>CM042219.1:3235000-3685000 GCA_023566465.1 Cottus gobio
GCCAACAGTCAACGCCAGAACGGGCGGCTACCGCTCAGAGGTTGGCAGTCAATTTAAAGACACAGCAAAATGTTTTTTTTAGACAAACTGCTAGTCAAGAATCAAGCACCAAGGCAAGTTATTTGCTAGCATTTAAATTAGCAAAAGCCAGCAAGCCTTTCTCTGAAGGGGAGTTTTTGAAAGAATGCATGGCAGAGACAGCAGGTCTCTTGTGTCCAGAGAGCAAAAACAAATTCGAAAAATTTAGTTTATCACGCAGGACAGTGACTCGGCGTGTAGAACTAATTGACGAAGACTTAGCCAGCGAGTTAAACAAAAAAGCTGAGTCATTTAAGTTATATTCGTTAGCACTGGATGAAAGTAACGACGTAAAAGACACCGCTCAGCTCTTGATTTTTATCAGAGGGATTGATGAAGATTTTGAGATAACGGAGGAATTTTTGACCATGGAATCTCTAAAGGGGACAACACGAGGAGAGGACTTGTATGACAAGGTGTCTGGTGTCATCGAGAGGCTGAAGCTACCTTGGTGTAAACTTGCCAATGTCACCACAGATGGATCGCCAAACCTAACTGGAAAAAACGTCGGGCTGCTGAAAAGAATCCAGGATAAGGTGAAAGAGGAAAACCCTGAGCTGGATGTAATTTTTCTACACTGCATAATCCATCAGGAAGCGCTGTGTAAATCTGTATTGCAGCTTGATCATGTAGTGAAGCCAGTCGTAAAACTTGTTAACTGTATACGAGCGAGGGGACTTCAGCATCGTCAATTTATTCAGTTCCTTGAGGAAACTGATGCTGATCACCAGGACTTGCTGTATCACTCTCATGTCCGCAGGTTAAGTTTGGGGAAAGTATGTCGACGAGTGTGGGAGCTCAAAGGGGAGATTAGCTCATTTTTGGACTTAATCGGGAAAGCTGATGATTTTCCAGAGCTGAGCGACGCAGATTGGCTTTGTGATTTTGCTTTTGCTGTGGACATACTGACACACATGAATGAGCTGAACATGAAGCTACAAGGGAAAGATCAGTTTGTGCATGAAATGTACACAAATGTGAGAGCCTTCAAAGCCAAGTTGACTTTATTCTCAAGACAAATTTCAAACAAATCATTCGCTAATTTCCCCACACTAGCGACACTGAAAGAGGCCCCTCAACATGTGAAAAAATACAACAAATCACTGGACGACCTGCACAGAGAATTCTGCTGTCGGTTCTCTGATTTTGAAAAAATTGACAAGTCACTTCAGCTGGTGTCATGTCCCCTGTCACAAGACTATGAAACGGCGCCGCAGGAGTTGCAATTGGAACTCATTGATCTTCAATGTGACGCCGTCTTAAAGGAGAAGTTCAACTGGCTGAATTCTATGCTTCACTAAGCGAAGCCAAGTTTCCAAACATGAGGAGGATGGCACAGAGGATGCTGGTGTTGTTTGGCTCTACTTACGTGTGTGAGCAGACGTTCAGCGTGATGAAAACCAACAAATCACGCCACAGATCCCAGTTAACGGATGAACACCTCAGATCTGTCCTGAGAATTGCCACAACAAAGCTGACACCAAACTTTGATGCACTGGCAAAAAAGGGGGACCAACAACACTGTTCCCACTGAAATGTAAGTTCTCTTTACTTTTTAGTTATTGGCTTTTACTTATAATTTATATTGGTTCACACAAACACTCTCTATCCATCTGATACTGGCCCGGCCCGTCTGTCAAATTTTAAAAGTCAATGTGGCCCCTGAGCCAAAAAGTTTGCCCACCCCTGCTTTAGAGACACTGGTACCCAGCTGGGTTAGACTGTGTGTAGACTAGAGAGGTAGCAGCACATGCGACACAAGGGTTGGAGTCTGCAAGTTCTGAAAGCGAAAGTGAAGGTTCACAACAGGCAGCTTGCATTAATTTAAGGGAGATACACTGACTAAACAATCCACTACAACAGCCAGGTGACTACTTTCGATATTTATTTTTTTATATCAGTTTGAGATGATTTCTATCCACCAATTTATTGGGTTGAAGTCTATTTACACGTGTTGTGAGTACTGCACATGTAAAAATGTAGTATGACGTATTTGTGGGTTGGATACATGTCCTCAGGTGATGTCCCTTGTACAGTGAAAGACTACAAAGAAAGCAGCTCACCACACCTCTTCAGCCTGCTGCTCAGTTGACCTTTTCCCAGCAGCCATATTGAAATGTCATCGCAGGGTAAGCACAGGTGTAATTGATAGCGTTAATTATGGTCCCATTTAGTGTGTCACGGTCATTGCAGTGAGCCAGCACCAGGGCCCTGGTCAGCCTAATTGGAACAAGGCCATAATTGTTGTTACTATTTACACCTGTGTTTACCCTGCAATGACATGTCAACATGGCTGCTGTGAAAAGGGTGAGCTGCTGGAGTCGTCATTAGGCTCATTCAAGATGAACTGCGCCTCGCCTGGAAAGTATCGCCTAAAAAATCATATTGGACAAAAATATGATAATGAAACCCAGTTTGAACATATCCTGAAATTGTCTTTTAAAGACAGCCCTTGGTGGAGGCCTGACTTTGGCAAAGATCAGCCACCATGCTTTATTTTTGAGTGTTGCCGTGTGTGTGTGTGTGTGTGTGTGTGTGTACTTGGTGAGATGACTATCACCGTGTGAATTGGTGTATGTATCAGTGTGTGGCTGCTTGTAAGTGGCTGCCTTCTTGTCCCCTTGACCTTTATTCACCTTGAGCTCCATCACCAGCTCCTCCAGTCTTGTGTACTTCTTTTTTTCAGCCCTGCACCACCAGGCCTTTGTGGCCTCCGCTCACTGGTTGTGCCGCTCACTGGTTGAGCAATTAGGGTTAAGTGTCTTGCTCAAGGACACAACAACACGGACTGGCTGAGCCGGGGTTTGAAAGTCGGTCCTGCTAACCACTGATCCACAGTCGCCCCCAGCTTCAGCTCCTTCTCCAACTCCTACTTCACGTCTCTAAGGACCTGACAAACCTGCAGGAAACATCAAAGTGCAAATAGATTAAAAAAAAGATATCCAGAACTTCTGGAGTTATATATGCCATCAAGTGCCAGGATGACTGTGATCTGCTGGGGATTTCTACCTTTCTGACGCCAGTTCAGCAGTACAAAGTAACATTTCCCTTATTGATTTAAGGGCTTCTTTTTTATCTCCTACTTGAAGGCAAAAGGTAAAATGTGGTGTTGGTGCAGAGTTATGAGCAGAACATGTCTGATTTACTGCATCTATTTAATGCATGGCTAAAGTGATGATGTGTCAATTTCCCCGCTGCGGGGCTAATAAAGGTTTATCTTATCTTATGATGATTAAAAGCCTCCAGTGACTTGTAGGATATACAGCTGGGTTTTACTAACACGTATAGAGCATATCAGTTATTACGGCCATGCTCGAGTAAATGTTGTTGTCTACAGAGAGGTAAGCCCCTCCTCCTCTTCAGCATGTCCCGCGCTAATTAATTGGGTGTGAACTCTGGAGCCCCCCTCATCTCTGCTGGCGGCTACATTAGCTGCTACCGGAACGAAAATCCTGAATGTCCAACTGAACTGTTGGCTGTCCAGTTGCATTGTGTGTGTGCCAGGGGTTTCAACAAGCAAGAAGTGGAATGCAAATTACAATATGTCTGGTTCTGCTGCATCGGTTTTGAATTTGTTTCAAGGCCCATCATGAGTCTGACAATGTAATGCTAAATGAGTATTCTTTTAATCTCTCTGCAGGCGTCAACAGGCATTTCTTCAATCTTCACTGGACCATCACAATGAAAATAAAAGAGCAAAAAAGTGACGTGACATGTGCTATAAGTAACACTGACTGGAGACCAGCTTATACATATAAATAAGTGTAAAATATCATGAAATGAAACAGTGAAGTACAAGTACCTCAAAATTCTACTTCATTACAGTACTCGACTAAATGTAGGCTACTTCGTTACATTGCACCACTGCATTTCAATCATTAAAAAACACTTATTTAAACCACTTCACAATATTTTCATACTCACTTTTTGAGACATAAACAAGGCATGCATGTTAAGACTGAATTTAGGAGGTGTTACTGAACTTTAAAGTAAATGAGGGCCCATGAAGGCAGCACTGCAGCTCTGTGCACCAACGTGCTTTCACTCAACAACAGAACACCACGAGTTCTCTGGCATCGCACTGCATCCGAATGAATTAAGACGGCCACTGGCTCCTTTTGTTTCCTTGTTTATTGTTGACTTACACTAGATGGCAGCTTTACGCTGTCCATGCACCGTGATGTTTGCTCATTAGACATGTGTGTTTTACTCCTACTTGATCCTGCTTCCAGCAGACTGCCGCTGAGCGGACTGCAGCTGGTCCGTGCTGACTGCAGCGAGCTGTAAAGCTGCTGGATGAAACCTGGGCCCACAATCCTCCAGCCTGGTTCATTTGCGCCGCAAATCTCACTTGAAATGGAATATGGTCACTACAATTGTATTGTATATATATATATATATATATATATTTACAATACAATTATAAATTATATATATATATATAATTGTATATAAAAAATGCTGTATGTTGAAACTGGTACAACAAAGTCCTCCAGCAATCTCACCTGTCGTCCGGGACCACGCTGAGGAGCCAAAAGCTCTCCAGGACTCCTCATCCTCCCGTCGTCGCTGCTCTCAGTCTCCACACCTGTGTGTCTGTTGCCTCTGCCGCGGAGGAGACTGTTTACTTCTCCACTTCGGAAGGGAAGGGTCTCCAAGGAGCAGCCGACAGCGGCATTCATCCTTTTGTATAAAGCAAGGCAAGGCAAGTTTATTTGTATAGCACATTTCAACAACAAGGTGATTCAAAGTGCTTCACATAAAACCATTAAAAGCATCAAAACAAAATACAGAAGAAAACAAGATTTAAAAATAATTAAGAACATTCATTAAAACATTAAAAGAAACTGTCAAAAAGCAAAAAATACAAAATTGAATAAAAGTTTCAGTGCAGTTTAAGAAATAAAATGCATTAGTGAGATGCAGAAGTTGATTAATATTCTTGAATCTGGTTTAATTAAAGGCAACAGCAAACAGAAAGGTCTTCAGTCTGGATTTAAAGATGCTGAGGGTCTCAGCAGACCTGCAGATTTCAGGGACCTTGTTCCAGATATGTGGAGCAGAAAAGCTGAACGCTGCCTCTCCGTGTTTAGTTCTGACTCTTGGAACAGAAAGTAGACCCGTCCCAGACGACCTGAGGGGTCGCGATGGTTCATAAGGCAGCAGCAGATCACTAATGTATTTAGGCCCTAAACCATTCAGGGCTTTATAAACCAGCAACAGGATTTTAAAGTCAATTCTTTGTTGGACAGTGCAAAGACCTCAGAACTGGAGTGATGTGATCCACTTTCCTGGTCTTAGTGAGGACTCAAGATGCAGCGTTCTGATTTACTTTTTCAGAGAGACCTGTGAACACTGTTACAGTAGTCTAGTCTACTGAAGATAAATGACCTGTGAACACACCGTTACAGTAGTCTAGTCTACTGAAGATAAATGACCTGTGAACACACCGTTACAGTAGTCTAGTCTACTGAAGATAAATGACCTGTGAACACACCGTTACAGTAGTCTAGTCTACTGAAGATAAATGACCTGTGAACACACCGTTACAGTAGTCTAGTCTACTGAAGATAAATGACCTGTGAACCAGAGGTGGGACAAAGTCATTGTTATGCAAGTCACAAGTAAGTCTCAAGTCTTTGCCCTCGAGTCCCAAGTCAAGTCGAGTCAAAGATGAGGCAAGTCCCGAGTCGAGTCACAAGTCAAAGCCAACAAGTCTCAAGTCGAGTCCAAAGTCCTACCATTTTAGTTTCGAGTCATTTCAAGTCCTCTTACCACAGAAATAAAATGTATACAAATCATGTATGTCTGTAAGATTTGTATTTATTTAAACCTCTTTTTATACAATGACATTAATCAAATACAGTAAACATTTTCACAAAACATGCTTGTATTTCAACAGCATATTGCACTAGAACAATGCACAGCAACTTCAGTCCTGTATTGTATTGACCTCATATTGCAAAACAGTTTAACTTTCAAATAGACATGGGTCCTTTTAGCCTGAACTTTTTTTAAACATGTCATCAATAAAATCCTCACTCCTCAAAATGATCACTTCTGAAAAACTGGACCAAACTGATAATATAACTGGAATGACTCCATAGAGACTTGAGTGAGCTGTGTGGACAGGTGATGAGCAGAGAGTGAGTGAGTGAGCTGTGTGGACAGGTGATGAGCAGAGAGTGAGTGAGTGAGCTGTGTGGACAGGTGATGAGCAGAGAGTGAGTGAGCTGTGTGGACAGGTGATGAGCAGAGAGTGAGTGAGCTGTGTGGACAGGTGATGAGCAGAGAGTGAGTGAGTGAGCTGTGTGGACAGGTGATGAGCAGAGAGTGAGTGAGCTGTGTGGACAGGTGATGAGCAGAGAGTGAGTGAGCTGTGTGGACAGATGATGAGCAGAGAGTGAGTGAGCTGTGTGGACAGGTGATGAGCAGAGAGTGAGTGAGCTGTGTGGACAGGTGATGAGCAGAGAGTGAGTGAGCTGTGTGGACAGGTGATGAGCAGAGAGTGAGTGTGTGAGCGCATGCGTGCTGTGGACAGGTGGAGGGAGGCCCCTATACTGCATTGCATTTGCAAAAGATCAAATTGGCCAAAAGTCTGTCAGTCATTTGTGCACGATGGGGACGCAGAATGATGCCACCATGGCTGATTCTTCATACCTGTAACAGAGAAAATACTCTTTACTCATATCAATGTTGTTGTGTTAATATTCATTGTCTATTGTACACTACGGTATACGATAATACATTTCAGTTTCAGTGTATGCAATATTAAGAACATTTTCACTGCTTCAAAAGTCATAAGAAAGCCCTTTCTCTCAAGCAACTGAAGTCATATGCTTTATAGCAGTGGTTTTCAAAGTGGGGACAGGGACCCCTGGGTGCCGCGAGGAGGTGCTAGGGGGGCCATGGCAAGTTGGCATGAAAAGTATAGCAAAACAAAATAATTGAATAAATTAAATAACTAAAGTAAACCAAAAACAAGCTAAACAATATTCCCATTAGTTAAGAACTGCACTATAATAATCTATTGCATCTCTGAACATTACTACTATAATCGTTATTATTTTATTTTATTACATGGCTTGGTTGAATTCCAATGTAGAATGCGGTCTGTTATTTCTTGATAACAGACCCTGCGCCCGTATAGCGAGGCGGTAGTTATAGCGAATACAACCCCTGATATGAAAAGGGAAGGCTAATGGTGGATCTACTGTGACTGTGTTATGGTACTTTAAAACGGACGTTGACATGATGTTGGCGAGGTTTTCCATCTGAGTGTGCTACACTCATGTACCTCATATAATCAGGGTTAAAAAATCCCTATTTTTGTAAGCATGAACCAGCAAGGGAGACGTGCGTTTCCTCTCTCGTTGATACAGTAAATATGCAGCAGCTAGCTAGTAAGTTACGGTACATCCGATAAGGTGCTTAGCATTCGTTCAAAACTTACCTTTCTTTGTGCAACTTCAGGTGTCGAACAAAGTTGGACGTTGTGGCAGCTCCGTCTGTAATCTTCGACCCGCATGTTTTGCAAATTGCAACTCTTTTTTTGTCGATTAGCTCGTAATTTTTATAGCCAAACGAAACTATCTTCGGTATCATTTTGCCAACTGGCGCGTTGTTGCTTGTGCTTCATTGGTTGTCTTGCAACGTGCCTGCTTAGATACTGTCACATCAAAACAACGTGGGACTACAGTGATTGGATGTCGTGCAGGCAGCGCGCGTGCTCTCTGCATGCATACAGGTGGTGCACATTTTTTTCACAGATGCAGATAAACTGAGAGCGGCGTGGCCGTGTGAACATTTTCTTCCCCAGTTTTCATGGGAAGTAGCAAGTCTTCTCGAGTCAAAAGGCGCAAGTCCAAGTGAAGTCACGAGTCATTGATGTTAAAGTCCAAGTCGAGTTGCAAGTCTTTGTACATTTTGTCGAGTCGAGTCTGAAGTCATCAAATTCATGACTCGAGTCTGACTCGATTCCAAGTCACATGACTCGAGTCCACACCTCTGCTGTGAACACACCGTTACAGTAGTCTAGTCTACTGAAGATAAATGACCTGTGAACACACCGTTACAGTAGTCTAGTCTACTGAAGATAAATGACCTGTGAACACACCGTTACAGTATTCAAGTCTACTGAAGATAAATGACCTGTGAACACACCGTTACAGTAGTCTAGTCTACTGAAGATAAATGACCTGTGAACACACCGTTACAGTAGTCTAGTCTACTGAAGATAAATGACCTGTGAACACACCGTTACAGTAGTCTAGTCTACTGAAGATAAATAACCTGTGAAAACACCGTTACAGTAGTCTAGTCTACTGAAGATAAATGCATGGACAAGTTTCTCCAAATCCTGTTGAGACATAAGTCCTCTAACCCTTGATATATTCTTCAGGTGATAGTAGGCTGATTTTGTAATTGTCTTCACTGTAAAAAAAAATCCTAATTTTACAGGAAATAACTCTAAACTTTTACAGTAGTTTTCTGTTTTTTAAAATTATATACAAAACTCTGTAGAATTACAGACATTATCTGTAAATCAACAACCCAACTTTTAATTTACGTATTATGCTAATAATAATAAATTACATTTTTTTCTTATTTTTTTTATAGAAAAATGTCTGTATTATTTATACAGTATTTTTACTGCTTTCTTGGATTACTTACAAATCCATGTAAGATAACAATAATTACCTGTAATTAAATATCTAGCTCATTATATAAAGGTTTATGTCCATACTAACAATTTAACGATTTTCTTTGTAATTGTAAGGTAAATCATATTAGTTTTATATTAACATGTACTTTTACATTCAAACTCTGTAAATCCGGATTTTAATTTAGCAAACTTTTTCCATTACATCAAGGTCCGTGTACGTTTTATTCGTCTGTTTTTTGGTTCATTCGAAAAAACGATAATACGGAAATACCATCGTTTCTTCGTTTTATGTTTCAAACCAAAAACGGGAAAACGGAAAAGCACTTCCGTTTTCTCGTTTTTGTCGTCTGAATCCCAAAACAAGAGAACGGAAGTGCCTAAAACGAATGTCAGAATAAAAGCTAGTGATAGATATTCTTATTTACAGTCTTCTATGCAACCACATGGCTGCCGTAACGTTAGAAGAACATTCATCAATCCATATAAATAAATACACCTGGATATGTTAGCAACAGTCGGGACTACAGGCACTTTAATAGTCATGTATATATGTACGTATATATTAATCAACTTTTCAATTAATCCTTGCAATGTTTAATGCAACACAGTTCGTAATATAGTTTAATCAAAGTAATTTGGGTGTGTAGAGTTGTTGCTGTTAGCCTCATATTTATATTTCCTCCTCATTGTGCTGTTTCTTGAGTCAACACAGCAGAGCCTGTATGAGACGCAGAGTAAAGGGTTTCCCCTTCCTACCAGTAGATGGCAGTATATTTGTATGCAAATGATACATTTAGTTAAATTTACCTGTGTCTTTGTTAATTAACTAGGTTATTGATTCAGATGTATTTAATGCCTTTTCTTTCCTCTGATATTTAATGTTCATTTGCAGCATAGTTGTATGTAGTATGTATTTACTTGTTATATTTGTGTCATTTTAGAACCAAACATTCCTCCATGGAAGAGTGAGCATGTGTTGATCACAAGGCAATAAATATTGACAATTGAAAAATAAAGAGACAGCTGGTTTATTCTAATTAAGCAGCCTTCAATGGACCTCTTCAGTTACCACCCAGTCAGAGCATCACCTGTGCTTCACATTTGACCTTACTACATCATCATCATCATCAACATCTAACCTGTTCTGTTCTGACTCTGCTGTCAGTGTCTTAGCCCCTCTGACTAAATCACATCATCATAATGTAGCTCTTTGGTCTCAAGAAGGAGTTAGCTCTGTGTTGTGTGTGTGAACACTGTTTGAGGAGTTGACTATGAGTTATTGTATCAGACTGAAACATGGAGAGCATAGCTACTCTCACATTTCTAAGATATCTCATATAGTTTATAGTAGTCAAATGATTATTAGGCGTCGTTGCCTGTTTTTAGCCGCATGTCTATATCTCTGCATGTACATTTATGCAGTCATATGCATTGTATGTGTACACACTTAAAGCTGATTCTGATTATATAAATAACAATGTATTAATTGAGGTAGTTTGCTGTTCCTGTAAAACTGAGCAACAGGGCCAGCAGGTCATGACCTTCCTTAGCTACGAGCAGCAGGTCATGACCTTCCTTAGCTAAGAGCAGCAGGTCATGACCTTCCTTAGCTAAGAGCAGCAGGTCATGGCCTTCCTTAGCTAAGAGCAGCAGGTCATGACCTTCCTTAGCTAAGAGCAGTAGCTCACATGTACTTCTATCTAATCCAATGCCATTGAGATACAGTTTGACTAAATCTTACAACAGCACAAACCAGATGAATGTGTTCTATTTACTTTTTTGCTACCATGTTACTGTCTCGTGACCCTCAGAGTGACCTTTGGAGCTGTAGGGGGATGCAGACCGTCAGGCTGGACTTGGGTTGGGGACCAATGCAACAGATTACCAGCTCTTTAGCATGTTGGACAAACCAGCATGGCACTGTCTCATAAACATGAAGTTCCCATCCAATAACACTGGTATGCAGAAGCCTGCTTTGGCAGGGGGCTGTTTAAAACTGTTGAAAACTGTGACCGTAACTCTATACAGGCAGTAGGACACGTTTCCTTTGATTGAAGTTAACAAAGTCAAATTAACTTTTGTTCGGGCTTCATGAGCCTTTATACGCCGAAGATAGGAAAGCTCAAACAAATACTTTGAGAGCACTCCAAAGTAGTTAACCATAATATGCTTTTCTCTTCTTTTTTCCCCTAACATGTAAGATTTCTCCAGAGCAGTTGGGAGCAACACCCCTCGCTCTTTAACACCTCAGTGGAGTGGAATTTGATGTGCTTATTTAGCTTTCAAGTCAATTAAGTAGTAAAGGAAAATCTACGTGTGGTAGTGTAACATGCACTGCAAACACACTTTTATAAAAGTAACCACAAATATGAACCATACCTGATCTTGTTTTGAACAATACATTCACGAATAACACTGCAGTTGAGCAGTTTCACAGGACAAAGCAGATTTGCATAATTGTTTTAATTAGTATTTAACTTGTGCTTGACATACAGAATTAGAAAGTACCAAAGATTGTCTTTATTTGCTAATCTAGAAGTGTGCAGATGTCATTGGATCAGACAGAAGTACATGTGAGCTACTGCTCTTAGCTAAGGAAGGTCATGCCCTACTGCTCTTAGCTAAGGAAGGTCATGCCCTACTGCTCTTAGCTAAGGAAGGTCATGACCTGCTGCTCTTAGCTAAGGAAGGTCATGACCTGCTGCTCTTAGCTAAGTAAGGTCATGACCTGCTGCTCTTAGTTAAAGAAGGTCATGACCCGCTGCTCTTAGCTATAGAAGACAATGACCTGCTGCTCTTAGTTAAGAAAGGCCATGACCTGCTGCTCTTAGCTAAAGAAGGTCATGACCCGCTGCTCTTAGTTAAGGAAGGCCATGACCTGCTGCTCTTAGCTAAGGAAGGCCATGACCCGCATACAACTATGCTGCCAATGAACATTAAATATCAGAGAAAAGAAACGGCATTAAATACATCTGAATCAATAACCTAGTTAATTAACAAAGACACAGGTAAATTTAACTAAATGTATCATTTGCATACAAATATACTGCCATCTACTGGTAGGAAGGGGAAACCCTTTACTCTGCGTCTCATACAGGCTCTGCTGTGTTGACTCAAGAAACAGCACAATGAGGAGGAAATATAAATATGAGGCTAACAGCAACAACTCTACACACCCAAATTACTTTGATTAAACTATATTACGAACTGTGTTGCATTAAACAATGCAAGGATTAATTGAAAAGTTGATTAATATATACGTACATATATACATGAATATTAAAGTGCCTGTAGTCCCGACTGTTGCTAACATATCCAGGTGTATTTATTTATATGGATTGATGAATGTTCTTCTAACGTTACGGCATCTATGTGTTTGCATAGAAGACTGTAAATAAGAATATCGATCACTAGACTTTATTTTGACATTTGTTTTAGGCACTTCCGTTCTCTCGTTTTGGGATTCAGACGACAAATACGAGAAAACGGAAGTGCTTTTCCGTTTTCCCGTTTTTGGTATGAAACAGAAAACGAAGAAACGATGGTATTTCCGTATTTTCGTTTTTTCGAATGAACCAAAAAACAGACGAATAAAACGTACACGGACCCATCAAACATAATGCAGTCTTTTTTTTTTTAAAGAGTACAAAGTAGTAGCAAGAATGATACATTTTTAGTCCTTTAGGCGGAGCAACATAGGTAAATTGTGGCCCAGTGAGTAGAGGTCCTCTGGTAACCGCAGGGTTGGTGGTTTAATTCCCAGCTTTTATGTGTCTGGTCGGACTTTTCAAACCCTCCAGCCAGCAGACACAGCTCCTCTCTGGACAACACATTGTGTTGGTGCATCTCTGCTCTCTCTTGTTCCTCCTGCATCGCTCTTTTCCGTTTTTTAATGTAGCTATGAAGTTTCTTATAGTTGTGATAGTGGGCGGGCTGTACCCAGCATGCAGTTCGGCGTTGTAAATTTCATAAACGTACAATTATTAGTGTTACATAGTATTGTATTATAATTGTTTATGTGACATAAACTGTTGTCTTGTGGTGTTTTACCCTGTTAGAGCATTAGAGAGTTGTGGGTTATTAATTGTTGTTATAAAGTTAAAACCATGACTCAAACTCAATGCACGTAACACAAGTAGCTCCGACCGCTGCACCCTCAGCATTCACTGGTGAATGGTAAAATGCGTTGCCTGTTGGGGAGTGACGACGTCTGGGCACCGGGTCTGACGGTATGCGAAACATTCATATCGTATGTAAATTTGACATCGATATACTGCCTAGCCCTACTTCTTTGAAGGTTTTGATTGTAATGATTCAGGAAAATTCTGTAAAATAACTATTTCTCTGAATAACATTAAATGATATCACTTTGTTGAAGGTGATTCATTGTAATAATACGGGAAGAATCTGTTAAATAACAGTATTTCTCTGCAGAACTTTGAGTGATATCACTTTGTTGAAGGTATTTGATCGTAATAATACAGGAATAATCTGTAAAATAATAGTTTTTCTCTGCAGAATTTTGAGTGATATCTCTTTATTGAAGGTGTTTGATTGTAATAATACAGGGAAAATCTGTAAAATAACAGTGTTTCACTGCAAAACCTTTAATGAAAATTTCCGTTAATTTATGGATTTCGGCCTTTATTTGAATTAAGATATTTTACCTTCATTTTAAGGTTTTTGTTTGGCAGCCGCAGCTGGCAGTCATTTGACCTTCATTTTACGTTTTATTTTTTTACAGTGTTGATATGGCTGTTAATCTTGAGGTCTGAGGACCTTGGGGAACACCACATGTCACCCTAGTCAGCTGTGATGTGTAATTAGCTACAGACACAAAGTATTGTCGGTCCTTCAAGTAGGATTCAAACTAGTTAAGTGCTGCGCCAGAGTCCTACCCAGACTTTCAGTCTGTCTAGTAGTATGTTGTGATCGACTGTGTCTAATGCTGCACTGAGATCCAATAATACTAAGACTGAAGTTCTGCCACTGTCTGTGTTTAAGTGGATGTCGTTGAAAACCTTAACAAGAGCAGTTTCAGTACTGTGATGCTGACGAAAGCCAGAGAGGAAGACATTAAAACAGTTATTTACGGCCAAGAAGCTATTTAGCTGTTGATAAACTGCTTTTTCTATTATTTTACTTAAAAAAGGGAGGTTTGATATTGGCCTATCATTTTTCATTATTCCGGTTGGTTTAATAACTGCAGTTTTTAGGGTTTGTGGGAAGACACCTGAGAGAAGGGATGTGTTTACAATCTGTAAAAGATCAGTGGTCATGCATTGTGAAATGGGGGGGTTGTTGCTGATTACTGAGGTGTGAAAGATATTTTTCGATTCAAACTTCCCGTATCCGTAACTCATAAGTGGATCGTTGTCTCGATGCAAACAATGCTCTGTGCAGCCCTGATGAAATAGACAACGAGCTAACCTCATGGTCATCAAAACGAGACGTCCTCAAACAAATACATCACTTTTGTCCAGGAGGCCGTGTCTTGTTCGAAACTTTAAGTAAAGTTGACATTCAATTCAATTCAGTTTAACCTGGGGCCCTCCCTTCTCAGGGACAATGTTGAAATATTATAAATATCATTCAAAGCAACACGTTCTCTCTCCCAACCCATTAAACAACAACGCTCGGTCAGTGGCCCAAAATTCAGACGCTCTAGATACCCATCTAGTTTAGGAAGAGTCAGGGATGACGCAGCAGTTTCTACTATTTACAAGCATGTTTTTCAAAATAAACTTTAGCGTTCACAGGAAACTTCTATACATGCATATGGTGCCTTTCAAAATATATTTTTCTAGGTCGTTTTTTAGGTTTTCCTGATTAAGTTAAGGCAACAAAAGCTCTTGGTTAGGTTTAAGTAAAGATGGTGGTTGGGGTTAAAAAGGACATTTGTTATGTAACTATGAGTAAAGCGTATACCTAACAAAACTATGGTGAAATAATCAATGTTGACGTCACACGGGACACAAACCGGGTCTCCTGGGTGAAAGTCCAGTGTTTGTTTGACCAGTTTGGTTTGTGGGACCAGGCTGGAAGGGGAGGTTCCCAGCACTTCTTGGTTGTTGTCAAACCAAGCAATATTGTACGTGTTAGAAATGGAAGCATCATCAAGCCAACGTGTTTGGCACCTGCAAGTCGCGGGATGATGCTGACCATCTTCATTGCCTTCGGCCACAGTATGAGAACCTCCAGAGCATGTGTGAGCTGGGATTCATTGGGATGCGTGCCACAAATGCATCTGTACACAGAGAAGAAATAATGAAGTGAGGCAGGTGTTTATAAGTACAAAACAAAGCTTCAGTAACAAACTTTAAACAAAAGTTGAACAATGAAATGTGCTGCGTACAGTCAAACATAATTTCCCCAGGACCTTCTATGCTTAGTCCAAAGTGTAATACAACCCTTTCAAGTATTCAAAAAGTCCACCACCACCAGTGCTGTTTCCACTCTTACATCCGGATTACATATTTATAAAGGAGCTGTCATTGGGATAATCACCATAAGTACACAGTTTGCACTACCACATCCTCTTTCTCCATCACATGCACACAGCGCAGGACAACAGAGTCAGGCACAGAGAGGCAAGAGAAGAGGGACCATTATTCAGCCAGGTTTCCCTGACAACCACCTATAACATGTGCAACGGTTCCCATGGTGATGGTTTCCAGAGTGCGCTATCAGCGGGAAGGATGATGGCTGATTGAGACGAGCACCAGACGACGTCACCGGCGTTCAGCAATAAAACCACGGGGGACGTGTTAGTGCTGCTCGGCTTCCTGTTTACTGGCTGGACAGGGAACAGAGATCTGTTGATCAACGCTCAGCCGAGGAGAAGGTGAATGCACTCAGCCGCACATGCAGTTTATGAGCCCCCAACATACGCACACATAAACACACACACAACCAATCTAAAAGACACAATCAGTTGTTCAGCGCAAACATTAATTTGCTTCCAGCTGGATGAATGGCGTCTCGTAGCTCTGCTGACTCAGCGCTGTGTTGATGACTTCCCATCAGCAATCTTCATCTCCTTTATTACACAAACCACAAAAGTATATTGACATGCTGTGTAATATTCAACACGTTCTCGATCCCAACCCCGTGAAATACAGCAGCTGGTCAGTGGCCCTCGATGCGTTCATCTGCGTGGTTAGGTCCAGGGAGCAGCTACCTGGGTGAGGTTAAGGAAAAGATTATGGTCCGGGTCAAACTAAGTATGTGTACTTATTTTCACCGCAACTTATTTTGTGTACTAAACTTAAAATAAGTCACGACTAGATTTCACACATGTCTCCTGTGTTTTGGAAAGGTTGAAGATATCTGGCCCCCGGCAGTGACGTGGCAGGCTGGCACCGCTGGGAGGACTGCGTTGAGGCGAGTGTGGCTGAGCAGCAGCTCAGTCCGGAGTGTGTGTGGCTGAGCAGCAGCTCAGTCCGGAGTGTGTGTGGCTGAGCAGCAGCTCAGTCCGGAGTGTGTGTGGCTGAGCAGCAGCTCAGACCGGAGTGTGTGTGGCTGAGCAGCAGCTCAGTCCGGAGTGTGTGTGGCTGAGCAGCAGCTCAGTCCGGAGTGTGTGTGGCTGAGCAGCAGCTCAGACCGGAGTGTGTGTGGCTGAGTGAGAGACAATGCGTTTGGAGCAGACGAGTGCAGGCTCGTCTGCCAGATGTCACAGTGACGATGAGCTGTGTTATTTTAAGCTCTTTGGCCGAGCGCAGCGGAGACGGTAGCAGTTAAACTGTCAGGTGGCAGCTATGGACTAGTATTAAGTACTAGTACTACATGTACTTTGAGGAAGGGAGTAACCTGATTTATCTGTGCTCATGTAAACATCATATCCCAAATATGATCATAACCATGATAAGCCTGAAAGTATACATTCTGCATTCAGTCATGGTTTGACGACTTGGAAGTGAGATGGGGCTGAAATATCTGAACTATCGACAGTTTGCCCATCATGTTCTCTGCCATGTATTATTCACGAGGTTATGCTCGGGGCCTGATGATGTGACAGAAATGACTTATATTATCAGTCCTAGAGGACAGTTAAGATGAAGGGTGGGTTATATGGTGTCAAGAACGATTAGGTGATTAGTGGCAAAAATAGTAAAACACATGCTTAACATATCTTGGTTGACAAGTATTATCTGAAGGTACATATTAATGCCAGGAATGTTAAATCTTATGATGCGTCTTTACTTTGGGGTATTTTGGGATCTCTTTTTAATAACTGTGTTTTTTCTACTATTATAGTTCTCTTGATGTTGCCTTCTTTTACGTTGTACCACAACAATAGGAGCAAATAAAAAGGGTTTAGTATGCTGGTATCCTGTCTAAATGTACAACATAGTTGTTTTTTTTACTGTATTTATTGTCAGGTTCAAATCATTTGAAAACACAGAATGATGTGTTGCTATGCAGTGTTTTTTTGTTTTTCTTCTGGACTCTTGACTTTTTAATGTGACATTTTTCATCTCACATGCAGGACGCATTCACTTTTAAGTCTGCACGCTCCAGGATCGGATGCAGCTCACATGGGGATCCGATCAGCCCAACCACGTGTCGAGGTGGCCGAGTCCGCACTGAGGTGTGGACAGCATGTGGACAATTTTTCAGACGTGGGTCTCCGTCATCTTTCTCTGTAGAGGAGAGCAAAAAGAAGAGAGGGGACCAGACTGGAGCCCAGCTGAGACCCGCTGTCTGAGTCTACTAATTCTGCACGAGGAAGAGTAGGCAGCAAAAATAATGGGGAAATAATTATTGTGAAGCATTTATATGAAATATTATATTTGTCCACCGTTTTACAGCTGACCGTCCTGAAGTGTGGACACACGAGAGGACCCAGCTGTGGAACCAGAACCCTAATGATGCTTCAAATACCTCTAGTGCAGCAGGTCACATGACAGAGAGGTAGTGGGACAGCATTCACACAGGGGTCATCCTCTGGGGATGCTGCAGCACTGAAACACAGCGGTCCGTCGCAGACGCCAACACACACACACACACACATCATGTCTGACAGTACGAGCTGGTGGATGTTCACACAAGGCGTGCGTGCGTGTGTGCATGCGTGCGTGTGCGTGTGTTTATGTGTGTGTGTGTGTGTGTGTGTGTGTGTGGGTGTGTGCAAGAGAGACATTGGGAACGCAAAGGTAGCCTGCCAGCAAGCGCAGTGTGGAGTAATTCCTAATTCCTCATGGGTAAACAACGGCTTAGTTCCAGACCTTTTCTCCATCTTTTTAGAGATGAACGCCATCTCTCTCTCCGGAAGCCCTGCCTGACTAAAGCAATACATGTGTAATACCTGCAAACCGAGTAAGCTCATTCAATTATCACTGTTGAATAGAATATAATTCTTTTTTGTAAACATTCATCTAACCAGGAACATTTTTCAATTTTATGTCTTCTTCAAGGGCACTTTAACCATAAGAGAGAGAGAGAGAGAGAGAGATCCACTTTCAATGCTTTTGGAATGGCATTGGAATGGCATCGTAACATGAGGAGGTCACACGCACACACACACACTTGTAACCCATACAGTAACATAGTAGAGGCCCTCGGAAGTTATCTTTCAAACCAAAGATCAAGTTTTGTCTTATTATATATGCGGCCCAAAATCACACTGTCTGGAAAAGGTGTGTGTGACAAACACTCACACATGTTGTCTTCAACTTATTTTGCTTCATAACAACTCCCAGTTTCCACGTATTCCTCAAGTACTATAATGACGTGACTGAAGTGGACTTTTGTATCTAATAAAGGAAATGGGATGTAAGCGCTGCATTCAACATGCACTAAACAACATTTCCATTGGGGGGGACCCCAGAAAGTCCACTAGTCAGAGATTTAATCTGATTGACTTTCAATCTCAGAGTTGAACTGAAAAAATATGTGGCTATGAAACAAGGATCATTTCATTCTAGCTTTGTGGAGGGGTGAACATCTGATTTTCAATAGAATTGCTTGGATTCCCCCAATAAGTCCTGATATAGTAGAGCACTGCTATGGGTGTAAATCCTCTGAACGCCCTCAGCCTGCAGTTTGTAGCTGTAACGTTGAGGCTGTGATCATCCGAGAGGTCACAGCAGGTCATTCATAGTGAGGTCAACGGTCTCACTCTGTGAAGTGGCCACTATGAGGACGAACACACATGGATGCAGGTCATCAGATCCACAAGAGGCTCAGCCCTTCAGTCAAACACGATTAATGCACAATTAAAGACGGTTAGGGACCGATTATGCAGGAATATTCACATTCGCCATTTTAGATTAGGTGATAATAACACATGTATACTACATGCTGCAAAAAACTGAATTAGATCACCATAAAGTATTAGATCACCATAAAGTATTAGATCACCATAAAGTGGGCATGTACACGGAGGGAAGACTTGTTGCATACAACCCATTTTCATTCACCAGAAATGCCCAACTTTGGAACGTTATTTGCTCCCCTTCCCGCCAAACTAGCATAACATGGTTAAAATCAAATATTCATCAAGTTGTCAAGTTTCATATTATAACAGTACCTCCACCTTCGCTTCAAAACTGAGGCAGCTACAGCCAGGGGCGGACTGGGGGAAAAAAGAAGCCCGGGAGTTAGACCGGCCCCCTCAGTCCACGGCACGTTGCTCGCTCAATGCATCGCACGTATTGACCAGTCAGTGGCCTACTTGGAAAAATAGCCATACACTTTTAGATGATTATAAAGAAATTACATCAAATATGTTTTTTTTTTATAACATTTGGATCCACCAATTTGCCTGGATGGACACATGGAATAAAATGATACTGGCTATTGTAACAGTCCAGGGTAGATATAGATTACTATATGAAAATACTTAACTATTTTCAGATGGTAGTATCAGATGGTTATACGTATAACTACAGAGCCTTAAGGAATGAATGTCAGAAGAGAAAGACCACACAATAAAGAAACTGGAATCGGAGGCTAGAATTAGTATGAACTCAGTGTTTCCATAGGTTTACAGCTCTCTTTTTGGAGGAGTGGGGGGGATCTCAAGGTCAGTTTTTTTTTTTCAGTAGCCAAGAATCGTTGAGTCGCGCATGCGCAAGCGTAACCTGTTAATAGCGTAAGGTAGATGTTTAATTGAAAGTACAGGCTGCAAGAGGGTGTTTGTCTTGACCTGCAAATAGCGCCCCCTAATATAATAGTAGGGTAAACACGGAACTATATTGTAGAAATGAACAGAACAGAACATAGGATGGGGTGTGAACAGCAGTGGTATCAGTAGTGTTGCATGTTGGGTGTGGGATTTATGTGTGTATTCCTATGGCCAGTCCGCCCCTGGCTACAGCCACTGAGAGATATGTCTGCCGGGATCGCAGGTCTCAGAGAATGAACACATGAACAAATCCAGCATCTTGGCTGTAGCTTCAGAAAGGCTAAACAACGACAGCTTAAGGCTCCTGTTTCAAAATCAAGGAATCTTGACATAATCCGTTTGTGGACCACTGTTTTGAAATCTCGGGTTCGGCATTTTGGTCTCCATCTCCATCTTGTTGTTTTTCAACCAAAGGAACAGAAGTAGGGTTATGTTCTCAGAGACTTCTCTACATTTGTCGTCCCCTGCTGGCCATTCAGGTTTAAGGCACTTGCATTGTCTTCAGGAAGTTCCCACCTGGTCCAGCAACACGAGTGATGTGCCTGTGCCAGCTCCAGCCTGGTTAGGTTTGGGAGCAGATCGTGTAGTACGGAAGTTACATGACAACTAAGGCGACGTTGACTTGGAACAAACAGCTGCCTCTTGGGTGAAGATCTGGTGTTTTTAGACCCACCCACAATTTGTACTGAATTCATATGACTAAATGAACACTATATTTGTGTTGTGATTGGGGAACCATGGACCATATTTCAAACACTGCAGAAAGGAGTGGAGTCATAACTACAATGGAGACTTGTACGACGCCCCGGGTAATATTCAGAAAACATTTCAACCGTTTTCTTCCCTGCTTGACCTGCTTATGCAACATGGCAGCTGCCTGCCCGTGGGTGTTCTTGAAACATACTTAACACCTGCCTCAAAAGGAAACACAAATACAGAGAGGTGATACAGGCACATTGTCACTCCTTGGAGGATTCACGCTCCTCGGGCACTGTGATGCAGCGTTTACACTTTGTAAACATGAGTTTCCCCATTTCCCAACCTCGACTGTTGCCTGTGCTGGATGAGCTCATCAGGTTCGACGATGTGTCACACTTATATAAGACAATGCAAAGCCAAGGAGACAACACAATATTGTAATGAATGCATTTTGAGATTGCTGCAGATTGTTTTGCTCTTGAAAAACACAAATACAACAACCTGGTATATCCAAGTGTATTCGTGTCAAGTATTGTCTGAGATTTGATGAAATTTATGAAATGGAGCATTTGTATTCCCAGTGTGAAGCTTGCGCCTGTGGCAAATGTGTCATAGCTTTACAGCTGCTTTAGTTTCATGCTCTGATGGCAATAGTTGTCTTCCTGCTCTCACGCTATGGTAACCGGGACAGAATTATGACACTCGGTCAATCACATGCCTTGTAACTGTTATCCAAGTATGAATCTATCGACTTCCCCCCTATAAAGATGGCAATATGGCCTGCTCGTATGCACAGCGACAGATGTGGGTTTTAATGGTACTTTGGTAGCTTGTGTACTCAGCCGCTCCACAGACTTTATGCGGGAAGATGAGGAATAATTTGAATCATGATCATGTGCTTTGTATACACGCAGTGAGTTCTGTAAAAGCCTGGTGAATCATGGAACCCTCAGACAGACGCACAATGCTAAATTCAGGTCAGGCCCCATGAATGTTTTGAAAATAACACAATGTAGGGGAATTGCATAGTCAAAGGGGTCGGGTTATAGATTCAGAAGATTCTGTGGGAATGGAGCCATGTATGTATGTATGTGTGTGTGTGTGTGTGTGTGTGTGTGTGTGTGTGTGTGTGTGTGTGTGTGTGTGTGTGTGTGTGTGTGTGTGTGTGTGTGTGTGTGTGTGTGTGTGTGTGTGTGTGTGTGTGTGTGTGTGTGTGTGTGTGTGTGTGTGTGTGTGTGTGTGTGTGTGTGTGTGTGTGTGTGTGTGTGTGTGCGTATGTATGTGCGTATGTATGTATGTATGTGCGTGCGTGCGTGCGTGCGTGCGTGCGTGCGTGTATGTATGTATGTATGCATGTACTTCTTGTGGTGGTCTCTGCAGAATGGAGCCATTGTGGTCAGAAAAGGAACTGACTGGAAGAGGCCCGCAGTACCTTGTGCTAATGTGACCTAATGCTTGAAATGCCAAAACAAATGTGTTGCTTCTCTTTTTCCGAGCAGACCTCCAGACAAAGCTTCTCTATATGGCACCCGATCAAAAGAAGCATCTCAACCACACAAATGGTTTTGATCGCATAGTTCAAAATTTAGAAGTGACACGTTGCTGCTTTGCTCTTTGTTGCATTCTGGGAAACTGTGAAATGTTCCTATAGTGTAACTGTAAAAACAACATCTCCATAGCAGGCTACTCAATTTAATTCCCTCACAGCCAAGGCCCGCACATCATAATGTCTGTTGTAACAGTATTGCTGTGTGCCAAGATCCCAACAATTACTGCATGGACCCAAATGTAAGTCTGGGAATGAAGTACATGCTTATGTGTTCACAACAAAGGTAGTGTTACATCACGGCTACTGCAGCTTTAAAGCCACTGACGGCTGGGCTGGCAGCTAGCAGCTAATAATGCTAACAGTGCAAACTACGGCAACGGTGCTGACAGAGCTAACAGTGTTCACCTGGGGGGGAAGCAGAGGGGGGATGCTACGTTCTCACAGCCACCGCATGAGAGCACCGGCCGGGAGCTAGACAGTGGGGCGCGCTCACATCTCTTTACGCTGCCAGGACAGCAAATTTCTTCAAATGTGCTTACAGTGTGTCTTTCTGAGTTAGTCCGTTCGAGGCGTGTTTAGTTTCTTCAGTTTAACCTATTGGATTTCTCTAGAGCCCATGTTCCTTGTTTTGCTGCCACAGAGGAAATGTATTCCTAACAAATCCCCAGGGGCTTTTTCAAGGGAAATGTTTGGCAACAAAACAACAATTAAATAGTTTCTTATCTTCAAAAAGTCTGCCCAAAAAACAATACAATGTTATCGTGTTGGGAATGATGGCATGAATACAAAACTCGAGTTGCAATAAAATGGAAATTGCACTCAGCTAATAATTACAACATCCACTCCCATCTCCCCTTGTAAAGTCTGTGGAGCCCAGACTCACTGCTCATATCACAGAATGGTTCCAGTAAAACACATCTGTCACTGTGCATAAAAGCAGGTAATGCTCCTATCTTTATTGGGGAAGTCAGCATATTTGTGCTTGGACAACAGTTACAAGGCTTATGATCATAAAAGTGCCGTAATTGTATCCTGGTCGCCATACAGATGGGAAAATCACAAATAGGCTCTTAAACTGAGGAACTAAAGCCACTATGAATCATCGAAGGAAAATAATGTGTCGTGTCGATGTAATAATAATAAATATAGGTTCTATAGGTTGCGAATGATTTGCCTCTCATCACCTTCGTCACTCACAAGGCCCAGGCAGTGGGAAGTCACTGCTTCCACATCCTTTCATACAGACTCCCACAGAGGGAACTTCCCCTCCGGCCCACTGCTCTGCAGAGCTCAGGAGTGCTTCTGTCGGGATAATCTCTGCTTTGTGCTACGGCCCATGTGAGGAGGGGATTACATATGTATTTGGGGAGTTGTTAACCTGCCTTAACCATCTGTCCCCAGTAGAGTGGCCATGGGACATTTCCAAGAGTATCGTGGTGTGAAAGTGAGGAGCGAGAGCTACTGACGGTAGCGACCTGGCGGTGATATACTGTATGTTCTTGTAGGACACACAAATCCACCAATCACTAGCGACGAGATGCTCTTGTTCTGGATGTGTGAGTCACGTACGATCTCTCAAGATAAAAGGAAGAGAGTGGAAGAGAGGATTCAACAGAACGTCTGAACAATATCCCCGTGCTGTATCATCTCTAAGAAATCAATAGAAACATCCAAAACCAACGTTTTTGGTCCTTTGAAGGGGTTAAAGCTGACATCAAACGTTTATCAGCCAACGGAGTAGCTTGTGTAAATGAGGATTCTGTGTTAATAAGTAAGTCCGGGCACCAAACCTGTCTGCTTCAAAATTAGGTTCCCATACAACTCACTTGCACTCTCAATTACGTTTCAAGGGAACTGCTCCCAGATTGCAGTCACAGTTTTAAACAGTTCTACATACTTGTGGTTAATGTAATTTCAACAAAACTAAAAGAAAAACGTTCAAACTACTTCAGCAGGTTTAGGCAACAGCATCCCACGTATGTGGACATCCACAGGCTGGGAAATGCACGTGTGACACTCAACACACGACAAAGCACGTTCCCCTTGAAACCTAACTCCCAATGCCGATTGGGTGTATGGGAGTATCCTTGTAGATTACAAACTCAACCAAACACTGATTCTAACAGCCCAGGAGAGGTCAGTTTGATTGCAGAGGATGAACAACATTGGAATGTGTTTCACATCCAGTCTCCTTTCAGCGCTACACTGATAACGCTGGAACACAATGACATTATTCCTCTGAAGCCATAATGATTACACAGTGAATGGCTGCACATTTTTAAGATGAATCGTCGCTCGTTGGAGCTGAAACCAAAAACGTTACTCGCGTGACTTTACTTTATTTGTGGTTATTCGCGTCATTCGCATCGTTCGCGCTAAACGCGGCAGAGAGCAGTGGCTTATCTCCACGGAAACCATCGTCGGACCATCAGACGCCCTCGTGTCTGGGTTCATAATATTATCCGTAGCCGCACACAACTCCTCCAGGAACTCGTCTGGATGACTGGCAGACATTCCAGTTATCTAGCATGCCAGATATCTGGGGAGTCTGTCAGGGATCTACAGCCAATGAGTGCCTGAGACATGGGTTTGTGGGCGGGGCCTCGCCTGGAACCACCTGCGTGCTGGTAACTTTGGAAGCAGGTGTTCAGGTTTCAGTGCTGAGTGTTGGTCACCAGAGATTTCCACACACAAACCACAATCACTGTAGTTACATGCGTAAAATGGAAGAAAATAAACTTAAGCCCTATTCACATGGGACGAGTATACGGGCCAATTTACCACAAATGTCTGCATTTTCCAATAACAGCAAATAGCACCGGAGCACCGAGGTGAGATTAGTGGTGAATTTCTCCCGTTGCAGGTGCTTTGAGAGCTCCACTTTGTGTCTTTTAGTCTCATTTGTGCAGGTTCAGCGGCTGCAAAGCCGCACAAGCTTTTTAAATTCGCCCCTCTGTATTTACATCTGAGTTGGTGTGAGTGTGTGTCCTTTTGAAACATCCATATGTGGTTCAAAAGCAATTACTCTTCATATATATATCACTGCATTCTAAGTGATGAACATGAGTACCAATTCTAAATAAAAATGAAAATGACTACAGTCCCTTTCCATGGAGAGTTCCCAAAAAACGTGTTTTCTCCGAGCTTACTGTCGGACATCGTGCAACCTCGCTCCTCATGACTTCCTGGTTCTTGCACCCTGAAGCTACCAGATCTCATCTGAATCTTGTGACTCCTCTTTCCTTTTCAGTCTTCCGTCTTTCTCTCAGGCTCAGAGCAGAGCATGAGACGTCTTCATGTGCTTTTCATGCTGGAAGAGAAACTAATTCTCATATGGGAGCCGTGGGAACAAGATTAAAAGATGCCCTTAAAACAATCTGCTTAACTCTGCAACGGTCCCAAATGAGACGAGGAACAGATTAGCCCGCGGTAATATCTGTGGAGGGCTCTCCGGTGTATAATTAAAAAGCCCATCGTTTCACTGTGGATGTATGAAGCAGTGTTTGAGGTGATTTCATTCTGAGGTGTGTCCCTCTGTGGGACGACCACAACAGTTTCCTTTCTTTTGATCTCGATCAGCTCAGCTGCTCCTCAAGGTTCTCAGCCTAAAAACCTCAAGAGAAGAATAACGCCGGTTGTAAATGTGATAAATGAGAGGAAAGATGACGCGAGGGCCACATAGATGGTTAAAAGAAAGCGCTTGGGATCCTTCTCAGCATCTGGAGGTATCTTTGTTTGGCCAAACGTGACATGAGCCAGTGGGTGTCATGAAAGATACAGAGCGCTGGTTCACAGAGGGCACGGCTCGGAAACCACTGAAGCAGCGGGGCCGCTGATTGATGGCGGCAAAAATCCATGCAAACACATTCATATGTTTCTGCAAGCAGCAGCTGTCCGATATTAATATATGTAATCAGCAATAAACACCCCATCATGATCGGAATTGCAATTTAAAAGTCTCAGTGATCTGTTCGGAGAGGAATTGCAACCAGATGTCCTCTTGCCCCGTAAGAGGGAGCGCTGCAGGGAACAGTCAGTTTTTTATTTTTGTTTTTGGACTAATTTGATTTTAGAGACTGTGCGGCTCGATAGGTGATTACTCACAAATTAACGTTCCGTCTGAGGCAACCAGCTGAGACTTTTACATGTTGGCTCCAGCACACATGAAACAAAGGAGTTGATCGGTGTGCTGTCAGGAAGAATTGGGACAGAGCCCGGCTCGCGGTTATCCTCCTCTTCACAGCTTCATGCTAAACTCAGCTAACGGACCGCTGGCAGCACCGCTTCACATTTACTGTACAGACAGGAGAGCAAAGCCCTCCTTCCTCTTATGCTGCGTTCACACCAAACGCGAGTAGATTACATGCAAAGTCGATGCACAGACGCGAATGACGCGGATAACACAAGTTCAAATTTCCCAACACTGATTTGCGTGACGCTGAGTTGCGAAAGCCAATCAGCGTTGAGATGCTCTGCCTGTCATCACTGCCTGTGTGTGCAACTACGGATAATATTATGAACCCGGTCACCAGGGTGTTTGATGGTCCGACGTTTGGGAGACTTACACAACAAGTATAAACAGAACTAGTGGTTAGTTCAATGGTGGATGGCGGAAACGGTACTGTTTTTACAGAGATAAGCCACAGAGATAAACCACGCCCCCTTCCGGCGCGAATGACACAAATTAACCACATAAAGAGTAAACTGACGCGAGTAAAGCTTTGAGAGTAAAGCTTTGAGAGTAAAGTGTTGAGATTAAAGCTTTGAGAGTAAAGCTTTGAGAGTAAAGCATTGAGAGTAAAGCGTTGAGAGTAAAGCGTTGAGAGTAAAGCGTTGAGATTAAAGCGTTGAGAGTAAAGCTTTGAGAGTAAAGCGTTGAGAGTAAAGCGTTGAGAGTAAAGCGTTGAGATTAAAGCGTTGAGAGTAAAGCGTTGAGATTAAAGCGTTGAGAGTAAAGCTTTGAGATTAAAGCGTTGAGAGTAAAGCGTTGAGATTAAAGCGTTGAGAGTAAAGCGTTGAGATTAAAGCGTTGAGAGTAAAGCTTTGAGAGTAAAGCGTTGAGATTAAAGTGTTGAGAGTAAAGCTTTGAGAGTAAAGCGTTGAGAGTAAAGCGTTGAGATTAAAGCGTTGAGAGTAAAGCGTTGAGATTAAAGCGTTGAGAGTAAAGCGTTGAGATTAAAGCGTTGAGAGTAAAGCGTTGAGATTAAAGCGTTGAGAGTAAAGCTTTGAGAGTAAAGCGTTGAGATTAAAGCGTTGAGAGTAAAGCTTTGAGAGTAAAGCGTTGAGATTAAAGCGTTGAGAGTAAAGCTTTGAGAGTAAAGCTTTGAGATTAAAGCGTTGAGATTAAAGCGTTGAGAGTAAAGCTTTGAGAGTAAAGCTTTGAGAGTAAAGCGTTGAGATTAAAGCGTTGAGAGTAAAGCTTTGAGAGTAAAGCGTTGAGAGTAAAGCTTTGAGAGTAAAGCGTTGAAATTAAAGCGTTGAGAGTAAAGCGTTGAGAGTAAAGCGTTGAGATTAAAGCGTTGAGAGTAAAGCGTTGAGATTAAAGCGTTGAGAGTAAAGCGTTGAGAGTAAAGCTTTGAGAGTAAAGCATTGAGATTAAAGCGTTGAGAGTAAAGCTTTGAGATTAAAGCGTTGAGAGTAAAGCGTTGAGAGTAAAGCTTTGAGAGTAAAGCGTTGAGATTAAAGCGTTGAGAGTAAAGCTTTGAGATTAAAGCGTTGAGAGTAAAGCTTTGAGAGTAAAGCATTGAGATTAAAGCGTTGAGATTAAAGCGTTGAGAGTAAAGCGTTGAGATTAAAGCGTTGAGAGTAAAGCTTTGAGATTAAAGCGTTGAGAGTAAAGCTTTGAGAGTAAAGCGTTGAGATTAAAGCGTTGAGAGTAAAGCTTTGAGAGTAAAGCGTTGAGATTAAAGCGTTGAGAGTAAAGCTTTGAGAGTAAAGCGTTGAGATTAAAGCGTTGAGAGTAAAGCTTTGAGATTAAAGCGTTGAGAGTAAAACTTTGAGAGTAAAGCTTTGAGAGTAAAGCTTTGAGAGTAAAGCTTTGAGATTAAAGCGTTGAGAGTAAAGCTTTGAGAGTAAAGCGTTGAGATTAAAGCGTTGAGAGTAAAGCGTTGAGAGTAAAGCGTTGAGAGTAAAGCTTTGAGAGTAAAGCGTTGAGATTAAAGCGTTGAGAGTAAAACTTTGAGAGTAAAGCTTTGAGAGTAAAGCTTTGAGAGTAAAGCTTTGAGATTAAAGCGTTGAGAGTAAAGCTTTGAGATTAAAGCGTTGAGATTAAAGCGTTGAGAGTAAAGCGTTGAGAGTAAAGCGTTGAGAGTAAAGCGTTGAGAGTAAAGCTTTGAGAGTAAAGCGTTGAGATTAAAGCGTTGAGAGTAAAGCGTTGAGAGTAAAGCTTTGAGAGTAAAGCGTTGAGAGTAAAGCTTTGAGATTAAAGCTTTGAGATTAAAGCGTTGAGAGTAAAGCGTTGAGAGTAAAGCGTTGAGAGTAAAGCGTTGAGAGTAAAGCTTTGAGAGTAAAGCGTTGAGAGTAAAGCGTTGAGATTAAAGCGTTGAGATTAAAGCTTTGAGAGTAAAGCGTTGCAAATATTCGCGCCGTGTTTGGTGTGAACGCAGCTTTACTCTTAGCAAGGGGAAAGTGTCTTTTATTCCGTTAACTTTAAGGCTGTGGTAGGCAACTTAGAAAAAAACCCACTGAGAATCAACTAGATGACGAGTCCCACAGAGAGCACAATGTCCACATGACGAACACTGTTTGAAACATTAGTTCATGAAGTCTAGGTTAAAAATATCAATGGAATAAAAATGTATAACATAAATAGAGGCTATATGAAGACATCAGACTGGCTTCTATATAAACGGGAGACGCCTTTAGCAACAACATTAGGCCACGGTTTCAAACTCAAACAACACATTTATTCATCCGAGCACTCACATAGTAATAATAATAATTGAATTAATATAGCAGTTTACAAAGTGCTTTGACAGACAAAACAGCTAAAGTGAGTCAACAGAAAGCACAACAGTGAGGCCCAATTAGGTAAGAGTTAAACCCTGATAAGCAGTTCAATATGAAACAATAAAACCAATCAACACCATCAAAATAAACTAACAAATTAAATCTATAAAATAAAATAATTTAGTAAAATAAAATAATAATATCAGTAATAAAATAAAGCATTAAAGTGAATAACGCACATAAGAGCATAGTACTATCAAAGTCCTGAATATGTATTTAGAATTAATTGTGCTTGTTTTGCATTATAATGCAATTATAATGTAATAACATGCATTTCTATTGTGTAGCATATTAACTCGTGTTCATTAAATCTAATTTGCTGTAGTAATAGACTTGTTATTGTTTGTTATGTCAAAATCATTAGCACCTGCTGTAAAACCATCCAGCCTCCTCAACGCTCCACAGTGACAGGTCTCTGCTCCGCTGCTGATAATATTCACACAGAAGTTAGAAATTATTTTGTTTCTTGATCAAATATCAATGTGTGCATGTTGTGAGGCCCCAGACATGCAGTTTGCCTAGAAGAGCTGCTGCTGCTGATTATTATTTTAGTAATTAATTATTCCATCAATTAATTGAGTAATCAGATAAACAGTTTTTACTTTATCAAGGAGCAATGTGTCACGTCCAAGCCGTGCCTCCTGCCTCTACTGTGGGTGTGACGGGTGTGGAATTCGCCCACCAGGATTCTTCAGCCATTCCTCGACTGTTCCCCCATAGCTGTTTCCCTGGCAATAAACCATTTCCTTTTTCTACTCTCATGTCTGCGTTTGGGTCCGCCACCACATATCGTAACACAATGGTAAGTATACAGTGGAGAAAATAACCAAAAATCTACATTTTTAGCTGTCTAAACTAACTCAATTCAGTGATTTAAGTGACATATTACATTCCTAGTTCATTCCATTAAAATTCACTTCCCACTACTCCTGAGCAGCACCACTCCATCGTCTTACTGTTCAGTTCAATTCAATTCAGTTTATTTTGTATAGCCCAAAATCACAAATGCAAATTTGCCTCTGAGGGCTTTACAATCTGGCGACTGTGGCTCAGTGGTTAGCAAGTTTGTCTTTCAATCAGAAGGTCGGTGGTTCAAACCCCGGCTCAGCCAGTCCATGTCGTTGTGTCCTTGAGCAAGACACTTAACCCTCATTGCTCACCGTTGCTGTGTCTACGGTCTACTGTATATCATGTAAGTCGCTTTGGGTAAAAGCGTCAGCTAAATGAAATGTAATGTACACATATGACATCCCTGTCCCGGAACCTCAAGAAAAACTCCCCCAAGAAATAGTGAAAAAAGGAAGAAACCTTCATGAGAGCAACAGAGGAGGATCCCTCTCCCCGGATGGACAGAAGCAACAGATAACAGAGTTACAGCACATTCAATGAATATGACATTCATGTAATGAGTAGTAGACATGGTCCTGCTCTCTGGCATGAAGCAAGACTGGATCCAGACAGCCACGATCCATGGAAGCTTGAGGAGAGGAAGCACAGAGGCTCCTGAGAAGTAGAGTTAGTAATGTGCATTAAAGAGACATTAATTCATCCAGAAGGATATAGAGGAGGATAGAGAGGAGGAGAAAAGGAGAGAGAGAAGAGGAGAGAGGAGCTCATTGTATCCTAAGATGTTCCCCAGAAATAGGAGCACTTCAGGAGCACTGAAAAGTTAAAGGAGGAGGGGAGCGAGAGAGAAGAAGAGGAGAGAGGAACTCATTGTATCCTAAGATGTGTTTTAGCGAGGACTGCTGCTCCGCTGATCACTGAACAGAGTATAAAAGTCATCACTATAAGACATTTCTAGAGCTGTAGCGCCTCGCAGCAGGACCTCAGTACCCAACCACTCTCCACTAGATTCCAGATCCTGAGGTACACTGAGGGAGGAGAGGCAAATGTATGTAACACACTCATTAAATGTGCTTTTGTATATTACAAGACCTGCAAGTGTGTGTGTGAAAAGAAGAAACACAAGCAACAGTATGGCTTTCCCTTTCATGTGAATGCTGTGCAGGTAATCTATGTAATCATAGATTCACTAACATCGTAGAACAAAGTAAGTGATTAGTGACTAAGTGTAACGACAAAGTCATTCAGTTTTATTTTTCCTATCATTGCAGGTTGCACGTAGCGCTAATCAAAATGCAGACTGCAAGCAAGCATCTGCAGAACAGCTGTTCACAAGGTTGTGTGTTGCTGGGTCCAAGAAAGGTGAACGCACAGCAAGAGCCAGTCAAAGCAGACCCTATAAGATGTGAAGTATTTATATTCTTATGACAAAAAATGAACAGGACTTAACAGGATTTAAACGGGCCTGGATGGTGAGCTGGGTATGTATTCGGAGTGGAACCCGGTTCCATCATCTCACAACCTGAGGAGGGAAATAAGACAGCCATTCACAAGAAATACTGTTTTGTAATAAAGTGACTAATGAGTCAGGAGGCAGCATCCTGCATGGCACAGGTGGATCCAGGAAGCAACGTGTTTCAATGTCAAACGTTGACTTTAAATAAAACCGCTGTTATCTCGGGAGATGATATTCAACAGCGATACCTAACCAGGAGGTGAGTACAACTTGCAGAGACATTTATGCAGAGTTGTTACAGTTGACATGGCATTTAAGATACTACGAAGCGTTTTTCATGAAATGTTTGTTTCTGTACACAACACTGACATCCGTCATCTCAGAAATCTGCAGCACTCTCACGAAAGTCAAGAATACAGAAAATGTAATGAAGCTACTTGTGCTTTATGCCACTGCGTCGGCCCAAAGCCAATGTCAGGTGGGTGCTGCTGTTTGTGTTTGCAGGCAGTTAGCTCTGGAGTGCACCAACTGATAGAAATTAAAATAATGCTCCTCGGTCAACAGACACTTGTCACCGCGGCATATAAATGTAACACAGTTATAACGTTAGATCTGAAATATGAAACAGCTACTTTGTGAACACATACCACTGTGAAAGGTCCTGCTCCGCGCTTGGTTATGAAAGTGGTTCAGCTGATTCAAAATGTGACTCGGACTAGAACTGGGAGGCTTTTTTGCAAAACGGGCACCACCAAGCATGAGATCTTTAATCCGGCCCTGTATTTAACCATTCACATGTAAGAAAACCCCAAACATTGCATCATAATGCTCGTCAACAAGGAACGGTTAGTTCTCGCGGTTTAATCTTTGCTGTTGAGATGCAAAGAGAATTTCAACAAATATGACAAAAGAAATGCTTCTTAGATGAATTGCCCACCCAAACTTCAGCTGTTGATATTCTTGTTGCCTTATCTTTGTGTTTTTTTTTACAGCTAAACAACAAGTGCTCGCATGCAAACACCAAGACTAAGATGGTTAACATGATTAACATTATACATGGACAGTCTCATTGTGGGATGTTTGAGGATTCAGATGTTAACATTTAGCTGAACCACGGCTGCTCTAGTGTGTGATGCTGTTTCACTGACAATATAAATAATATAGCACTGTTTATACAGCAGGCAACATGTAGAGCATATCAAATTGATCATTCAAATCCTTTCATATCCACAGTGTTACCCCACTGGAGCCCATCACTCCTCACCAGCACATTTTGCGCAGCCTATCAGGCATGAAGCTGTATTTCAGTTCCTGAGCAGCAGAGACAATGAGGTGTTTCTTTGCAACAATCCAGCCCTGGGCCGAGCTGCTCAGGAGATATTAAAGCAGAGTGACAGATCTAATTATCACCTCCTAACTTCGTCTGCTCCAACTCTGATGAAAAGAACTGCATTACACCAGACATCCTCTGCCCTCAAACTAACTTTCACCTTTGCTAATAACTAAGAGTGCAGTTATTTGGAATACCTGCTGAGGGCATGTCTCATAATAGACAGAAAGGGATTTGCAATAAGGCTGGATTCATAAAAGGAGGAGACCATCATTATTCCAATGCTTGCCGCAGTATCTCTCACTTTGTCCCTCTCTTTTTCCATGTTTCTCATTTTCTCTTCTTTGGACAATGATCCAAAGTCACTTTTGTAAAGCTGTAGATGGTTTCAGTTCCCTGCAGCTTCTCTTCCTCTCCTCCCACCTTGTTCTGTTTTCTGGATCGTCTGACGTTCTCTAAAACTGTTTCTCATATATTGCAAATGGCCTTGTGAAACGCTAAAACAGGGTGTTTTGTTGCATAGCACTCTCAGACAGTACCTAATGCAGAAGACCTGCTGACCTCACCACTCGGCATCTGCTGCCAGATTCCCTTTCACTTCCATAGAAATCTCTTAGAAAAGGGGGCGGGGCCCAATCTGCGGGGGCTCCTGTGGATGGCTATAGGCCGAGTTCACGCGTCCGCTGTCTCTTTTTTCTCATTGTACGGTTGCTGTTGATGGATATCATGTTCATTGGACTAATGGACTCTGTGTGTGTTTTTGTGTGCTTACATATGCTTCCCTGTTAGCCGTACATAATTTCCTCACAAACTGGTTGTCGTGGAAACCTTGGTCAGGTCTGGTCTGCAGCTGCTGTCAAACACTGAAGCATGCTGGGACATGCGGTGATGAGGGTTGGTTAATCATCAGCCACCGTGTCAGATCTGTTGCCACATGCTATGTAATGGCTGCACTCAGTTTCCAAACCCTGAAACAGTTTCATTTGTATGCAGAGGCCGACAGCTAAGAGGGTGACAGACTCATCTCCATCAACTGAAGGCCGGCCTGTGGGTGTGAGCTCACCACATGCCTGTAGCTATTCCTTTAGATGGGGATTTGCATCGTTCAAAGGTTTAGTACTTCAAATCAAAGAGTATACATTGTGTTGAGTCAACACAATGTGCCATCAGCTGTTTCTTTGATGATAATAAATCTGTATATATGAAGCCATACAATGTGGACGTCCACCTTTCTTTTTTTTTCTTGGTTGCTTTCATAGTTATTGTTTTACCTCTCAGAAGCAGATGAATAGGAATCAGCAGCAACTTTATTGGGAGGAATTTGACTGGTGGAATTCCTGTTTGTTCTTTATAGGTGTAAATAAAACTACCTGATAATGTTGGGGAAAGATGATGCTGGTGATGGTTTAAAGAGGTTAAGGGTAAGGGTCCATGTTGGCCTGAACTCTGTAGATCTGCAGGACTACAACAATATGACAGCATTTCCAGTCTCACAGTTCAAAGACTTCTTAGGAAAACGGTTCAAGTAATAAAAACATCTGTGCAGTCATTTAAACACAGTGTCCAACTGGATCCTACCTTTATCTTTAAAGTTCTCATTCTCTGAGTAAGTTATAGAATGTCATTTACGTAGAGACTCTCAGACATGCCCCTCCATCATGTTGCAGCGAGGTCAACGGGCCAAAGGAGGCTTTGAGGTGAAGGTCAAGGTGAAGGTCGACAGAGTGATGGCTGCATTTTTAAAACAGGAAGTAAAAGGCACTGTACAAGGAAGGATGTTCTAGCAATGCAATCACGTACAGCACTAACGTCAAGCCAGGCAAGGAAGTGCACTTCACTTCAGGCCTTTCCTCTCCCGTATATCTTCAAGGTTACAAGAAATGGCTAAAAAAACCCGGTCTGACTTTTCTTCCTGAAACATGTCTGGCCCACATCCAGTCACAGCTCTTCTTACAGCCGTGTGCGTGACAAAGAGCAGTTATACCTTGGGGCATTGATGTCATCCCTAAGGAGACCTTTACGACTCAGCTGACTTGTTGGTGTTACTTTTATCACAGCTTTTTGTCAGAATTAGAGTTAGTCCAGACCAAATATTTCTATGCTGTTAACTAAACTCATCAAAATTAAAAGGAATAATTTGTTATCTAACTTAAATACAGATGAATGCAATCAGGAAGTTGATTTCAAGTTCAGTTTCTTGTGATGTCTTGAAAGTAATCTTGGCTTCAAGTAATTGGCTTCAAGGTGCAACGTCTGAAATCAGGACCATTTATATAACCTTTCAAGAGCTCTCAGCATGCCAACGGCGAGCCGGCGGCTCACAGCTAACGTAGTAAGTAGTGTCACTACTGTGCTAACAGTGCTAGTAGTGCCAATAGTGCTAACAGTGCTAACGACTGCTAACAGAGCTAACGAGTGCTGACAAAGCAGTGTTTACCTGAGGGGCAACCAGAGGACATTATCAGCTGTAACTGCCAAATGAGAGCAGAGCAAAGCGGCCTTCGAGAGCTAACCAGTGGGAGACGCTCACATGCACTAACATGCACTGAAAGGCACGTGGACAGCCGGCTATGTGAACAAAGAGAGGAGAAGCTGTGATAACAACACAACGGAAGTAATTACTGCTCTAGGTCTTTACATGGACACTATCTTCATGTTCATAATGTTAAATACAGCTCCTTAAATCAACTAGGCTTTGTGTATCCAGATCTTTACAAATGTCAGAGGAGGTGATACATGAAACCACATGTGGTCAGCCCCTCATTTTGCTATGAGCACTTCCCATCAACTGTCTTCACCTCACATGTGCGCGCCATGTGTGTGTCTACAAGTGTCTCATTTTGCAAACCGAACCTTGAGGTTGTGGTCCTGATTTCATTTTGATCAACATCCCAGGCAAGGCTAGAGTATTTATTATGGTTCCATGGTCGTAATCATTAAAAGTGATGGGGAAATAAATATTATTACCTGCAGGATTTGAAATGCAGCCAGTTGTTATACTGTTTCTCCGTCCTGTTCACATTTAAGTAATTTCATTATATCCCTAAATGAGTCCTGATGAACAATCAGAATAGTCTCCTTTTCCCAATAGATGTTTTTCCATAATTAATTTCCAAAACATGAATGATACAAAAATTAGGTTAATAATTTCAAGTAATTAAACATGATCCAAAATGTGACTGAAATGGTGTACAATTGATAATGAAGTACTTTTATTCTAACCTGGCTGGCCAGATGGTTTGTTACACAGAACCACATGAGAAGCCGTCATTGGAAACGTTTGGTAAAGGTCAGACACTTTCAAAACATACTTGGCAAGTGATTGGATGAACAATGCCCACACAAGTAAGCCACGCCCCTAGCCACCACAATCTCTTTAGAGGAAGCTGATTGGTCCGTGCTCTGGCTTAATGGACACAAACACATTACTTGAAACCTGACCAGATGGATTTGATGTAAAATGTGATCACGCCATTCAAGGGTGATCTCGCAACATCGCAAGAATCAAGCTGCCATGTCACATTTACTCAGCCATTGAACTAAAATACAACTCTTAGGTACTAAATCTGACAGCTGTAGTTATTAGTTACATTTGAGATTGAGCCTGTACACATCAAAAATGTGATGAATTCTCAGAAAATAAAGTACCCAATAGTACATTATGGTGTTACAATATAAAAACTTGCTCCACTGCAGGTTATGTTCAAGATAACCAAATTGAAGCCCCGCCTACTGACCAATGAAAACTCAGATCATTAGATAACATTACATTATCTAGACTGAAAGCAACACAGTTTAAACTGATAAATGCAGAGAAGGACTTCTCCTGACAAAATGCGGGCGTATGTCACTGCCCCATCTAGAGCATAAGAGATCTATAATTACATGTGTGTATTCTGTTAAACTACTCTGCAGATTGAAGATGTATATGTTTGGCGGTATTTTAGCCTCATTCTTTCAGCTGCAACCCCGGCAGGGTGAAACAAACTTGACAGCAAATAAAACAATAGACTATAATAACTATAATAATAATAATATATACTATAATAAGTGGTAGGTACATTTTAATTATATAAAGATCAGGCTAAAATAATTAGGCCGATTAGAATTACATTCTATGTAGAACTAGATCACAGTGGTGGCTGTGTGATTGTTTCCAACCCTTGTTTTCCCCCAAAAGAAATTTAAAGTCAAGAAAAAAATAATTTACTAAATGTTTTTTTATGTTTTTCTATTAGAAAATATTCTGCTTCAATCTATATTTGTTGGACTTTAGCACTTAAAAAAGGTTTGGTCCACTACATGGATCAGGCACCTTAACGAGCCGCTGTAACATCAATAAAACAGCACCATAAATTACATTTATATGACAATAAAAACACATGATCAGTATATTCATCATATCACATATTCACTGATTAAATAGCTTCATGAGCAGTATGCTTCAGTGTGACACGGCAGAGTCAGGCATTACTGTGCTACTTGTACTTTTATGTGTGCTGTGGCCGATTTACAAAAAAAAGTAAGCCTTGAATGATGTTTTTATGTCCATGCTACTTTTTATTTGTTCCCAAGTCCATTCCACACCACCCGGGGTTGCAGCTGAAAGACCAAGGAGATGAATAAAGTGTCTTTTATTCTCGCCTATTCTATTCAATATGAATAAATCTCAACAACAATTTAATTGAGTGGAATACACAACAGTAATTGAAGTCAGTGCTACTCGTGCTCTGGATGAGGCAGTGTTATTATCAGTCCATGGATTTACTCATCATTTATTTCCTTTACAGTCGTGATTTATTATGCCAGCGGTCCTTCCTGCATTTGGCATCTGCATCCGTGTTACTTTCATCCCGGACTATGTGTTTAACTTCTTTGACTTTGACTAATAATATAGTTTGCTGACAGTAGAAAATGTCCATGCTTGTGATTGGTCATAGGATGCCAACACCGCCCCTGATTTACTTGAAAGGGAACTTGATGTTGTTCAGGTCTGTTAAACCAGCTAACAAAAGAGACCTTTCCTCGTAGTTCAGGCCTCTCACATTGGGTGAACAATAACACCAAACATGGATGGGCGGAGACAAAAAAAGATCTAAAAAATGACTTTCAGTCGGTATTCTTTTGTTCATTCATTCTTACCTGTTATGCATCTCACTAAGCATGTCATTCCACAGTGCCAGAGTGCCCAAAGTATACACAGAGGTGGCTGAGATTGAGGGCCATGAGGTCACCGCGGATATGCGATGACAGCTCAAGTCAGAGGCCTGACTCCTGAGGGGTCACCCGCTCAGTCTGCCAGGGGCCTGAGGCACGCAAGGAAGTATAGAAGGTGAACGAGTGAGTGCTGAGAGCAAAGAATGTGACCACTCATACTTGGCCAGTGCTTGTATCTCTGTATCTCTTTATATATATTTTTTTACAACAAAGTCCTACATGGGAACGTACACTTTATTTATTTGTTCATGAATCAATAAATAACATGTAATACAGGTCAATGCATCTTTGTTGTTCTGTCTGGTCGCCACGCCCACCTCGCGCTCTCAGAGCCTCCGGTGTCCGCCGCTCCTCTGCGCGCGGCAGCGACAGCGTTAACGCGCGCGCAGCCAGTCTCCACCTTTTATGTAAATGCCACAGAGAGAGTGAGAGAGGACCGGAGGCGGAGAGAGCGCTCAGTGAAGTGAATGGAGGAGGGGGGAGGGGGGGGGAGTTGCCTTCACGGATGTTGTCGCTGCCGCTCACCAGAAAGAGGGAGTGGGTCAGCGCCTGCATCTATTCGCAAAGGGGAAGAAGCGATAGGCTGCCTTTGGACGCGAGCGTACATCATGTCACGAGCGCCGGACTGCGCGAGCGAGAGCGTCTGAATAATCCACACCGGCGATAGGCGGACTGTGTGCGGGAATTAAAGCAATGGGTGGCCAGATAACGCGAAATGCCTTTTACGGTAAGAAACCCCCATATCTGTGGCTGCGTGTTTGGGGTCTGAGCGTGCTATTAAAGGGCTTTGTGTCGTTTGGGGTTTCATTGACAGAGAGCAGTATTTGGCTTTATGCTGGCAGCACTGGCTGTTGTCACCAGCAGGTACCGTACGGCCGCTGGAGCCTGTTCTTTGGTCCAGATACGTCACTCCGGTGATTAAAGGATCGACACGCGCAGCTGTGCTCACTTCTGATTACCGCCTCCTCTTCCTCCTCCTCTTCCTCCTCGCGCTCCTGTGAAGAAGACCCATCTCCCATTGAAAGCTGCCGTGAAGTGTTCGGATGGTGAGGGCTCAGGAGCGCCTACATGTCAGGGGGAAGTTGCGGGGTTTCCCTGCGCGCGTGCTGTGCTGTGGTTCCCCTTCTTTAATAAAGAGAGTGTGCAGCTGCGCTCCAGGAAATCGATGCATTGATTTCCTATGTCATGATCCTGGAGCAGGAAGGTGGACAGTGCCATCACTAATGTCTGTGAGCCAAGCCGCCAACTATTGGGAAAAAAATGAAAGAAGCTTATTTTATTTTTTTTGTTTTGACATAGAGGCACGTGGTTATCTGTGTGGAAACACCGGTCCTCAGGTTTTCAGGTGTATTTCAGAGGTTCCTGGACTTTGTGACGTCACCGTCAATAAGCAGTGGTGTTGGTTCATGGGCTGAACGTAAGCCCGCTTCAGGCCCTGCGAGTCTTGTTCGAGGGGGGCAGTGGTGACAAACGGCGCACAAACAACATCATAATGGTTTTAGTTTTTTACAACCAAAGTAGTTCTGCCACCATACCACCATACAGAAGATAAACAATGCCAATGGTATTCATCTGAAGCCACTCCATGTTTCTATGGAATTATTATTAGCATGTCGTTGTTATATAACCTATTATTTTTTTATATATATATAACCTATTGGAGTTAAGCCTGTTCCTACAGCCTCTTTTGGTTTGGACCACCTGATGGTTCTAATTAAAGTCTCAGGATTGATCCAATTAGTTAAAGACTGAGAGACTAAGACAGCAGGCCAAGGAGGCTACAGCCCCTTCTCCTTAGGATCAAGGTCAAACACCTCATACACATTAAAATACAGTAATACCAGTTCAATTCTGAGATGATTCACTATCCTGGTATCATTTAAGTGTAACCAGTATTCTGGATAAAACCTCTGACCTCACCCCACCCAATCCAGTCGGCATAAAAAAAAGATTATGGTTTGTGTCGAAATAATAATGTAACAATGAGATGTGAGAACGTAGCTACTGTAAATAAATAACAACCGCCCTTAACACACTATCTTACATAATGTTACACAACGCACTTATCAACTTTGTGTAAAACAAAGTTACGTAAGAAACATCAAGTCCATGTCTACTCTTGGTTTAATGCAGGACACGAGCAGCGCGCTCCTGGATGAAGTGGACTTTCCTACCATGCCACATGAGAAAGATGTTGGCATGGTAGGGTTTTGTGTTTCCACTGACCATACACTTTGTGAATGGTCTTGCTCATCAGTGTATGCTAATACCAAAAGAAAGAAAAGAAATCAAAGCGGTCAATGTAGACCCTGCGATGCTCGGGTCGGCACGCCCAGCTCACATTGCACCTCACCCTAATTTCTATCTCAGCGAGTGGTGGGACCGCAGGTGCTGTCTCCGTAAAGATTTTTCAGGCGGTGCCTCGCTAAGCCACGTTGCCCATTTAAAAAAAAAGGGGCACCGTAAAGCGTGCTCCAATTAACGGGGTATCACTGCTTAGCCTCCCCGGGAGAGTTTACATCCAGGGTGCTGGAAAGGAGGCTCGATCGCTGAACCTCAGATCCAGGAGCAGCAATGCAGAGTCCACCCAGGCCTTGGAGCAGTGGACCAGCTCTTTACCCCTGCAGGTCTGTTGGCGGGGTCATGGGAGTTTCCCCATCCAGTCTACATGAGTGTTGTGGACTTGGAGAAGGCCTACAACCTTGTTCCTCGGGGAATCCTGATGGGGGTACTGCAGGAATACAGTGTACCTGGGTTGTTGCTACGAGCCATCTCGTCCTTGTATGACCAAAGCGACAGCTGTGTCCCAAACCCAGCACTAGGTCATGCACACTTCCAGTGTGTGTTGGCCTCCGGTTGTCCCTTGTCACCAATCCTGTGTGATTTTCATAGACAGGATGTCAAGTCGCAGCCGGGTGGAGTAGGGTGTCTGGTTTGGGGACCTCTGAATTGCATCCCTGCATTTTGCAGATGATGTGGTTCTATTGGCTGCTTCAGAACGCGGGTCAGTACCTTCAAGTCTGAGGCCACTGTTTTCTGAGGAAAACAGTGGAATGCACCGGAAGTTTGGGACTGAGTCAATATGCCCCAAGCCAGTGAATTAAAGTATCTTGGGGTGTTGTTCACCAGTGAGGGCAAAATGGAGCGTGAGAGGGACAGGCAGTTGGTGGGGCATCAGCAGTGCTGCGGGCGTTGAACTGGGCACCTCCGACTGGTAAGAGGCCCCGGGGAAGACCCAGAACGCGCTGGAGAGATTACATATCTCGTCTGGCCTCGGGGTTCCCCTGGAAGAGCTGGAAAGCGTTGCTGGGGAGAGGGATGTCTGGAATTCCCTTTCGAAGCCTGTTGCCCCCCGCGACCCGGCCCCAGATAAGCCAAAATATATGGATGTAAATGTAGCATAATTCAATCTGTGATATTAAAAATAACAAAAGAAAGGTTGTTTCTTTGAATGAAGTTCATCTGCATGTGTTGCTTAACAAGATGTATCCCAGCCGATCTTCTTGGGAACACCCACTACACAAACGTGATCTTTTTTATTTAATCTGTTCCAATAGAATGACGAAGTGGGAGGAGCCATGGGAAATAAGCCATGAGTAACAACATGAGTGTTACTGGCCCTTTCAAAAGTCAACGAAGCTCAGGTTTGTGGATCACCTCAGGCTAACCCGTTCAACCACAGTCAGTGAGGGTGTGGTGTGTTGAAACCTTTATATACTCAAGCAGCACTTTCAGAAATAACGCTTTAAATTACGGTAAAATATTAGTTTTAGACTTGACTTGTCGTGCATGAAGTAGAAACCCACTAGGGCTTCTCTAAGAAAGAGATGCAAAAAACGGTATCAATTAATTCATCAATATGCATATATTTTACCTGCCTAGTCTATCATATAATCACACAAGTATGGTTGCTATACATATCAACAAAAAAGGTTAAAAAACAAATCAAGATAATAATGCAAAACAAAATGATATTGCTGTCAAACACGTTTGAGTCCCAGGTTTCATAAATGTATATTGACTGAGAATCAGTCAGTCGGTACAACTTCCTGTTCCATTAGACTTGGAGGTATTTTAACGAGATGTCCAGTACATTGGGAGGTAAAGGTTGTGAGCGTATGTTCTTTTACAAACTGTTGCATCCATACCAAATACTTTGTAAAGCCTCATTAATGTCGTTGAAAATAATATATGACTTTGTTCTTTTGTCAGAACTTTCTTCTTGGTAACATTTCCAGAACACTGTCCTAGAGGAGATAGAATGGTGTCCCTTCTGTAGTGCTGTTTAATGCGTTACATTGTTCACTCACAAGTCATATGCATTGATTAATACACAGGGACCTGCTTATCGTTGCATATTGCAATTATTACCTTATTTTGCAACACTAACACGCTGTACTTTGTCCCGTGTATTACATCACTCATTGGGAAACAAATTAGTAATTTGACACAATTTAATGATCAGAAATCGGCCAATAGATGAAATTATATTTTATGTGAAGTTCACCCCTAATATAAGCCTACATTTGTAAAAGTTTGTTCACAAGTGAATGGGAAAGTACGCGCGTTGCTATGGTGACCGGCAGCTATTCACAGACAGCTTTTGATTGCATCTGCTGCTACATTTTTTCCGGACCTGAGAAGAAAGAACCATAATTGAAGAAACCATTAGAATCATATTTCCACATCCATTTTCCCTGTTCTTGTGATGTGCTGTTTACATGTCAGCAAAGGAGCAGACTGAGCTCTCAATTGTCTGCTCCTCAGCATCAGAGCACATCAGAACGGTGTTTGCTGAGTTGGTTGCACAATTGCTCGTGATGAATTGAAAGTGGGCCGACGTCTGAGGTCGCACCAGCTGATTGGATGGAGTGTCTGGCGCCTCTCGATGTCAATTGGATTTCCGTATCCAGATACAAAGCAGAGACTGCAGAGCCGAAGAGATGCTATATAACAAAGTAACGTTTCTTTACTTCCTAGAATCGGATCAGATCACAGTGATGTCATGGGATATGCCTCCGGGCATACAGCCGATGGATATTTAATACAGCGTGCAGACCAACAGCTACCGCTGAAAATATCTCCTTTGTCTTTGTGTGTGTGAGAGCACCCGAAGGTGATCAGGCCTGAGCGGGTATATATGTCTCAGGGTCAGGTGCTATTGCTGAGTGTCTCCCATATTCAGTCAGTCACAGGGATGCAAAATTAATAGAGTATGAATCGCGAAACTGAAGAGTAAAATGTTTTTTTACAATTTTATTGGACGCAAATATTTGACTGAGGATATTTATTTGTTAGGGTATTCAGTTTTAAATTGGTTATTCCGATATTCTTTTTATCTCTTAGGATAACAAACACACAAAAGCTTTAGGAGAAGAGTTCTTATCCAATTGCAAATATACAAACAACCATGAATGCCTTTTAATTAAACCCAAAGACATGTTGTAGCGCTGTACAATGAAGGCATGTGTTCCCTAAAATCAATGAACACCCCTGAAGAATAATCCTGATTAAAACAATTATTTTGGCCAAAATGGTGCAGCCCCAGTCAACACACACGGGGTAGACCAACCCTAACCCTCTGTTCAGCAAGCATGCTAAGGTGCGTGCGTGAAGCAACCCCTTTCATCCTCATCCCAATGATGGGTCACCTTCAAGGAGGCGCCCACATGGTGACTTCCTGCCAGCACTGAATAGCATCTTGCCTGTTTTCAGTCAACGCACGCTGCATATCATTACGCCTCTCCACCAGCCGGCTCTCTCTCGCCGCCAGAGGCATCACTGGATTACACTGAGCCCCCTGTATGTGGCCTTTGAATAACATTACTTATTGATAACGTTGTGTAATCCCACTCGTGAAGAGAATGCAGTAACAGCTGGGAGGCTGGTGGGTGATGTAGTCCAGAATTCATCATCTCGGCTGTCTCAACTTTCACTGCCAGGTCAACGCGGTGTGAAATATTGATAGTGTGTCTGTCAGTCGGATAAGCACAGGGACCTAGAGATACTCCTGTTAATTTCTCCTGCTCGTACCCATCGCCCATGGTGTGTTTAGTCTGCCTCTCCCTGCCGTTGCTGGGCCGCTGAGCAGCTTCTCTCGCCTGTTCTTTGGAGGCAGACCAGTGCATTCGCAAAAATAATGACATGAAATTGTTGTTCACTCGCCCAACCCATTCTGGTATTCTCATGATCCCATGGATCTATTAATTTTCTCAGAAACATAACATGTCTGTCTGCGCCTCAGCAACAGACCCAATGCATGTATGTAAGGACAAAGCTGATGTGTGGAAGTGTTGGACTTGGACGTCTTGGACGAACATTTTTGAAATCTTGAAAATGTATTTGAAAACCCAATCGGATACTGGACAACAGATACAATTTGCATCATAAAGACAATTTCAAGATTAATGATTAAAGACTTTGCACGTCAGCCTTATTTTTACAATGTAAGCTATCGTAATGCAAAAAAAAGCAGCCACCCGATAGCAGCGAATCTAGTGCTCTTCTGACCGGTGTCATTACCCCCACCCCCTCCACACACACACACACACACACACACACTCCTCCCCCTCCCTTCCCCCACCACGTCAAGCTACATTACCACGGGCACGAATCATCTACCAAAGCATCATCAACACTGAACCAATAGATTTGTCGTGATGTTGCCTAGCAGCACGCCCGGTCCTTTGGTTACCACCAACAAAATGAGTGATGAGCCCGTAGTGAGTTCCCGTCCCCAGGTACCACAGCAGCTACAGTTACTGTCATTGAGCCACACAGCCGGTTGGGTTTCACACACCGGGCCCGTGGCGTCCGTCAGAGCGGAGATCAGGAGGAACAGGAAACGTAATACCCCGTTAACCACCACGTAAAAGGCAACATGTCCATAAGCCGCGTAAAGCCATCTCGGGCTGCGTTGGGATGCACCGAAGCCTAAATGGTAATGTGTGTGATTAATGGCGGCTATTATCGCGTGATTCATTTCACAGCCGCCGTTACATCAGGCCGGAATGCCGTTTTTGTCACGAGTCAGTGGGATTGAATACATCATCCAGACACTTCTATGTAAACATCATTAAGATGCTGTTTGTCACCGGCCTCCAGGCTCCTTGTGGCGTTGTAAATGCCGCTGTCAGTGGGTCCACGGAGAGCAACATCAAATAAAGAACTAAAGAGGAACATCTTACACTGGGAAGAAATCATGCCTTTACCTTCGTGAGACGGTGACGAACTGCAACAGTCAACATGGGTTTAAAATAATGCAACTATCTTTAATTAACAGATTGTTTTGGGGGTGGATCTAAAGCCCAGCAGTACAATCATAGTTTTAATAATTTGTTTTTTTATGTAACACCCATCAAGAGCCTGCATGCCTGCTTATTCCTAAAATAGCGTGTGTGTGTGTGTGTGTGTGTGTTCTCCTATGAAGAGTGTTAACTGGACTGTACATGGCAACAAGAAGAGGGAGTGGGTTGCTATGTGGGCTACCTGTGCTCCATTAGCGTGCTGTAGTTGTGTTTTGACCCGTTTCCATGCCGCTACCGTAATTAATCATTAATGGTTATATATGGCGGAAATCTGGAAATTTGGATCACAATAGAAAATAATGTGTTGTACACATTTCAATCCAACATGTTTTGCATGTATGTGAAACCAAACTTGACCTTTTGACCAAAGTACATTTTTTAAAGTCGGTTTGAGCAGGGTCGTCCTTCAATCAGAGGTTCTGCGGTTTGATCCCCGGCTCCGCTTGTCCATGTGTCCTTGGGCAAGACACTTAACCCAAAATGTCTCCTGTGCCTACGGTGTGTGAATGTTAGAATGCTAACTCCTTAGCCACTGCTATCAGTGTATGAATGGGTGAATGATGACATGAAATAAGCCTGTTTGTTTGGTAACTTATGACATGAAATAAGCCTGTTTATTTGGTAACTTATGACATGAAATAAGCCTGTTTGTTTGGTAACTTATGACATGAAATAAGCCTGTTTGTTTGGTAACTTATGACATGAAATAAGCCTGTTTGTTTGGTAACTTATGACATGAAATAAGCCTGTTTGTTTGGTAACTTATGACATGAAATAAGCCTGTTTGTTGGGTAACTTATGACATGAAATAAGCCTGATTGTTTGGTAACTTATGACATGAAATAAGCCTGATTGTTTGGTAACTTATGACATGAAATAAGCCTGTTTGTTTGGTAACTTATGACATGAAATAAGCCTGTTTGTTGGGTAACTTATGACATGATATAAGCCTGTTTGTTGGGTAACTTACTCTCGAGGCGTTGGCAACTGAATAAAGGTAAATAAGTTTGTTTGCTTCCCGCCCTGTTGGTTTGACCTGTTCATCCACCTCTACTTCCTTACCCCGCAGACTTTTATGCTTTTTAGACAACGTCACCTGACTTCCTCTTGAGGGTTCTGATCAAACTCATGCATTACCTGTTGCAGGTATGAGCATGAACAGGGCATGAGGACAGCCTGTCTATTTAGTACACCTTGCAACGGTTGCTGTGCATTTAATCACAAAACGCTTCGCACACGCTTACAAAAACAAATATCAAACATTTGATTATTTGCAAATCATTTTCCACCTAAATCCACACGATACAGCTTAACTATAACCTGATGTGACCAATTAATTTGGAGAATTGCAGTTACAGTTGTTCCCCAGCACCAGGCAGTAAATATTTAAATAGTTTTCTCCCACTTATAAAATCCTATTTGCATGGTAAACCACACGGGTGATGGTTGGTGAGTAACAACTACACAACTCTAGATAAATAAACACACACACAGCTCACCTCTGAAATGGTGGGTTAGTTTACTGCTCCACAGAGATGTTCGCTGGCGTAGGACAGGTACTGGCTGTGTGGGGTTGACAGTGGGGGGAGAAAGACCTCTACTCTCTGGGGCAGAGGAACACAGGCTGTTTCTCCATAATAATGCATTGTTGACCTTTAGCAAATGGCTCCTGTGAAACTGGTTTTTCACAGACAGCAAATGCATCAATCTGTGAGCACAGAGTTTTTTTAAGAGGCAGCTATCGGATTGATGTTAACAGAAGTCATTTCCAAGCTGTTTACATGAAGGGGGTCACATATCTGGCTCCGTGGACATGAGCTTATACTCTAGGATTTGTGTTGCTGAGGTAATTGGAGGACCGAGACCAGCCGGTAGGCTCGAGGCTGCTTTGGTCTGTAATAATCTCTAATATCTTCAAACTGCAACATGGGATTTAAGTGTACACACTGGATCTTTAACAGCTGAACTGCTCTGTGGAATAAATCGTTTTATCAATAAGAAATTTTGCTCAAATGTCTTTTTTACGAAGTAAATACAAAGTGTAACTCGTATTTCTTTTCTCTTCCATCCTATTACGCTATGTTCAAACAGTTGGTAGCCCTCAGGTAAACACCATATCGGGTGTGGTGTTGTTGGTGTATAGCTGCAGGATATGAAGATGAAATACTCCCCAGGTAGTCTGGCTTATAGGCTTATCAAGACTGAACAACTGTGAAAAGTTATCTTACGACAATTTTCTTGTCCTCCACGTCAACAGTGGAATTAGCAGAGTGGATCATGACAAGGCATCTTTAACCTGATTTGAATATCTCCTATTATTTCAGAGAAAACCTCTAAAACAACATTCATTGATTTGACCAATCAGATCTCACGAGCCTTGCTGAGTGCTTTTGTTGCCTAAACCTCATTCGATGTGGAGATGGAAGTTCACTGTGAAAAGACAGTATACATAAAGGGGGTGAAAACTGACCCGTCAGCATTTGACAACTTATGTGTTCATTTAACATGATGATTATTGAGGCTCCAAGTATCTCTTTTCTTTCAGCTCTGTTTAGTATCTCCACCAACTACAATATGAAATATATGTGCTACTGAATTACATTACATTTCATTTAGCTGAGGCTTTTATCCAAAGAGACTTACATGATATACAGTAGACCGTAGACACAGCAACGGTGAGCAATGAGGGTTAAGTGTCTTGCTCAAGGACACAACAACATGGACTACCGGGGATCAAACCACCGATCCTCTGATTGAAAGACGGACCTGCTAACCACTGATCCACAATCGCCCATGAATCAGGCCCATTCAGTGACTTTTTTTAAAGAAAGGCCACATTTAAAAGAAAAAGAAAAAAGGGCTGAACATTTAAATGTCCAATGTCAAATGCAATCACTTTTGTTTTTTTTCCAGAAATTAGATAATATTTCTTCAGGGAGTGCAGTTAGTGACAGTGTGACCAGCGAGGTACTCCTTCAAGGATCAGTTGAATAGACCTGTACTAAATGCCCCAGTTCACTGGGCTGCTGCTGGCTGTGCTGTGCTTATATCAGTAGTTTTATTGCTGAAAACATCTCACTGCAGCAACTGGAAAAGAGGTTTGGAGTGGTGGGAGTGAACCAGTAGGGTTGTTTTTCACAGTTAGTGTAATTTAGTTCAGGAATAGAAGCCACACACACTTCCTCCACCGTACATGTCAACTTAAATAGTAGGAAGTGTCAAAATGTCACGGAGCAGTTGAAGACACATACATCCCATTTAATCTGGTGTAGCTGCTCAGCAGTTTGTGACAGGGTATGAATCAGTATGTCCTCTCACCGACCTGCAAATGCAAATACCTGCAAAGCTGTTGTGTGTTTAAGGATGTGTTGTTAGTGAATATATTAGGCTGGAGATACCTTTTTAGAATGGTAGAAACCAAGTACGATGTTGTCTTTGCTCTGTAAACTGATTTTCCTCTTTTTGTTTGATTGGACTCCCAGAAACCACGCTTAAGTGTCGTTTCTACCATAAATATCATGTTGTATCTGAGTAAACAAAAGGCATCTGTTGTGTCCTAGCTGATTGCTGCAGAGTGACAGAGTGCGCTGATCAAGACCTTTTAGATGCATGGGGTTGCTTAGGAACATGTATTTACACATAGCCTGTTCCCTCTCCAGCAGCTGCCCCTCTTTAGAGCCCGCTAATGCATTCAGCTCAATCTGCCCGGTGCCATGTGCACCACATTCAACAACTGCTCTCCTGTGGCTCCGCCTAAGACAAAGGGCCTCGGCAGGGCTCGTAGTTTGGTGCCAGATTGAGCGGTGGACGCGTACAGGGGGAAACACTGGAATGGACATTAGTAGATGAACACAGATGAGAGGGAGAGGACGGAGACAAAAGAGAGAGAGACACCAGGGAGAAACATAAAGCTGCACGGTCTTATCAGGACTGCACAGGACATCTGCTGCTGCCACTGTGTTGGCTTTCTGCTGTTAGTCAGACAGTCCTCCTTGATTATGATAGTGGATATGGAGCGAGTCCACCAGTCACTGTATATTAACTATAATTCAACTTTGACATTTTCAAATCATTTATATTTGATCGGTGACATAGGTGGAAAAGAAACTTCATTCCCCTCTAAAACACTGAAATACTAAAGAAAATCTACATAATCGATACATATTTCTGCTTCTGTCTCCTTGCCGGCGACAGACTGGAGGCGTTATGTGTTCAGCTCGTCCGTCCATTCTCGTGAACGCTGTGTCTCAGGAACGCCGGGAGGGAAATTCTTTAAATTGGGCTCAATTGTCAACTGGAGGACGAACTGATCAGATTTGGGTCGTCAAAGGTCACGTTGACCTTGCAAAAGACATTTTTGGCCATAACTAAAAAATTTCCCACAAATGTCTGATTGGATTAAATGATGAAGTGATGAAATGTTTTAATGGACATCAATGGGAACTACAACTTGACTGGCTGGCAGAGGCCTGACAGTGTGAGGCAATATTTTTAGTTCCCATAGATAGGTGCTTAAATATGTGTGTGAAATGTGTCCAGCCTAGCTGACCGGAGTTTGATTGGATACAAAAAATCAAGTAACTGATACATCAGGGTAAACATCGGGTTTGGATGATGTTTATTCTGATGCATCAGTTTGAAGAGCTGGAGTTTGTTTCTAGCCAGGAGAAATCAATCAAAGAAGAGACAGACGTTCCAATTTCTCCTCTGACAGTAGCTTGAATGGTCCATAATGCAACCCAGCTGGGAAACATGTGGCGCGTTGAGTCTGAAACAGTACTCCATATGTCAACCTGCATGAAATGTTGATCACCAACTGATGTAAAACCAGAGTAAGTCAGACAATTTAGAGAAAGTGGGCACAACAAAAATAAAACCACTTCACCACAAAATACTGGAATGTTCTAACACAAATACTGAAACTTCTGGAAATCATTTAACATCCTAGAATGATGGTATATAACAAAGGCTTCGGTTTGCTTTCGGAATACTAATTCATCAATTTTAATCTGGCAGTTACCAGCTCTGGAAAATCTGTGCTCGCTCCAGTGCATGTTGATTCATACCCCCTCAGACACTCTCACCCACACTGGCACAAGCATTTACTGGATCATCTGGATGCTTCCATCACCAAGTCAGTCGAGCCTTCCTCTGCATGTGGAATGCAAGATGACATTAGTTATTGGACAGCTTTCTTTTAAACAAGAATAATGTCCTATTCTCAGTTTTAATTTAGCCCAAAAAAAGATCTCGTTATGTCTCTGGTGTGTAATATATCAACTCAAATGTGGGTGCTGGGTCAGTGCTGTGTCTGATACGACGCACAGAGGCACCCTTCAGTGTCTGTATGAGACACACCTGACTTCAATGTTAACCCATCCACGTCGGTGTTGGACACTCAGAGCAATGGACGCAGTATGAAAGGGTCAGGGTGCAGAGTTCATGGTTGGATCAAACAAACCAACAGGTGTCCAACTGAATGCTTTACAGTCGACATGGACCATCATATCACATTGAAAAGGGCCATTGGTCTGGGACCAGTTCTGTATGTGAATAACCGAGGAGCATAATTACGTTGTTGCAACGTAGACCTGCATGGAGATTTGCTTTTCACCCTGCACGACCCTGCATGTGATTATGGCTGATTAGCTTATTACTCCATGCTCGCAAATAATCGACAAAGAACCCAAATACAAGAACTCAGGAATCTTAGATTATGTGGTAATATGTGGTTATTTTCTGTGATGTAAAGCTTTTCATCAAATTTGAAACTGTGAATGCAGCGACACAAACGTAACCAGCTGCTCCTCATGAGGAATGTTGTGTTTCACAGTAAAGCTCAACTGTCTCTGTGCTTTGTCCTTCTTTTGTCTCTGCCTGGCTCAGACTCCCTGGGTGGCCCGTTCCCGTCCACGTCGCATCGATGCCACCACAAACCCAAGAGGTGCCTGCCCATCCAGTGTGGCAGCGTTGGCGGGCGTCTTCCCATCAGCCCACTGCTCTTTCATCCAAACGCCAAGGGGTCCCAAATCGTCATGGACCTTGCCCAGAAGACAGTCAAGAGGCAGGCCAGTTTCTGCAATGCCATCACTTTCAGCAACAGGCCCATGGCACTGTATGAGCAAGTCCGCCTCAAGGTATTCTATGTCGGAGTGGAACACTTGAGCTCCGAAAAGTCTGGGAGCTTTAAAACAGACTAAATGGTTTTTATCTTAGGTTTACACTTAATACGTGGAGTACCTCACTGAATATTCATCTACACAGTGTTTTCATTGGAATGGAAACCATCAAGATTCAAATATGATGTAGAAGTTGAGAGTTTGGGGTGATACACAGCCTCATGTTAAATAGCAGTCTCTACTTTTTTCAAAATTCTAGGAAATCATTTCCCAAATAAAGCAATAAAGCCACATATGGTTCTCTTTCTCCTCAGATTACTAAAAAGCAGTGTTGCTGGAGCGGGGCTCTACGTCTGGGGTTCACCGCCAAAGACCCATCCAGGATAAACCCAGACAACCTGCCCAAGTACGCCTGCCCCGACCTGGTGTCCCAGAGTGGCTTCTGGGCCAAGGCCCTGCCTGAGGAGTTTGCCAACGAGGGCAACATTATTGCCTTTTGGGTCGACAAGAAGGGCAGGGTCTTCTACCGCATTAACGAGTCCAGTCCCATGCTGTTCTTCAGTGGAGTCCGCACAGCCGAGCCCCTCTGGGCCCTCATTGATGTTTACGGTCTGACCCGCGGAGTGCAACTGCTAGGTAAGACGGTTGACGAAGCACACAATGCAGAGCTGAATTACCAAATGGGGACAGGGGCGACTGCCTCTGGGACCCAGACCCTCAGGGAGGCCTAAAAAAACAAATGAGGTTGTGAAATATGGATTTACAGATTAGAGTAAACTAAAATGTGAGCGAGGTACCAGAATATTGTATAACAGAGTCAAGAGAAGACTATGATAAGGTCATGACCCTGGACTTTTGGCAGCCATTAGGAGTAACTGCATTGGCATCTACATGCGTGGTTTTCATGATACACACAGTTTTCATTGCTGCTGCTGGACGAGAACCCAGTTGTGCAACCACTCTGAGATGTCACATTCTTTTTGCTTTGTGAATTATTTATTAAGTGCTTATTTTCCATCACAACTGTGACTTTTTTTCTCAGATACCATTGTGATTTCTGATCATAGTGGTCCAAGATAATGTATTATATATATATTCGCCACAATGACCATTCATGGCAGCTACTTTCTGTGATTACCTTCGGCTGGACTCAAAGACAAGCATTTGAAATAACTCATGTAAAAAACTTGTTTATTTGGAAAGCTTCAGGGGGACTCGCCCAGCTTGCCCCGATATATACAAAAACATTTTTATTTCACGTTATTATCAACAACACCATACTACAAACATGGTGTATAGAAGGTGGATGCAGTGCGATGTAATCATCCCTGTTTACATTCAGTGTTCCACCCAGGCACAGCTTACACGGCGGCTGGATTCTCACAATATGTAATGGTGTTAGTGTCCGGACCAATCAGCTTCCTGTGAGGAGCAACAGGCAGCTAGGGGCGTGGCTTAGGTGTGTGTGAGATGACATGTGGAGGAGACTCTTGGTTGTTAACAACAATGGCGGCTCCTGAAGAGGTTAGTGTTATCAGTTCTACAGAACTGGAGGGTTAAAATAAGTTTTCTTGTCTTGTGACTGCTCAAAGCGCCGTCAACGTGGAGTGTGAACCTCCTGAATCTCCTCAGCGGAGGTGGCGAGTGCAAAACACAAGTCCACTTGATATTGTGTTTTAGCTAATGTTATGTTAACTAGTGTCCTCCCAGTGTAATCTTCTGTGTAAGTGTTTTGACTAGTGGACAATCAAGTCTTGTCGAAGCATCTGTAATTATGATAATGTTCCTATTTTTCTTTTTAAAAACCTTGAGGTGTTCTGCAGATGGCAAAGAAACGGTCCTTCGTGGACGTTATCCTTCCTGTTTTTGTGTACAGTTAAGCCTTCCATGATGCAATGGAACAACAATGAACAAAGGCTATCTATATCTGGCCAATATTTGGCCCCCATGTTTACGCGAAAGCAGCGAGGGGTGCTGTGCATTATCAAGCCACGCTGGGCAGCTTAACATGCAGAGCCCAGGATAGTATGGCCTTTGATGTCAGAGAATGTAGACACACATTTGTTTTCCCTGGATATTCAGTGCTGTCATCCCTCTGCTGTTGTGAAAATAGACCAGGGGTCACGTGGCCCATAGATATTGTAATTCTGTCCACTGCGTTGATCGGTATCTTGGTGGTGGTGGTGGGGGTGGGTGTTTAGTGTCTTGACTATTCTGTGTTTTCCACTCTGTGTTGGTGTTGGTTCATAACTCAAAGTCCTGTTGCTGAATGTAAGTCTGACTTAATAGATTCCTGTTAGCAGATGGATGTCAAATAATGGGACCCGCAGAAAACTGCTCAAATATCAAGTAGCGGAGAGCCACTGTTCAGGCCTACCACCCCAAGGTCGGCTCTGATTGAAGTCTCTGTAACTCATCGTTCTGAGAGACGGCTGACGTCTGACCTCTTTGAAACTCTGCTCCAAGCACCCAAACCGGGCTTCTCCTTAGTCCTACTTAAGTCAATCCTACTGTTTTTTCACAGTCGGGCCATATGCAGGGCCGCCGACAGAGCAGCTCATGTTCCTCAGGGGGCCAGCTTACTGACATCTGCCCCCACAAACAGGGGCTTATTCAGAGGGGTGGAACGCTATCGAAGGTCGAGATAGAAATACATCATCCAGACTAGACGCGGCCCTTTGTGACACTGAATGGTCAATTGTGTCGGCTCTGTGCATCACGTTTCCGGGCGCAACGCTCCATGAACCTTTCCCTATCCTTGGATAAGCCCTTGGGCTCCCACATCTGAGGCCTTCCTCTCGCTTTCACTCCTTATTTCATCCGGCATCTGAGGAGCTTTTTCCTTTTTCCAGCCTCGGGTTCTCAAATAAACCTGCAGGTCTGCAGGCAGCACTTCTAACAATAGAATTATAGAAATGGTAAAAATGAAGCAATTGATGCCAATGCTAAATGGCCATCTCAGAACTAAAGGTTCTGTTATAAAGGCTTTCACTTTAATTTGGCTCTTTTTGTCACATTCTCACACAAAATCTCTATTCTTTGCCGATGTGATTTTCTTCTGTTGGATCAATAACATTTCTATTCTCTCCGTATAATTTTTTCGGCAGCAAGTGAGATTATTCATTATACTTCCTTGGAAATACTATAATCCTCGCTCCATAAAGCATGAATTATAATTCTATGGTGGATTAAGTTTCTCGCTCAAAGCTATTTTGAACAGCTTGTGTATGTATGTCTTTCATAATGTAAACTATGGGGGGGGGCTCTGGTAGTGTCTCTAGAGTCTATGTTCAGCAGGGATAGCACTACACACACAGTCTTCATACCACTTGACGTGCTTCTCCTTCCAGCTGTTGCATTATGTTGCCCATATTAGTGCATAGCTCCAGTGTATTGTCAGCTCACTCGCTCTGTGGAATTGGAAAATGCAAAAAAAACAAGGTGTGAAAACCTCGCCCTGTCCTCCTCCATCAAACAGGTCATTCACAATGACGAGAACTATTGATTGTTTATTTGTCAAGAAAAATGGTGCAGTGCCGTTTTACACACGTGTCATTAACATTAACCTTCCGAATGGCTACCACTTCCTCTGGGATAAGGAAGCGCCCATAGGGAGCATCAAATGAAACATATTTATAATTACTATTTTAGCTTTAGTGAGTTTCTCCAAAAATGAAGATTTCTCTATGTATTGCATTGTTATAAAGCCATCTGGTTGCTTGTAATTCATTAATCAAATGAAGAAGAGTTTAGATATGGATGGGTGTCCATAGATAGACTGGGATGTAAATGGTAAATTGACTTGTATATCGCTGGAGGAACTAGAAGGTATTTCCTCATTGAAAGAAGTTTTCTAGTCTTCCGACCACTGAAAGCTCTTTAACCCTACATGTCACCATTCATACACTGATGGGAGGAGCTACCATGCAACGTGTCACCTGCTCATCATGACTATCTAACATGCATACCCATGCACACACCCACAATGGGGTTGAGTGTCTTGCCCAAGGACACATCGACATGGACTGGCGGACGACCCGCTCTTTCACTGACCCACAGCCGCCCCATAATACGAGACGTCGGCAGCAACTTAGACATCTTGTATTCATGGTGTGTTCCTTATTCTGTGTGATGTGGAAGCTTGCTGGGTTCAGCTCCCCCCTGCTCTTACCTCGGCAGGTGGTATGTTCCAGGTAGGTCCAATGACATTCAGTGGGAGAGAGGAGGAAAACTTTACATTTGTGTCTTCTGGTTTCAGTCGACTTTCAGCTCATAATATCCACTATGGTCTTCAACATTCTTTTTGAAAAGTTTTCTGGTAACAAAACACTTCATCTGGCCTGAGTATTGGCTCTAAAGTTGTTAATATGAAAATATTGATTATAGCCGCTTTATTTATTTTTTCAAATCTTAGCACATGTTCAGAGCGAATGATTTGCATGCGACTTTGTATTTTTAGATGTATCATCAGTTCAGCATCCTGAGGCAGCTCTGAGGTCCGAGCAGAAGTAAAAGAGCGAAGGACGACCGTGGGCGACATTTGGAGCGGCTTTGATGTAGAAAGATTGAAATAGGAGCCGTATCATGTGATCATCCACCCGAAGGATTCACCAGGGTGATACATCATACATGGCAGGAACAAGAGGAGGGGTTCACACCCCTCTGAGCATGATGACAGCAATTTAAGTTTCCCCTGCCATCCTGCAAATGAAGCTGAGACGGAGCAAATGATGTGGCATCCAACAAACTTCCGGTCCATATACATAAGCAGCCTCTGTGAGCCCCACACACAAGAGTCCTTTTTGGAGAACGTCTTGTTTTGATAAGAATTAAGAAGATGGGAATCTCAACAGAATGCACCAGTCACACTAGGTACGCTCTTTTAAGGGAAATTGTCCTTTTTTAAAAGGCCAAAACTGGAACTGCTGCCCACTGGAAGGCCTACTCCTAACATACATTAACAATCCAAAAGAGAAAATAGAACCATGCTTGTGTTTTCATTAAACTCTGCAGAGGAGGAAAAGGAAGTCCTTGGTCCTTAAAGTTACTTGGCCTACTTTTAACCCTATCAGGACAGTGGATCACCTGACTAGCATTAGCATTAGCCAACTGTCTTTTGAAGGCTGTGGCAGGTTTCAGTTTATAGGATGGCAGCACTATCATATGAATGTTGCAATGACCATTGATACCAAACGAGCTGTGCAAATGTCAAATGGTTGCTTCTGTAATAACGTTTAGTGGTAGAGATTTTTTTATTTTTTATTTCCCTTTCTTGGGGTAAGACATGATTAGTTTTCTCCAAAGAGTAACCCATGAAGAGAGGCGGGAATACTTAAATATTATATTGCGGCGGTTTGGCAGGGTAATCTTTGGGGCAGACTGAAGCTGTCCCCATGGGCTTGAAAGCCAACAAGCCAGAAAAAAGGTTGTTTAATTTACACCCAATGTCCCCGTCCCCAAGGTTGGTGTTCTCTCGAATGTGTACACACACACACACACACACACATCACCACACAGAAGAACTTTACTTGACATCGGGAAGGCGGCTGAGTTACTGAGTAATTCCAGCTGTTGTAAAGCCAGCAGGACTCAGAATTGTATGAGTCAGACACAGTGGAGCTTTAATCAAGAGGGGCCCAGTGTGGAACTTCCCTGAAGTACAGGGGAATAAAGTCTGATTGCAAAGCCTCAAGGCCACCAACACCTTTCAACCAGGCTGATTCAGAGGAGGGGTTTGCCAGTCCAGCTGTCAAACTCAAAGAATGCAGCAGTTAATTTAGTTCATACAGATACATAGTGTCCTGGAAGAGGCTGCCTCTGTGGTCCATCAGAGAAGACTGCATTCACACTGTGAGGTGGAGACTCTGAGGTCTACTATGTTATGAGAGATTGTGGATTGAATGAAACTGTCGGTCTTGACAGGAGAATGAGGTCCCGTTGCACCATCAGAAAACAACGGTGTTTGCTGTCACGCCACGGGATTGACAGAGCGGTTGTCGCCATTTTTCTTTTCTCCAAATCAACCAGAAAATACGATATTTTATGTGTATCTTACATGTATAATCTGACACATATATCTGTCTCCTCTCTTTTATGTAGGGGCGACTGTGGTTCAGTGGTGGAGCAGGGTTTGAGCCCCCGGCTCCGCTAGTCCATGTTGATGTGTCCTTGGGAAAGACACTTAACACCAAATTGCTCCCGTAAGCTGTTCCTGCAGTGTGTATGAATGGGTGTGAATGTTAGATAGTCCTGAGTGATAGTAGCACCTCCCATCCGTGTATGAATGGGTGTGAATGGGTGAATGATGACATGTAGTGTTGAAGCTCTTTGAGTGGTCAGAAGACCTATACAAGTTGCTATACTATATACTAGTGCCATTTACCTTTTTTATGTCACCGGGCCATGTTTTGTTTGCAGGACACTGATTGTAGCAATGTGCTTTTGTTTAAAGATGAAAGATGTGAGCAAGGTGAAAAGGACCACTAATCCTGGAAGCTTCAGTGCTTCAGTGAGAAGCAAACAATGTGTGAAGGATTGATGCTTACGTAGCTGGCTCAGTTGTTAAACTAGAGTGAGCCTACAGTAAGGCATCTATTGGTTCCAGCCACGTCATGGTAGCTTGTCTGGATAACCTTCCAAAGTTGGGCTACATTTTGGCGAGGGAAAAACTGTCATGGTGATTTTTGGAGGGTTCCCGTGAGCTCTCAGCTCAAGATGTGTGAATGAAGATGGGTTGTATGGGCAGCAACAAGTCTCCCTCTACATACATGCCCATGTCATGGTGATCCCATGCAGTGCTGTATAAATGTACACCTATTCTAAAATGTTGTATTTGAAAATGTATGCATACTGGGTCCCTATCAACACACCATTTGATGTAAGAATAAATAACATAACAGAAAGCTTAAAAGAAATGTGCATCTTAAAATAAATTGGCCTGCAGCTTTAAATTCAGTTAATTCAGGCGTTACGATGTCTAAAAAAGAAATCCTTTATTCTATATTCTTATCCTCTAAAAGGAGACATGTTTTCAGGGACTTTATCTCTGGTTATTGAAGCCACTTGTTTCAGCTCTATTCTCCATTAACATCATTGTTGGGCAGGAAATTTATGTATTAGGATTCTGATCATATCAGGCTTTTAAATTGTTTATTTTCTGAGTGGGTATGTTTGCTCAAATGATGCAGTGCTTTGTCTCGTTAGTGGAGCTTCACATTGACGTTTTTAATAATCGCCAGGTCTCTAAACATATGAGACATACTGGTTTTAGATTCAGATTCAACTTTATTGTCATTGCACAGAGTACAAGTACTAGGACAACGACATGCAGTTTAGCATCTGACCAGAAGTGCAAAAGAAAGCATTGTGCACTCGCCGCCATCTTGTTTTAAACTATCTGTATAGAAATAATAAACATTGAACAGTCACTCAAGCCGCCACGCTTCTCTGAACACACATATTTGGTTGACTGAGTAGCATCACGTGATGTGATTTACAACACGTGTAATTGGTCGGTGTGTTCCCTGGGCCGTAAAGGCCAGAAGAGCTGCGCCGCTTAAAAAACAAGCGCTCCACCAAAATGTAATGACTCAATTGTCTATCGGTCGTAGGGCCGGACCTGAACCACGGGCCGCCTATCAATGACTCCTGGTGTAAAGAACATAGAAGTGGGTTGACAGAACCCGAGAGTATGTGAGTGGCACAACCTTCATCAGGGGTATCATTTGCTTTTCCCTTCCCACGTCATTTTAAACTGTTTTTAGGATGCAATACGAAGAATATTTGCAAGAAAAGACTTCTGAAGAACTTGTGCTTTCTTTTGGTTTTGGTCACTGGCTGTGCCTTGGCCTCTCCGTACTGCTCTGGCTCCACTCCGAGGACTCCAGCAACATGAAGTCATGTGGAATGACAGAAGTCTACTAGGAACGTTATCCAGCTCAGAGAGACAGACAGACCAGGGTTCTCGTACTTCTGGGAGAAACCCATTACTTTCCAGGGAAATGATGATTTGATTACTATGCGCACTTGACTTGCACTGGTGTTTGACTTGGCAGTCGGCCTCCCAGTTAATAGCTGCACTTATGTACAAGTCCTGATGCTTCACACAGGCCCTCCAACAACAACACACAAAGCAGAAAAGATGCCGTAAATCTCTCATTTTGGAAATGTAGTTTAGTATTGCAAAGACCTCAAGGCATCAAACAAAGCAGATTTGTCAACGTTGTGTTCCTTGGCTTCAGTTTGCTTCGTATGATTTATGACACATGTTGGTCAGAGAGCTCCAATGGCCAAGAAGAATAAACTGGATTTGTTTAATTTGGAATTTAGATTTTGAAGTAACTGTACCTCCAGGTCACCGAATCCCTCTTTGAAGAGGTATCAGCAGTCATTAGCAGATCACTTTTTAACTACTAGATGCAACATGTCAAGATTTATGTGGAATTCCCTGTTTTTCCTCATCTTCGTGTGTCCTTCCTGTGCTCAAGAAGTGTGACGTTCCTCTGAAACTGCTCGGCCCTCCGAAGCAGCGCCTGGAGGGTCCATGTTTACTCTTCCCTGCCTGAGGTGGAGGGCCATCAGGGGCCACGTGGTGTATGAGTGTTCCTTTATGACACACGCTGTCATCGTGCCCGATCACACATCATTCGAAAATAAGGCAGAATATGTTACTCATGTTACTCATGTGCTGTGACTATTATAGGCCCCACCCCCTTTGGTTCAGACTCCAAAGCCTCCGCGTTAGGCTCATGGGGAACCAATGTAAATGCTGACGGTGCCATTATTCTACACTACACTCTGCAATCCAAATTTACTTCATGATAAGTGAAGGCGAACACTTGTCTATTGACACTTTTTGTGCTGAATTGTGGGAACACTGCAGCATGAATGAAAAGAAGCCGGATGGGGCTCGAACCCTGAGCAGGCAGGTGGTCGTACAGGACTCAAACCCAGCTGGAGACCAGGCTGAACAGGGAAACCGTCACAGGAAAACATCCCAATTAACTCAGACTTCCTGATTTGGTTTTTACCTCATAAAAAAGATATTTCGATTAGAGTAAATGTATTATTCAACTACCTATTATAATAATCAATAAATCATAATTTTTCAAACTGAAATGCCAAAGATTCTCTGCTTCTCAAACGTGTTATTGGGTCCATTGTGAAAAGAAACGTTAGTGTCGCTTTAGGAGTCGAACCAGTTTTCTATAAATATGAATGATAGCAAAGGGGTGGTTGAGTGGTCAGCCTGCCCCCCAGTGATAAACACTCAACCTCATATCAGCCGTTCCTGCTTGAGCAAAGGAATACAACATGTGGGGCTTAAACATAAGAACCTTATGATGGAGGTTATTAACGCTAGGGGCCTGGCATGCTGATTGGCAGAGAAGAGGGTGGGGGGGGGGAGTAGAGGGGGCAGGGACATGCTGGATTCTGCCGATGACCTAAGGGACAGAGCTTTTGTGACTTACTGGGCATTTTGCCTGGCTCTTTGTTATGGCCATGTGTCGCCCCGGGAGCCTGCTGCTCTTTCCAAAAGCCCCGGGTTCAAAGCCGCCCAGCCCGATCAGGACGAGGGATTGGGCCAACGCCAGGGAATAAAGAACATCCCAAACATCTAGCACAAAGACCCTCTGACTCCATCTCTCTTCTCTACCATATCTCTCTCTCTGTCTGAGCTATGCGCTGTCTCTTTGCTCTCCCTGAGTCCACTGCACTGTTCAAAGCTAAAGTCTCCCTGGATATCTCTGCCTGCCCAGCTGATCCGAACAGTTCCCTTTGCACCTTCTGTCCTCATGTCTTGTTGTCTCTTCCAACAACCTGCCCTTTACCTTTTCATTCCCTCTTCCTAGTTCCAAGCCCTCTTTCTATCCACCTTTGCCGACATCAGATGAAACCCTCCAGAGCCAATGGATAAAGATAAGCCCTGTGAGATAGATTGTGTTCGTGAGACAGAGTAAATCCCCCCCGCTCTGACACCGGCTCAAACCCTTTGTGAGTTCCGTCTGCTCAGGCCAGCCAAGCACTAAGCCAGCCTGTGCCTCGATCCACCTCCCCATGCACAGCATTAGCCCGCCTGCTTTGTGGCTATTCCCTAATCAACAACATTTACAGCGTCAGCCAATGCCAGTAAGGCCAAGACACTCAAACTATGCCAGGGAGAGGAAAACAAGTCATTCCAAATGGACTGACCCATAATGCTCACGCTCCCCTGCATGAACAAATTAATGGTTCAACCCAAAAGGTCTTACATTTGGTTCGAAATTTAATCAAAAGTGAAGAATCAGGTGATGACCCCCCCTCCCCCCTCCTTCCCCCTCCTTCCCCTCCCAGGCTCACAGTGTCAGCAGCTGCATCTTCCATGGCCCCATTACAATGTCCTCCTGCATGACACACACACACACAATGTTTAATGCTGCTTTCGAAGTGCAAAATTCTGGCCTTGGCCAATGGGAGGGAGCTCTGTGAATGCCGGATTTGAAAAGGACCAATAAGACAAAAGGGTTGTATCAGCTAAAAACGCAGGTGCACCATGGTTAGCGAGCAGCAGCTGGTGAGCTCACAAACATACATACACACACACACACACACACACACACACACACATGCTTTTTCAAATGCTTTTGGTAAATGTTCTCCAGTGCTTTCATTCATCTTTCTGTCCTGGAGGTGAACAACACATACAGGGCCTCCATCTCCCCAGCCTTTGATGAATAAAGTAGAAAAAGAAGAACACGGCACACAAGCCAATAAGGCTTTGAAATGACTTCTCTTTGAAAAGTGAGCAAGGAAGAGGAAAAGGGAGAGGAAAAAAAAAAGGAACATAAACCCTCAGTGAAGCTTTTTTTTGAAAATGGCTGATAAAGAGATATATTTGAAAGGAACCCTGCTTGTGTTGGACTTAAGAGTCTGAGTGATGCGCACAGAGACCTCCCCCTCCTGGCTTTACCACTCCGCTCTGTTCTCCCTCCCGTCCGCTGTTATCCCTGTGACATGTCATCCTCCCTCAGCAGCTCCGGTCCTCCCGCATGTCCCGGAGGTCTGTCCGTAATCCAATTTAGGATGGAGTGATGAGCAGCAGAGGAATCCCTGGAAGACCCACACGCATACAGTTTGGTTTGGTCATGGAATTCAAATCCCCCAATAAGTCGGACAGAGTGGGCCGCCGCCGGCTCGGCATCCCAATCAGTTGTGCGGCTGAGCAGTCGGCATGCCTGCTGCTCTCTGAGAGGCCTTCCCAGAGCTCTCTCCTTCTTTAAAGGCCTCCCTTCAGCAAGAGTCTCTCTCTGTCTGAGGAAATGGCATAAAATCAGGAATTGACAGATTGAGTAGTTCAATGACGACTTAATAGCCATACGACGCCGGGCTGTGTTCATTCCCACAGCCCCCCGTCTTGGTGCTGGCCGGGATATCTCCCGGCAGAAGACTGATGGCGGAGGAAATAGGAGATGAAACCCCAGCTGGCTGGTCTAGTCACCTATTAGCCTCTGGGACGCACAGTTAACTGCTGAGGTGTTTAATGGTTGATTAGCAGCCAGAGGCACCGTCCTCTCCGTTGTATGCCTTTCTGAAAACCAATTAGCACGATTACAGGGCCTTGGTTCCATTAAACGTGAATCACAAAGCATTGTGCTCTGGGTTAGCAGCTAACATGAATTGACGGCTGACACCACGTTGAGGGAGCAGCGATTCCATGTTGGCTCTACAGTGCACACGGACTCATCAGACAGCACCACAGTGGCGATGCAGAAAATCAGTTACGCCACTGGAAGGAGATCAAACACTGAGGGGATCGCTGTCGTCTCCGGTTCAGTTGAACACATTGGCAGCGTGATTCTTGATGTCAGCCACTGTCTTTGTTGGTTAAGAGACGTCTATTCTTAGGTTAAACTAGAGAAGTGGTTTTAGTTACGATGTGGAGGTCTGGGATGACTGGAGGGCTGGTTTCTTCAAACGGAATACTTCTTTTGGTACGGATTTGAAAATGTGTAATTAATCCAAAAGTGACCCAGAATGCAAATTTAACAGAACGCTCAAGTGCCTTTTATTTCATTTATTCTGCCACTGATTTGTACTCGGTGGCTCAAGTAACAGGAAAGCGAGGAGTGAGCTGAGGAGTATTCACCTGCCTCATAAAGTGACTTGGGCCTTTCCTCACCAGACCGTTGCAGTTTAAAGCTTGTGCAGTAGCTTTGCTAGCATCCACCCAAATCTGGTACTCTTGCCACAGTGAGTCGTAGCATCGGAGCTCCATTAATAATGGCTTTTTTTTTTCCGTTCATCACGCGCACAAGCTTAACTCAGAGTAAACAAACTCATACTTGATTCAACTGATCAGCAGCTTGTTTCCATCTCAGGATGTTTGAATTCAGAGTTCAGGCTTAGAGTTTCTGAAGCAGGGCTCACACTGTTTCAGCCAGTCTAATGTCCGTCACAAATCTATCTCCCTTTGGCTTGTGTCCCTTCCAGCTGTGTTTTCCACATCAAGCAACTCTATCACCACACACCCTCATAGCCCTCCCTCCTCCCTCCACTCCTGGTGCTCCTGGAGCTGGACAAGAGATCAGATTTAAACGGTGTGCCCTGCGATGCACATGAAAGGCATCCTTTGCCTCCTCCTTGGTTCGTGCAGAGACACCTGAGTGCCTGGCGCTGCGTACAGATGGTCCATCAAAGCCTTGCCCCACCTTGTGTCTCAGGTGGTGGTGTCAGGGGCCGCTGTCCATCCGTGATCCATACGGATTCCTCTAATGGTTCAGCGCGCATGTGAACCGCAGATTAATTACACAGCTTAACGTTAAACATCACAGTGTGAAATATAGTTTTGCTGACGATCATTATCCGGCAATATCCAGTAAAATATGAGATTAGAACCAATCTGTGTTTTAACTGACAGGAGAACGAAGGTTATGTTACAATATGATGCATTCAGGCTCTGTTCAGTAAAAATTTGTATTGGTCAAGATAAATGATGACGTTATCATGATGCGTTCACATGTAATCTCGTAAAATGTAGTGTTGGTGAGAAACTTGAATAAATCCAGTTGTTTGAAGGAGATGTTTTCACAGCAATATTAAATAGATATTAGAGATGAATTATGATCTGTTTACACTGAACTCTACACAGATTATGATACCTCATTAAAACTACTAATGCCAAGATTTGTTTTAATCCATAAAAATACAATATTTTAGTTGCTTTCATCATTTTAATCGTTTGTTTTCATGAAGTAAAAAACACTATAAATTACTATAAGTGTTAAAAGGATTTCTGGGACAGTGGCAAAAAAAAAGTAGTGTGATCCTTGTAGACCAGCTGCTACAATCAAACAACAAAGGGATCTGTGTCTGTTAATACGGATAATCAATAATCAGCAATTAGTATTGGTGGCATAACAACGTGATCAGGCATCTAAAAGCTATATTTGCTCCCTTTTATCTTTTGTGCTGATCTGATGTGCGACTCTGATCCGGGATACGATCCGAACCTGGAGTTGTATGATTCCTTTCAACGTTCCACTTCCACTGGTTCTGCTTTCAGAAAAACTATTAAAAACAAATAAAAAAAAGCACAGAGATATAAGTGCGTTTTACAGTAGCCCTCACACACTGTGGCTACAGTAAAGGACTCGCTGAGATCAATACATCAGATCAATCAGCTGGAAGTATCGGCCCTCATGCAGTCTCTCCATCGTTTACATTGTGTTGCCTTCAGGGTTGACTGCTCACTGTGGAGTTTTGGTCCGGCTGCTCCTTGTGGGCGGAGTCGATGGCAGACTCAAAGTTCACCAGATTGACGCATTCAAAACGTTAAATGTAGCCGACAAAATTTAGGCTGAATATTCCTGCATTTTTTCATATCTTAATATCTCACAGAAAATGAAATGTTGCAGTGTCCGTGTTTTTACCCAACGTCATTTGTACATTAGCAGGAATGTAGCTCAGCATGTAAGTGAAAGTCCTTAAAATCAATGAATAATCATGATAAATATTTGCTCATCGCCGTGCATAACCCAGGCTCTCAGGTCCTGGTCCGGAGGGGCCCAGAGCTGAGCATCTCTCCATCCCCTCCACCTCTTGCGTTCACTGAGGAGGGTCTCCTCAGTATCTCCATGACCTCCGGGACAAGACCTCTCTTCCTTCTCCGTCTCATGTTCCCTCGGTCTGTCAATCCCTACAAAAGCACACGTGTACACATCACACACAAACCCGGACGGCCCCTGCCACCCAGTCTCATTGTCAATTCTTAAAACTAAATGTTGGAAAGACCAAAGAGTTGGTTATTGATTTCAGAAGGAGGTCTCCCCAGTGATAATTGAGGGTCAGCATCTATAATTTGTCATATAACTATCTTGGGCTGGAAAAAGAACACTGATGCTGTATTTTAAAAGGCTCAGTATCTCAGGATCTTAGCTAGTGTCCTCTTCTGGGCTGTGCTCTGCTGGAGGGGGGGCATCGCTGCGGATGATAAAAACAGGATCAATAAGATGATCAGAAAGGCTGGCTCAGCCTTCCCTCGGACTCACTAGAGGTCACTGTACAAAAGAGAAGGGCCAAGTGAAAAACGATTGTTTCTTCTAAAGGCCATCCACTGCAGAGTGTTTTTAAAGTTCATTCAGTGAGACTCAGGATGCCACAGTGAACCACTCAGAAGGTCTTTGGTTCCCGCAGCAGTTCATTTTTTAATGGACACCTTCAGTTGTGGTTTTTAGCTTTAGCATCTTGCTGGTGTCGCTCATGTTTCATATGGCATTTGCTGTTGTTTGTTCTTTGTAATGTGTTTCTTGTCTGCTGTCACTGTGGACTTGTCTGTTGTTGTCTGTGTGCATTTTGGTGACAAATGAGCTTCCCAACTGGGGATTAATAAAGTTTTCTAATCTAATCTCTTAGTAAGCGGGGGTCTCTGTCAGGACGGCAGGCTAATTTTACCCCAGGCCCAGAGGGGGGGTCAGAGAGGGAGAGCGCATTCAGAGGTGTTATTTTGAGCGCCGTGTCGAGGCGTAGGAAGCAACCTGAGGGCTGTGTGTGTGTGTGTGTGTGTGTGTGTGTGTGTGTGTGTGTGTGTGTGTGTGTGTGTGTGTGTGTGTGTGTGTGTGTGTGTGTGTGTGTGTGTGTGTGTGTGTGTGTGTGTGTGTGTGTGTGTGTGTGTGTGTGTGTGTGTGTGTGTGTGTGTGTGTGTGTGTGTGTGTGTGTGTGTGTGTGTGTGTGTGTGTGTGTGTGTGTGTGTGTGCGCGCGCGCGTGCCACTCTTACTGTTAGAGACACGTATTGGATGACATTAATGCTCGCTGCAGTGATACTGTACTATGGATTGTGAGGAATGCAACTGCCACACACACACACACACACACACACACACACACACACCACGCATGTGTTTCATTTAGTTTGAGGAAAGTAATTTGCTCCTCTCTAACTGACACCATGCAACATTTTCTTGTCTGCAGTCGAGGATTCAGCCGTGTGCCGATATGGGACAACTTTAATGTCTTTATCTTTGGACACACTTCCTGACACAATGCTTGCTCTTTTTTTTTTATCATTATCTCGTTGTCAGACGCGCTGCAGATTCAGCTCTTCTGAGAATTGTTTGCCCACAATTCAGGGATTCAGCTGACTGCAAACTTCACTGCCACATGTCGGGGGCAAATTGCAACTCAAAGCACAACACAGTGAGACCACTATTAAGTTCTCTCTCCGTCTCTTTCCAGACAGCCAGATTGTTCCTCCCGACTGCCTCCGCCCACGCTCCTTCACCACAGTGCGCTCCTCTTCTCTCCGGCGGGAAGCTGACGACTCCCGTCTGTCCGTCAGCCTGTGTGACCTCAACCTGCAGCAGGATGACGGCAGCAACGGCCACAATCACTCCCACCGCCACACCCTCCACCTGGCCTCGGCCTCCTCGTCCTCCACCTGCCCCATACCCCAGAACTCCCTCAACTCCCAGCAGTCCTCTCTGCTGCCATCCTCCCTGGAGAGCGACCTCCACTTCCACCAGCTGCGCGGCGCCCACATCAAGACGCTGGACGAGCAGACGGTGGCGCGATCCGAGCACGCGCGGGACGAACGCACTCTGGTCTTCACCAACCGGCCCCTGCGCACCGGGGAGACCGTCTTCATCAAGGTCACCAAGTCCAGCCCGGCGCGCTCGGGCTCATTGTCCTACGGCGTGACGTCCTGCGACCCGGCGGTGCTGCGCCCCAGCGACCTGCCCTACAATCCAGAGGCCCTGGTGGACAGGAAGGAGTTCTGGGCGGTGTGTCGGGTTCCGACGCCTCTTCAAAGCAGTGACATCCTGGGCTTCTTGGTCAACCAGGAGGGGGAGGTCATCCTCAGCCACAACGGCACCAATGTGGGCATGCAGGTGTGTGTGGACAACTCCCGCCCACTCTGGATGTTCTTCGGTCTCCACGGGGCCGTGACTCAGCTGAGGATTCTGGGTAAGTGAGCACCAAATGAAGTCACATTAGATACTAGGGAGTTTGGCAAAAATATAACAGGGGGTACCGGAGAGATTTAGTGTTGCACTCAAATCGATCCAGGAGAGGCTGAGATAGCAAAGGTCAAAAGATGATGGATTCTACAGCGTTTTTATTTTGGGGCCGTCCAGTTGCACCCTCCGGCCCTCTACGAAAGTCGATGTGCACTGCCTAACATGAAAACATATGCATTAATCAACAACAATTGGGGACGTTTTAGTTTTTCGACTACATTCAAGTGACGTCTTTTTAATAACATCACTGTTAGTGTTTAATGTCATGTGGAAACGCTGCTTCTACACTTCCCATTAAGCAACCAATACATCTCTCCGGTTGACTTTTAAACTCCGTGCCCCCTCCGGCTTTCTGTGAGAGCTCGACAGATAAATCGACCAGGCTCCTATACCAGCTTAGCTGGTTTATCGATGTCTGTGCATGAGTCGGCCGAGAAATAGCAGCACAGAAAGACCAAACCGGCTTAAGGACATGGTTTGTCCACCAGTGAGCACTGACGAGATTATGTTTTGTAAAACGTTAAAGTCACCTGACTGCAGTAATGAAAAAAATAACAACAATCAAGATAATTTGTTTATGTTATCTGTTCATATGTATATTTCTTTAAGTACAATCAACTGATTTGTGTTAAACTCCCAAATGTTGGTATCATCCAGACCTCACTTTCTGTGATAAATTTGTAGTTTCCAAGCCAACATACCTCTGATGACATCATCAGGTTTATTTTCACACAGTCACAGAAGATATTATACAACTGTTTTCACGGGCCTGGTGGTATTCTTTGTGAAGAGCGCACTGACCTTCATGTGCAAAGGTATCAGGGTGCCTCTTTAAACTTTCCAGCACGAGTGTTCACCAGAAACCAACCAAAGAGCTGAACATGACTCACTTTTTAAACCTCCGCCAAAGAACTGCGGTTAAAAAAGAACATGCAGGTTTACCTGGCTGCCAGAGAACTCTGTCACTCCGCTGTTTGCTGTCAACACGAACACGACCACACCGGTCAGGTACGGCGACCCTGTCACCTACTAAACGATGATCCCGTACAACTCAACTGCATTCTGGTTTAAAGTCGCAGTATTAAACACATGGTTAATGTTGTTACAAAATGTATATAGGTTTAGTAAAACACAGTGGTGGGCCGTCAGGGCCAGCTAAGCCTTCTCTGCTGGCCTAAACAGAATCACAAAGTTATAGCTATTTTATAATTTAATTGGCTTCGTCTGTTGCTCTGCTTGCAGTGCAGCTTGTTAAGGAGAGCTCTCATCCAATCAGATTTCACCTCTATGTCTCTATGGAAGCAGAGCGGCCAGAGCCCTTCTAGGTAGACTTTGCAGATTAAAGTACGTGGGGACGTTATCCTTGATTGTCATAGACTTCAACAAATCAGATCTTTAGTTTGACATGCTGGGTGTATTCTTTGACGTGCCATGGCCGGCTAGCCGGTGTCAGCACTAACATGCGCTGTGATTGGTCAGTGGACCAGCCTGACTTTAGTCAGCAGAAAGCTACCTAGCTGCTAGCAGGACTCAGGAGGAGTAAGAACAGTTCAGGCTGAAACATAAGAGAAGTTATGACATTTTTAGTGTTTTACTTGGTGTAGTTTTTTTAACCCTCGATGGCTGAAGGAGGAGGAGAAACAGACTTGGTGGTGGGTTTACTGACAACGTGGACATGAAACGCATGGAAACTTGGGCTGTCCTCACTGGCATTCATGGCCATCGAGAACAACCTGAAGCGTACCAATAAACTGTACAACCGCGTTTGTTAACAGAGAGGAGGATGGACTTTTTCTCTTTCAAATGAACAGCATCTGGTGAGTGAACAGCTGTTTGTGTTTTTACATCTGCAGTCCTATTTGGCCTGAACATAGCATACAAACGTCAAAGGCTCTCTCTAGAGCCAGTGTTTGGTTTGTCCCTTCTGGGCTCCTGTAGAAACATGGCGGAACATTTTAAAGCTCTTGAACACGCTGAAGTCTTCTTCTAAATTGCTTCTAAATAGTTCCAGTGAGGTGTGGGTGTTCCCACCGTAGAACTGCTGTCTATAAATGTATTTTCTTCTGATTTAAAACCAAACCAATTATTAGGATTTTAAAAGTTCTGTCAACATTCAGAAATTATTCTGTGGCACTCCCCCCATCTAACCCTCATCCTACCAACATAATAACATAGGATGATTAACATGGGAGGAGAACAAAGGGAAGTGACGAAGGTCGGGGTAGAAGTACCGGCTACTAGATAGTAACTTCTATCACTATTCTATTCTATTCACCCCAGCATAGTTATGAATGTTGTATTCCATTTCTGCTAATATATCCCCTTGCATCCTACACACATGAACCTTTAAGTTATGGACATCATTTAGAATAGGTCAACGTTGACATGGTTTCACACAGGACACAAACAGGAGTCTCCTCGATCCACCTGGACCTCCTCCCTGACTGAAAATTCCCCAACAATCTTAGAAAAACCCTCGAAACATAATGCAGTGCAGTGTTTGTTGTCTGGGAACGTCATTTTTAGGAGAACTGGCTGGATATGGACATGTGGAGGCAAGTGTATAAACACCAACACACAGATATATACGGCGGGTAAGTATTGAACACGTCACCATTTTTTTCAGTAAATATATTTCTAAAGGTGCTATTGACATGCAATTCTTTCAAGTTCTGAACAAGCTGACTGAAATGTATTTAATAATTGGTACCAAAGTCATTCTTGGTTCAAGACGCCTTCTGTATAGAGAAACTAGTCTCATGCATTGCTCATACATTGCTCAGGTTTTGTACCAAGTATTACATACATTTCAGTAAGCGTGTTCAATACCAGTTCCCTGTGTCATTGGATTTTATTACACGTAACTTAATTTCTGAACTTAATTGTTTTGGTTTCTTTGTATGTATGGCTTACTTGGGTTTCTACCAACATCAGGAGAAAATTGTATGTCAATAGCACCTTTTAGAAATATATTTACTGAGAAAAATAGTGATGTGTTCAATACTTATTTCATCCGCTGTATGATAATATAGTACATTACATTACATTACATTTCATTTAGCTGACGCTTTTATCCAAAGCGACTTACAATAAGTGCATTCTACGGTTACATACAAGAATCAGAACAACAAGAATCAAGAAGGTACAATTTCGACAAAAAGTTCAACTACAAAGTGCTATCAGTAAGAGCCATTTCAGTGCTACTAAAGTGCTACTTCCTTTATTCAAGGTATAGTCGGAAAAGATGTGTTTTTAGTTTGCGACGGAAGATGTAGAGACTTTCTGCTGTTCTGATGTCAATGGGGAGCTCATTCCACCATCGAGGAGCCAGGACAGAGAACAGTCGAGACTTTGTTGAGTGTTTAGCTCGCAGTGACGGAGCTACAAGCCGATTGGCAGAAGCCGAGCGGAGCGCACGAGTTGGGGTGTAAGGTTTTACCATGTCCTGGATGTAGACTGGACCAGATCTGTTCGTAGCACGGTACGCCAGTACCAATGTTTTGAAGCGGATGCGAGCGGCCACCGGTAACCAGTGAAGGTCGCGGAGGAGCGGAGTAGTGTGGGTGAATTAGTAAATAGTAAAACCCGGTATAAATAATCTAAATTGTGTCTTCAGAGGAGAATAATTGACATGAACTGTCCAGTAATACACAGTTACAAATGTCCTCATATCAGCTCACTACATTATAGCTATAAACCATTTATGAAATATTTGTTTACTGCTCATAAAAGCTAAATATGGCTTAAAGTAAAGTGTTGCTGAGCATTTTAAAAGACAAAGACAAAAAAAAGTATCCCGGATGGAAAAGTTTGAGCGTTGTTTTATTGGCCTCCTGTGAGTGTCTGAGGGAGTAATGAGCACTCTTTGGTTCTTCGACCGCATGCTTTATCTTGTGAATAATTCCACTTGAAAGAGTAATTTATGGTGGAAAAAAACAATCCTTTCAGCCCAGCGAAGTGTTGCGGGTCAGGAACCTACAGATCAGGATATCGATCTTCATTTGGCTGGGCACACCACTGCTGACACCTCTGAGCTATGTGCTGAATTCATTTACTTCCTGGGGTTGAAAATCTATTCACGCTAAGTGTTGATCACTCTGCCAGGATGCCAATCGAGGCAAACCCGTTTTGGAAATAACAGCCATGGGGGTCATGACCGGCACCGACCAAGGGGTCACAATATTTACAGACAGGAAGCATCTACAACACAGTTATAGGCTCGGAGAGAAAAGTGGATGCTCCGTCACAACACGGGAAGATGGGAAACAGGAAGTGCGAACAGCGGTGGAGAATGGCTGAGGGGGGCCACGACCTGCACACAGCAGGGCTGACAAGATGTCTCAGCGGGGGGACACTTTGCCTGTGTGTGTGTGTGTGTGTGTGTGTGTGTGTGTGTGTGTGTGTGTGTGTGTGTGTGTGTGTGTGTGTGTGTGTGTGTGTGTGTGTGTGTGTGTGTGTGTGTGTGTGTGTGTGTGTGTGTGTGTGTGTGTGTGTGTGTGTGTGTGTGTGTGTGTGTGTGTGTGTGTGTGTGTGTGTGTGTGTGTGTGTGTGTGTGTGTGTGTGCATTGTAACATGCTGTGAATGACATTTTGAGTGACATTTGTTCCCACATCTGCCAAACAAAGTCTGCAAAATCCTATTCATGCTAATTGCCACACCATTTGAACGACAAGCTATTATTGTATATGTTCACCCGGTAATGGCAAAGGGTCAACACGTATAATGTAAGGTGCACGTTCGGCTGTGGAGGCTGCCTTTCGATTAATGCAGCTGTTAGAACAAAACTGCACCGGCCTTTCAAAGGTGTCTCACGTGTTTGTCTGCGGAGGAAGAACCATCTATAAATACATCCTGTGATTCTTTAGTGACAGCAGCGGAAAAGGAAAGCAGAGGTTAAAAGAGGTGAGAGAGGAACAACAGAAGCTTGAGCTCGACAGAGAGAGACGGACGCTGAAGACATTCTCACACCTTTCTCTTGTCAAAAGGATTTAAATGTGTAGAGGAGGGTCACGAGAACCAATGCTTTGGTACCAAGTCGAAGATTCTGAGAACGTGACTGCACTCGCTGTTAACATGTGCCAGACAATGCTACATTGTGAACCACAAATCTGTGTTGAAATCTGCTGATGGAGAGCTAGCTAACGTTAGCGGTTAGCTGTTAGCAGATAAATAACAGATAGCACTCGGAGGTCGCATTGAGTAACATTTAGATACTTTCAGTAAAAACTAGTGTTAAAAATGTGTGTTTTCAAGAAACAGTATGCTGTATTGTGTGTTGTATGATGTAGATGACATTTATTGTTTTAGTTTTTTATTGTGGTATTTCGAATGGAGGTGTTGGTATCGACTACTAATTTCATTTCTTTTATCGGCATCGTGCGAAATAAACTCACCGTGAAAAACTGTGATATTGGGATTATATGAGAACGTTGTGCTCACAGAAGCTAACAGAGGGCTAATGTGGCCCTCTGTTAGCTTGACCCACTTAACAACCAGCGACAGCAAAGTGACTGTGACAACCATGTCAATCAAATGACAGCGAGCTTCAATATACAGTAGCTGTGATGTGTAGCAGGATCAACTGCCAAGAAATCGGTGTGAAACGGTGTCCTCTCTCCCGTTCCCCGCGGGAAACGGTGTCCTCTCTCCCGTTCCCCGCTGATCCCCATCACGAGGAGTGTGAGTCTGCTTCATTTCACGCCAGTGTTTCCTTTGATTTTGTGGGTTGTTGTTCTGTCTGGCATGTTGTGGTAGATCAGTGATCAGCTGATAATTTAAAGACAGTGTTAACAGGTTTGTCTCAGCAGGGAGGGGCTGGGATCTGTTAAGATGTAGGAGGACAGGTGACAGGTGTCTATAATATTGCTACAATCAGCAATTTAGTTTTTGTGTTTGATCTTCTCTTTACATTCAAAAGCAAAACATACCTTCCAACTTTTCCGTTGCAAAAAATTACATTTTGGCTTTGGAACTGTGCACAACAGACCCCTGTTTTTTTCTGTATACATTTCCACCAACATCACTGAAGCCAGAGAGCCTCTGCAGCACAACAACACAGGAAACGCAGAACAATGAAACTGGTCAGAGGCACATCTCCATCATCAGACCGGATCTAAGAATTCCCACTGAGGGGTGAATCATCTTTACTTTCCAGCTGCTTTGAATTAGGAAGCATCTCTTATCTGGCTCTTGCAGCTCTTGATCTATTGCGTCATGTTGACTGGAGAACAATTCGTCTTTCAGTGGAGCTGAATGAGAGCCATACCTTCCACTCGGAGTGAGGGATGTTAAAGCCGACAGCTCGGCTCTCCCACTGGGCTTCTGCCTTCAGGATGGCAACGTAAGGCAGTCATCACAGATGGCTCTCACTTCTAACAAAACATGAAGTAATGGACCTTTCTATTAGGAACATACTCAAACTGATGCATCAGGTTAGCTCGGGTCAGCCAAGAGCGCTCGGACAGGGTAATGATGGTGGATGAAATCAATAGTGCAGTAGTTCTATTAGCAGTAATGGTTGTGGAAGTAATACTTACTTTATCCTTGTGAATACAAATTATGGTTTTCTCTTTGAACAGTTCTGTTCAATGTACATGTCTCAGTGTAATGCCATTGTTATATATATATATATAAAACCATTTGAAGAACAAAGAACCAAATAAATTCTGTGCCTCTCAGCTTCAGCAGCACTCAGAGCAACACGCTGACCTTTAGCTGGATATATAGGGTGCTAAAATGCACCTTTTTATATGCGGCCGCATTAGTCCGGCTCTGTGTTTTTCTGAGCTCTCCATGCAAAAGACATGTCAGCCAGAGTTTCACCCCAGCTCATTGATTGCATGCCACGCAGCATTTCTCTCTATTTTTTCTAAATATCTGACATTAGTGTGTGACGGTGCCAAAGAGAGCCGCCAACAGACGGCTGACAGTTGATCTTTGAGAGTCAGACGTTGAAGGGGCCTTGTGCCTCGTGGTGTGGAAGTAGGACACCCATGCAGTGACCCACTTCACATGTATTATAGATTCCATTAAAATGTCAGCGCGTTCATGCTCGAGTGAAACGTCTCACCACCCACATCCTCGTTCACCGCAGAGGCCTCGCTACTCTCTCCTCCTCCTCCTCCTCCTCATCTTTCATATTTGCTGTTGTCTTGTCTTCTCTTTCTAATTAACTTGTTTTTTTTATTTGTATCATTTTGGTCCTTTTTGGTGCCCCCCAGCTCTCCATTTTACCCCCTCAGTGGTCACATATGTCGCCTGCATACTGCCACTCACACAGCTCATATACATGTGCACAGTAAGCGAGTCATCTCTAATGAAGTGGAGCCTGATCATGAGGCACCGCTGCTCCTCGAATGATTGTCTCTGCTGACCTCCGTTTAAGTTACTGTGGTTAATCGAGTTCTACATGAAGTGAGTCTATATTTACACTTCCTGTTCTCTCTGAATCTGTTTCTCCAATAAATAAATAAAATCTGGTTAGTGAACGTCATTCTAGTGAATCTAAAGAGTCTAAAAGAGCCGACTCAACGTCCTCACTAGAACACTAGTCCTCTTTTAGCTCAGTGGTGGAGACGTGAGGTCATGTGACCGTGGTGGAGTTCCGTTGTATTTCCTTTGTAGCGTTCATAACAAATAGCTTTTTACTTCTGCTGATTCATTCTGTATTCAGGCTTAAAAACAAAAAGATAATATTGCTGAACAAAACCTTTCAGAGATTATTTTCCACGATAATCCAATCCAATGGAAGAATCCCATTGGCTGTTTGTGAACCAGTGATGATGACTTCCTGTCAGCCTCCATGAATACGTCATCCCTGCAGCTCTCTAAACACACCGACTATGGACAAGGATATGTGTAATATACATGTAGCATCATAATGCCGAAAGCTCGGATCCTTTTAGAAGGCGTGGGGAAACAGCCCTTTGTCACTCAAACACATGAATTCTGACCAAAATGTGAATGTTCAGCCCACTGGGTAGCTATGAGGATATAAAGACTAAATGAATGGAGCCGCCATTTAAAGTCTACCCTCACTGGAAACTTTATGAGAAGTGAAAACTGTGTTTGCTTCCGTCCTTTACTGCCTCATCTGTGACCGATGTTCAACAGCATCTTCCTACTAACAATAAATAATGACAGACATTAATTCCGTTTCTGTGCCGCAGGAGTTTGCAGTGCTTTTAGTCGTGTGTTCCTTCGTGGCCTGAGACATTGAAGCAGCTTGTTTCAGTTTCTTTCTCCAGCGTGATGCACACTGCAGGTGGTTGTTTTATATCGTGAATGCCTTTAGAGTTTGACGTCAGGAGAGAGAAAGTCTGGGTTCAACAGTCACAGAGCTGTTGGTGAGACTGAAGTGTCATGTGACTGGACATTAACCAGGAGCAGACTGGAGGAGTAGTCTCATATTCACAGCAGCTACCGGCTGTAGGGTCTACATGCATCCCTGCTGCCATAGAAAAGGTGAATTCACTGAACTCAACTGAGAAGTGGGGGGTGCGTGTCATTTTAAAGTTCAGAGACGTCTTACTGCATGCACTCCTACATGCAAACAAGGGGTCGCACATGACTATGGAAGCAAACATACTCCCCTCCCCGCAGCTATTACAGTGATGAACAGCTCAGGGATGTACGACCGGGTCTTCCCTTCCAAAACAGCTCTTTTGTCTCTGAAGATAATATCTTCCACCGCAGACAGAGGACACTAATAACATTTTGTGTAGCAGGGGTAAGCCGTGACCTTAAACTGCTATTCTGGGAGCTGCTGTCCTCTCATCCGATCTGAACACATGCACACAGCAAAGCTGAGCCACATTTGTCCCGAAACCTCAGAACAAGAGAGCCTCTGCAACGAAATGAGCCGCCACCCAATTTAAACGTTTGCTCGGGGTCCTTCCACTCTTCTCCTTCTGTTCTTTCTGGGGCATGTTAAGTCTATAAATGTAACCCCTTCCCTCTCGATAGGTTGTAAAAAGTGACCCAAATCTGTGGCTCGCACGAGCCTGGAGGCTGTGATCCTGCTGCACACATATGTGCGCTAAGCCCCCGGCCCTCCACCGTCCTCCACCCTCATCACATACTCTGCATACCTCCCGTAGATGCTAAAGATGGAAGCACGGCTGAAGTAGTTAGCAGCAGAGACGTGGCGACGGGCCAGCAGCTGTTCGCACAGGTCGGTTTGATGTAGTGGCGGAATCAGGGCTGGGCACAGATCCTGCCTCAGCTGGCCTGGGTGGGAGGCGCCTGCCTGCCAGGGGGATTAACAGGGAGAGATGGACAAAGGGAGGGAGGGAGGGAGGGGAGAGAAAGAGGACTCGGTTCCAGCGGGGAACCGCTCGTGCTACAGGGCTGCAGGGTGATCAGGCTCAAGTAATCTGATAAAAGTTGAAACATGAGGAGTGCAGTAGCACCTTGTGGAGTGACACAGTGCAAGTTTTCTCTCGCTGCTTAGATCTCCTTTTGGGCTTTAAGGCCTCAGTATGCTAAAATGACAAACCCCGCATCTGGTGGTTGGAGGCTGTGTCAGAAACAACGCAACGTATCCTCGTGCAATGCTCTGCAAGATATCTACGAAAAGGTATCATTCTTTTCGCATTTTCTTAGGAATGATCAGTGCACCTGCAGTGTTTTAGCAACTAGAGAACTTGTTGGTTGGTTGACATGAGTTTATGTCTCAATCTCTAGTTTCAAGTCTTCTTCAATACAACATGATGTTCATTTAGTAAATTATGCTCATTTAGAGTCAAACAGACCATAAAGCAAGGGATGCTTTAGGGTGGGATTACTGTGATTGACAGGTTTCTGCCCTCTGTTTCTACCAGAGCCTACATGGCGTCTGTATACCAGAGTTTCTGTATATCACTCCTTCGCATTCTAAATATGTCTTTACCAAATACAGTGGTTTAGATAATCTGGATAAACTTGTCTTCAACCTGTGTGAATGTTTGACCTTTTTTTGTGACACTTTCCAAGATTTAAGCAAAATAAAATGAATTAGTATAACTGACACATCCAATGGCTGAAGCATCGTAAGATCCGAGCTGTAACACACAAGATTCAACATGAGATGTCTTGACAAGTAACTAGTGTAGTTTGAAATTAGACTAAAATCATTTAGGTTGTACAGGCAGCATATTATGATCCATATTTACATTTAGCACTGGAGGAAGTCAGTTCAAAGAGGGACAAACAGGGACGGGCTTAAAAACACAGGACTTTCACCCAGGAGTCCGCTGGTCATGTCCCGTGTAAAAAGAGTTACTGAGTGAATAAACTTATTCCCCTGACAATACTCATTTGAACTCAAACCGTTAAAGCACGAGGACCCGAGGTGCCACCGCTATGGGGCCACAGTTTAGGAAACGCTGTGGCTCGTATGGAGGGAGGGGCACACTCGTTTGAAACAGGCCTGAGACAGGCGTCTCCTCTCTTCCACTTGTGGCTTGTCTCGTATCTATTCATAGACTCTGGGCAGAGCAGTGTGTTGACTTGGGCGCTCCAGATGACTCGTTGCATCACGTCACACACTGCACGTCCAGCACCGATCATACACACATACACACACACACACACACACTCTGAGGTGCCAGGAGCAGCGGGGCAACCCCCGGTATGCAAACCAAACATACCGAGACCCGCCACACCGCACAGCTGCTGAGGTGGAGTCAAACAACGCTGCTGCTCTTTACGAGCTAGTACATTACACCATGCATTTGCTCTGAACTCCAGTGACTCCATTATTGTTTGGCCCCGTCGTGAAACCGGCCCCTGGTCCCCGGGCATCAGTCGTATTAATCAGACTGCTGGCGCAGACGGCAGCAGAGGGGGCTGCTGGGACATCCGTCATGGCGTTACTGGTCAGTGTGGATGGAGACTGCAGGAGATGCTCCCCAGAGCGATTCACTACTGTCCTGAAACAAAGCAGCTCCTGATATAGGACTGAGCACAGCGGCTGACTTCTGATGCAGTTGTTGTTGAGCTTCAGGGAAGGTAATTAAAGTAATCTGCAGTCACGCCGAGACGCAGCAAAGCATTTGATGGGAATTCTTAGTTGGCGATTACACGCTTGCTCTGCCAGGCAGCTCATTTGCATCTTAATTTGTTGGGTAGTTTGGTGTCGCTGGCCTACCGGTGATGGTACACCATACAAAGTTATTTTCAAATGTTTTATTATTAAAGCAGAAACGAGCTGCTATGGCTAACGTGTTAGCAAAGAGACACATTAGCATTCAACCGGAGATGGGTTTCTGGCCACCTGACAAGTTTGTAGTGCAACTTTTACTCCACCTCCAGCGGTGTGCTGGTCTCCCATCATCTGAGAGACATGTCCAGCTGAACCAACTCTCTCCTCATTCGCCAGCTGCCAGACAGGAATGAGCCCACAACCCAAATGAGAACGAGCGATTGACCCCGTTGCACATAGTCAATTCATCCGTTCCTCATATGGAGATATTGATGAGTGCCGCTTCAAGGTCACATGCCGGTGACTTTGATCGGCGTCTGTCATCTGGCAGCCTGGAACAGCCCGACCTGTCTGTCGAGGCATCGCCGGCATTTCAACATGTGTTGCCTGAACTTCTTGGAATTCCCATTTGTTTCCCCCCGAGCGCCTCGAGGTAGAATGCGTAACGGATGGAGGACTGCTTTAAAATACACTCTCTAAAAAAACAAGTAAAAGGAGTGATGAATATGTGCACACTGATAGAGCACTCAATCTGTGTGAGCAGTCCTTAAAGCCGATTGTGCTCTGGTTTATTGTTTGTATTTTTTTTTGTGGACCAAAGAAGAAACAAAAGAAAAAAGAGCAGCCGTCTATTAGAAGATCTAATAGCTGTAATGTCTTGTGCTTTTATGCCACTTTATTTATAAAAAAGTCATGATGAACCTGCTCAGAGAGCACTCTTCTTATTTGGCCTCTTAGACATCATTTCCTTCTCTGTGCTGTTTGTCGTTGTTACATCCTGTCACCGGGTCATCAGCCTGCATTCAGATCATATTCTGACTATTACAATAGTCACCAGTAATGTCACGGAGACAATATGCTGGTTACTGGTTACTGAAGTAGTTTGAGTTGTGACCTCTGTTGCTCTCCCTCAGTTTTCTTCCCCTTTTTCTTCCCTGTAAAAGGGTTTTCACTATTTTTAGGGGGAGTTTTTCCTGATCCGATGTGAGGTCCCGGGACAGGGATGTCATATGTGTACAGATTGTAAAGCCCTCAGAGGCAAATCTGTATTTGTGATTTTGGGCAATACAAAATAAACTGAATTGAATCAAATCAAATCAAATCAAATCAAACCTCTCACCCCCTCCCTTCATCTGCTCCGACTAGGTTCCACTCACCTCGGGGATCCGGGGGCCTCGTCCAACCCCAGCTCGCCCTCCTCCTCTCCTCAGACGCCCAGCGCCCTGGGCAGTGGCAGCTCCGATCCGGTGCTGAACGGAGGCCTGTGCTCTGCCGCGTACTGCAGCTCACTAGAGGGTAGGTACACCCGGATATGAGGAGATGCTGCTGCAGAAACTCAGCATCAGTCCCCCCACAGGGGGGGCGTAGTGGAGACCATTATGGGACGGTGAGCAGATGTCATCCTGCAGCAGTTAGGAACAATAGCCAGCACTTCATGGTCCCACTGCTGCTGCCGCTGCAGCTGGGTGTCGGGACGTGTTTGGTCACATAGGCTGTTATGTAAATGAGATGGATGCAATGTGTTTTTTCTACATAGCGCCTGACATAAACCTGATTAAAAATCATCCTGCACACGGTTGATTTTTTTTTCAGCCTGATTATCAGGCTGAGAAGTCGCCATTTAGTTTCACTTCATTCACTGTGATGGATGTCCTTTTCCTGAGAGCTAATTCCCTGTTGGATAGAGGGAGGTGTTGGATCTCAAATGTAGTGAACGTGTACTGAAAGATATGCTGGGAGTTGGATTCATCACTTGCTCCTGACTGGTGAAGGCCAGTAGGAAGTTACAGCTGACGTGTCCTGACAGCTGCACCAGCGGTTTACTCCAGGCAAAAGAAAGAAATATTTCCATTTAGTTATTAATTCTGTAAATTGACTAAGCGAGGAGGCTATCTAACTGTCAAAGAAGATGTTAATCCCGCCTGCAAAAAAGATTTATTGACTTATTCTTCTGTAGTTCTGTCCTTAGCGTCCATAACTCACACCAGTTACATAACAAAGTGACTTATTTGAGTTTCTTGGTTTCTACAATTGGAGAGAACAGCCGTCAACAAGCACAATTTAAGATTCATTTTGAATGTTTCTCTACTCCTGACTCATTTACTATTGTTTTTTGTGGCTGAGATAAAAAGTTTGAATTTCAATGTCTCCACAGGAACGTCCCCTAATTCACCAGTCAGCCTCCCCAAGTCCCCGACGTTTCCAACGGGCCGCGGGCCGTGGCCCGACGAGTGCTCCATCTGCTACGAGAACAGCGTGGACACGGTCATCTACGCCTGCGGACACATGTGTCTGTGCTACACCTGTGGCCTCAAACTCAAGAAGATGTCCAACGCCTGCTGCCCCATCTGCAGGAGGCAGATCAAAGACATCATCAAGACCTACCGCAGCACGTAAAGCGGAGGGCGGGCGGACTCCCCCAGAACCGCAAGATCTCGGGGAAGACGTGTCTAAGTTCAGGGAATATGAACTCTGGTACTTTAATTTGGTGTATTCACAGAATTGCTTAGTGACATTTCCCAAAGTCTGTACCGCTTCGCTTGGAAAGGTCGGAGGTTCCACGGAGAACGTTCTTCTCAAGCAGGAGATGCTCTCTCCTGGGACCTTGAAGGACTGCGAACGAGAGGGGAAAACTGAAACAATTCCCCCAAAAAATCTTTCCTTTGTTGTAAGTTTTAGGGACTGTGACCCCAATTCTGCACCGGAGCCAGCGAGTCACTTTGGGGCTGAATGTCTTGAGAAGAGCTCTCACTTAGTTCTGGCAGGTTTTGGCCTCAGTACGTCACAACTTGTGTCTGTGTGTTACTGAGCACTGGGGAGGAGGAGTCAGTCCGGACTCGGTGAACTGGTGGATCTCGGTTACTGTCGTGGTGATTATCAGTGAGTGGTGTGAGTATAGCGATGGAGGCGTAGCGGAGTATATTAAGTAGGATTGTAACACCTCTTGTACTCGTATAATCTCATGTACCTTTATGGTAGTTCTATTGCAAATGTCGGTGGTAGCTATATCGTTGTGCTAGCTAGCAGCTTGCTCTGCAATGTGGTATGTTGCACTGAAATCAGCATCGTCCTCTCAGAAACGGCCCGTTCATAGAGGGAAAAGACATTCTTCGGTTCAAACAGCCTCCAAACCTGCGTCCAGCACCATCAGCCGCTCTGAATCTCTGAAGGGAAACAGGAAGTGGTTCTGGATTCTCCTCAGGGCCAACACTCTTTTTACTATCCTCCCAAAACTGTACCTGTATCACGCCTGACACACTGTGAGCGCTGGTGACGAAACTGACAGGTGCTCTGAAACAGTTCCCATGACAACGCAGAGTCAAAGGATCGTTGCCATGGTATCGGAAGCCACCAGAGATGCAACGCAGCCTCCGGCCTTAAACCAGAGGAGGTTCCTGTGTGGCATCATTCAGGTGGTTCCAGAAACCCGTCGACACATCACCAAATAAAGCTGTTGTGTGTGTGAAAGGTTAACTCAGAGGAGAAACAAAGCACACGCATCTACAAGAATATTTTTGTAACAAAAATTCACAACATTTCCAATATTTAACTAAAATGTTTGATAACCGTTGTGACGGGCCTTTCACCAGCAGCAAAAATCCGTTCATATTTTGAATATTTGTATGATTCCTATCCGCTGATTCTGCTCCAAAATGTCTTGATACTCCCCCAGAAGGCGGCGACTCAGCAGTAAGCCATAGCTCCTCAGGCCCCTCAGGCCCCCGGGGCTGAGGGGCTGTTTGTCTTTTGTAAAGCTTCTCGGTTCTGAAGATCCACTCACGGGGCTCCAACCTCTGCTGCTACGCTGCTCGCCAGCTGCCCTCTGGGCAAACGCTGACAGCGATGCTTCACACATCCCTCCTCCCACATTACACTTTGATGACGCTACTGCTTGAAGTGTTGATTCACATTTGAATGTTAACTTATGTATTCAGAGAGAGTAATGTTTGAAACAACAAAAACAAAGAAAAAAAAGTTGTTTTGTCTGTTTGTTTGTTTTTTTCAGATTTCCTCCTTATTGATAATCATGATTCTGAGATTTGTTTTCCTCTTTTTTTCCATTCTGGTTTTCTAATAGTGTGAATAAAGAGTTTCTTGTTCTTTGCAGGCAATAAGAGATATTGCAGTGCACAATCAAGACCCCATTGCTTTGGGGTGCAAGATATAAACTCTGGTTTTTATTACCATCCTTGAACTTGAGCTCTTCTTGAGTAATTTATCTTCTTGTGTATTAGCCCATGTTAGGGAGCCCTACTACCGTTCTGTAAGTATATCTCTTTCATTATTGGGTCTGGTAGCCATCTCTGAATGGTAATGATAAATGTCACTTTATAAAGCTACTGATTGTAATCTTGTTCATGTTTAGGCCAGCGTTGCTCTCTGACGTCGTCTTTTGACACTCCGACCAAATTGAATCATTGATTATTTTATTCATTTTATTTTTTCATTTTTGGACCACATGAATTGATAAACACACACACCAAGCCAAAACTCATTTGGCTGAACATTTTCATCAGTAAAAGATTCTGTATACCTTTTTAACTGATTTTTATTATTTAATGTTATCCGTCTGCATCCAGGATGCTCCACAGGCTCCTTGAATGTCACCGATCCTGTCATTGTACTATTTATTTGTCCATCACTGATGTGTGGACCAATTCCTCCTCTTGCTTTCCCTGTGTGATTGCTTTCTCTCTGTGTGTACAGCCAATCACACGGCAGCACGTTGAGATTCTCTCTGTGGATCTGAGGACTTTCTGTCACGCACGAGTAATCAGTTCAGTCTGAACATTGGACGGGCATCCGAGAGGAGCGCTGCCAGTGTTGGTGCAGACTGGAATTGGAATATATATATACATATATATGTATATATATATATATATATGATTCATCAGCTGAGTTACTTTACAAACCTGTATTTTCCTTTTCTTTTGAAACATTGCGTGTTTGTTCGTGAACGCTGTTCAGTACGAGTCGGATGATTGTGGTGAATAAACTTTCCAGGTGTGTTTGATGTGTGTTGTGTTGGTGTTTCACTCGGGGAGCGCTCAAACGTGCACGTGTGTTCGTGAGGGAAGACACAGATGCTGTGTATTGTGTGCTCTTGTCTCCAAGCCGGAGACACAACGCTAACAATTAGGCAAGTTATTTAGTGTATTTGCAAAAGCTCAGATATATTTGATGACCTCATCGGCTGGATTTTGTAAACACCGGGCCTCTAATGCAGTGTTAACATGGAAACACGTTCTCACCACATAGAGGATGTTGTGGAGGACATGTTACCAAACAGTTGAGCAACATTAGCATTATTTTATTGGCGTTTCATAGAGACCGCTCAGTCCAATATTCCCTCTCGGTTCATGAGCTGCTCAACGCTCCACAAGCAGCTGGCTCTGTCTGAACCTCATGCACTCCAGCTGGGGCAATATTGGGTCTTTTGGGGTTCAGCGGCTATAGGATTTGTGGGTACAGAGCGTATTAATAAAATCAAGCCTAAAAAATATAATGGCACAGCCTGGCCTCACAAGTCAATATGAGTTCATTTGTCATGTTTATAACACTATTACACAATAAATATTAACATAAAACATAAGTATGACTCAAAGTGACACCCAAACTGAAGAAATGCCGATTAAAAAAGCTAACAAGAAGCAACAACGAAAAGCTCAACGGTTTTGGAATCCTTCGAGCCTACAGAGTTCGCCAATACCGTTTCTCTCTCAGACAAAGCATCACAAAGTTAAGCACAAGAAGGTCCTTTTTTATCCAGCAAGAGTTTAAATTGACTTACTTATGGCTGAAATATGGATAATCCTGTATCCTTTGCTTGACGGCAAACTGAAGGTCTGCCTCGCAGGAACCTTGATGCGGCGTTTCGAGACGCGTTTGAGTACCGTAGGACGAGCTGTGGTGCTTTAAAAAAAAAAAACGGTCTTTCCGAACTTCTCGACACGTCTGAACTAAAATAATTATAAAAAATACTTAACTTCACCCAACCAAACCTCGCACAGATACTCCTACAATATCAAGCTATTTTATATATAAATAAAAAGTATAGTAAGTAGTATGAGATAAAAAAACATTTTGGCTGAAAAATGGCTGGCTTGCAAAAGGTTTTACAGTAACGGGAACTAATCGAGTCCTTCTATCAACATCACATGTCATCACATGACACTGTGTGAGTCTTTGTCTCCTATCACATGACGCTGTGTGAGTCCTATCACATGACGCTGTGTGGGTCTTTGTTTCCTGTCACATGACACTGTGTGAGTCTTTGTCTCCTATCACATGACACTGTGAGTCTTTGTCTCCTATCACATGACGCTGTGAGTCTTTGTCTCCTATCACATGACACTGTGTGAGTCTTTGTTTCCTGTCACATGACACTGTGTGAGTCTTTGTCTCCTATCACATGACGTTGTGAGTCTTTGTCTCCTATCACATGACGCTGTGTGAGTCTTTGTCTCCTATCACATGACGCTGTGTGAGTCTTTGTCTCCTATCACATGACACTGTGTGAGTCTTTGTTTCCTATCACATGACACTGTGTGAGTCTTTGTTTCCTGTCACATGACACTGTGTGAGTCTTTGTCTCCTATCACATGACACTGTGTGAGTCTTTGTTTCCTATCACATGACACTGTGTGAGCCTTTGTTTCCTATCACATGACACTGTGTGAGTCTTTGTTTCCTGTCACATGACACTGTGTGAGCCTTTGTCTCCTATCACATGACGTTGTGAGTCTTTGTCTCCTATCACATGACACTCGATGGTGGAATGAGCTCCCCATTGACATCAGAACAGCAGAAAGTCTCTACATCTTCCGTCGCAAACTAAAAACACATCTTTTCCGACTATACCTTGAATAAAGGAAGTAGCACTTTAGTAGCACTGAAATGGCTCTTACTGATAGCACTTTGTAGTTGAACTTTTTGTCGAAATTGTACCTTCTTGATTCTTGTTGTTCTGATTCTTGTATGTAACCGTAGAATGCACTTATTGTAAGTCGCTTTGGATAAAAGCGTCAGCTAAATGAAATGTAATGTAATGTAATGTAACATGACGCTGTGTGAGTCTTTGTCTCCTATCACATGACAGTGTGTGAGTCTTTGTCTCCTATCACATGCCGCTGTGTGAGTCTTTGTCTCCTATCACATGACACTGTGTGAGTCTTTGTCTCCTATCACATGCCGCTGTGTGAGTCTTTGTCTCCTATCACATGCCGCTGTGTGAGCATCCGCTACAACCAGTTGTTGCCTCCCCTAAATGGAGTGTTAACTGTGTTCACATGCACTTGACCTTTGGGGGGGGGGGGGGTGGAGTGAGCTCTGTTACATCATCTGTCTCGGCCACAGCTGCTGGGGGGCTTCATGGTGACCGGTAGGGGATTAGGAGATCAGTGGAAATACCTGCACCCTAAACTGTAGAAGTGCTCCGACCTCAGTCACCGCTCTATAAATCCGTCAAGCTCCTCGATGGACCATCGATCCCTAATGGGCCGACTCGTGACTCCTCCATATCACAGGACGCTCGGGGAGGTGAACACAATGAGCGATGATCTCAGGAACAGAATAATCCGGACACACGCCATTGTTCGGCTGAGTCGTCATCCTTCAATGTTCTCAGCCGATCTCATTATCTGGTCATCCCGGGCAGAAAGGGCCGATCTTAGTAGAGTTCCATTTGGAGGCTCAACGTGCATATTGACTTTGTGACGTCTATTCATATGAAGATCTGTCTGCTGCTGTGTGGACGAGACCGGCTCAAGACAGCCATCTAGTGGACACACGTTGCCATGGTCACCGCATGAAGGGCAATAAAATAAAATCAAAATCAAAAGATTACTTTGGATAAAATATGATTAGCTGTTTGTCCACTGACCAGCTTCCTCTGGAGCTTTCAGCAGCAGCTCAATGTCTTCCTCAGTGGACGCATAAGACCATGTTTGACCTGAGGACTGGTTTCCATCACAACAACCAGCTGTTGCTATGTGACACAAGCCCCATCCGGTCCGACCACAGCGAGCTGAGGGAACGTGTTTGTTTGTCTTTAGGTGATTGCTTTTTTCCCCTTTTTTGAAGGTTCAACATTTACAAAACACAACTGATTGACGCCGCACTAGTCAATATTTTCACATGAACAATGGGTCAAATATACGACATCCAATGTGTGTCACTGGGTTCCAAAACCAACAGAAAACCATCACCAGCTGGTGCTTTAGCATTTAACATTATATATAGCCATAACATCTTTTATGTAATGATAATGTATCACTGGAGCCATGATTTATGCTCAACATTTACAGTTTAAAGAAGCTTGCGGTCTCCGTAGGGAGCAGGTCCTCCTCACACCCGTGGGCCCTTTAGCTGTGGGAGGGGCTTCTTTATGACACCATATGGCGTGTGGACACACATGATGAATGTCTCCACACACGTTTGGTTACAGGAGAGGCAAAATGATCCTCGTCCCTCTGAAACCGGAGGCTCCGAGAGCTCGTTCGTCTTCATTCATCGCCCTCAACTGCCTCGCACCCTACATCCCATAACTCATACCTGACTATATATATATATACACATATATATATAATGATATAACCGGCTGCATTGTTCTGCTCGTCCGCATCTAAACTCACTTAATCTGGCCGGTACAATAAGGCGAATAAAGATAAATGTCTCAATCTGTGATATTACTGTCACAGACCATCTATCACCGCGAGCAGGGAGGCGGGTCTTGTGTGAGACGAATGAAAAGGAGTCAGTCTAAAACAACAGAGATAATACATTTAATATTGTTTCTCTTTTTTGGGCGATGCAAGATACAATGTAAACATGTACAAGATACAAAAAAAAAGGAACAAGACTTGTCAAAATGAAACGGTAGATAAGAAAATGCCCTGTATTCAAAAGGAGTGCACATGAGCTGTCTGTCAGAGGGGACACTGGACAGCACCGGTTTGTCCTCGTGCACCTGTGTGTCCTCGTGCACCTGTGTGTCCTCGTGCACCTGTGTGTCCTCGTGCACCTGTGTGTCCTCGTGCACCTGTGTGTCCTCGTGCACCTGTGTGTCCTCGTGCACCTGTTTGTCCTCGTGCACCTGTGTGTCCTCGTGCACCTGTTTGTCCTCGTGCACCTGTGTGTCCTCGTGCACCTGTGTGTCCTCGTGCACCTGTTTGTCCTCGTGCACCCGTTTGTCCTCGTGCACCCGTTTGTCCTCGTGCACCGTTTGTCCTCGTGCACCTGTGTGTCCTCATGGCTTATCTTTTGGAATCAGGGAGCTTGCGAGAGTTAAACACAATCTGCATAACAACAATGGTAATAAAAGGAAGGAAATAAGAGAAAAGCACCCTCCTTTGGTCCACCTCCAGGCCTCCACCTGTTACTGCGTGTGATTGCGTGGTCGACATGCCGGTAACTGCTTGTTGGATTTTGTGTGTCAGAGTTAACAGCTCCATGGCGTTGTGTCTCCATAGTTTGTTGGCACACTGCTCCCCACTGCAGGGAACCCTACAAATGCAACGTTCAGGCTCCAGCGGGCCTTCGCCTCCCTCCACCTCGCCGTCTCATGGCGGCGGACAGCTCGCCCTCAACGAGCCTCGTTCCCCGACACAGCATGTTTCCCCCCTGCAGCTCCACGCTGATCCCCGCCGGCGCCTCAAACAACTGTGACTGTGAGATGGAAGTTTCCAGACTGACATATCAGCGCTCCCCAGTCTGCAGCTTCACTCTGCTCTTTCTACTTTCCTTCCCTCACACAAAAACTTCCTATTAATTAAAAAAGAACCTACAAGATCATCTCTCTAAATACCTCCGCCCTGCTCCCACACACACGTACTGAAGCTCACTCATCACACCTCCCCCGTCCCTCTGCAGCCTTCACACTCCACTTTTTGGATTTCTTTCTGTTTTGAAGGAATGCTAGTCTCATTAGATGTGAGCAAACGCTCCAAATCCTGTTACACTTTCACTACTTTCAACCACTTCTCTCAACAACAAACAACTGAGGAATAAGACGTTGTGAAGCCATTTTTTTCTTTTTGACTCCAAAAAAACACAACAACCTTATGGCATCTCGCTCCAGCGCTAAGCCTCGGGGGCTGCAGCAGATCTGAAGAGCCACAAGCAGACTTTGGATCAGTTTTTAAAAAGTTCTTCCATGGAAGGAGTGAGACTGAGAGAAGCATCTGGAGTGTGAACTCACTCGTCTCTCACCGACTCGCAGAAGCATTACAATAAGTCATCGTTTCTGAGGATGGAGATCCCGGGATCAGGTTTGGGGAGCGGGGAGCTCTTTAGGTTTGGGGTTTGTTGAAGTGGTCGGATAAAAATGGGCAGCCTGTTGGAAGCCTTTACAGTTTTAAGAGTGGACAACCCCCTCCACCCCGCCCCCCAAGCCTCTCCACTCTCCTCCCATCAAAGCAGAGCTCCTCTCACCTCACTCTCACCTTGTCTCCTAGAATCCACTACCTGATCCATCTCCCTGCATCCTGCACTCCCAAAACCCCCTCCTTGACCCCCAACTTATCATGTACCAAGTGCACCTGCAAGCAATTCCATCTCCACACACACACACACACACACACACACACACACACACACACACACACACACACACACACACACACACACACACACACACACACGACCACTCCTAGACGTCTCAATCTTTTTCAACTTTTTCAACTGCTCATCTGTGTCGAGGAAGGAAGGATGCGAGGTGCAGGAGGAGGAGACTCCGGCGGCAGCAGCTCTGGGTTTGGGCCTTCAGAGTTTAAGGAGCTTCACGGCTGAGCGGTGCCGCCCCGCTGCCGAGATACAAAGAGCGAGGGGATGAAACAGGGAGCGGGCGTAGCGAGCTGTCTCACCCTGAACATGTCAAGAAACCTCTGGCGTGATGAATGCAAAAACACATTAGGGGCCACCAAACCCCCAGTGTGGGGGGGACACAGCTTTCAGAGCTGCTCGAAGACGAAGCCCAATCACTTAAAGGAACAGTTGGACGTTTTCAAACACACTAATTCCCTTTCATGCAGAGCGATAGACGAGAAGACTGATACCTCTCATGTCTGAATGAAAAACACAGTTTAGCTTCACAAACAGACGGCTAAACAGGAAGGTCACGCCCCCCTCAGCAGGTGGATGTGAAGAGCATTCTGCACAGTGAAGGTCAAACATCACAGTGAGTGACGGAGACAAAACACACTTTCATCCATCTTCTCGTCTAACTCTCTGAGAGAAAACAAATGCAGGTGTTTCTCCGACTGTTCCTTTAAGGCTTCAGGCTCACAGACATATTTTCATGTGTTCTGAAACAAATCTCAGATTTTACTTTACAACAAAAAGGGTTTGTGGAACTCAAGTCTTATTGGCCTGTACATACAGGAAGTCGTTAGTGCGACGCTGTGTTCACCCGTCACACATGGCTAAGGCAAAGAGAAAAATAAAGGCCTTTCTATTTTTTTTGGCGTACATCCTGGAAGCTGATGGATTGATCCGAGCGGGCCTGGAGGGGCTCTCTCGTTTATCTCCCGTCCTCGCGTTCTAAATGTCAGCTTTCGGCTCGGTGAATGCTGAGGAGAACGTCTGACCCGGTTCCACGGAGGTGGGGAAATGTCAAGAGGCATCGCGTTGGTGCAGAGAGGACACACTCCAGAAAGCAAACCAAATAAACAAAGAAGAAGAAAACAACAAGAAGACAAAAAAAAAACAGGAAACTATCAAAATTCCATTCAGGCACGAACGTGACAGCTCAGAGCAGGGCCGCTGAGGCCCCTGATGATGGGCCCTTGACTCTCCGTCTGTGAAGAAGGACCCCTGATGGCTGTGGTGTCCGTACAGAAGGGGTTCTGCCATTCACAAATCACGCGTCCGGAGGAGGACTCTGGTTATTGTTCTAAGCAGTCGCTCCGGGAGACGGCGGGGCTGCTGTGGTCCAGCGGGGCCGGTTCACGAGGCTCTCAGATCCACCTCACACTCGAATGATGGGGAAAGCTCACGCCTGGCAGTTTGACCGGGAATATCTTCTCCTGTTGAAGCACGACGCGTTTCTCATCTATTGCACGTTCCCTCTCGGGTACATTTCAGAATGTGGGTTAAAACAAAATTAGAGAAGAAAGTGAAAGCATGATTAACGATAGATGCTACACAGCTGAACGTAAGCCTCTCACAGAACAATTCCCTTACTATTTCAGTAACATTCGGATCAATCAAAAAGAAGCAATATGCAATAATAATAATATGTGCTGGAGCAAAAAGTACAAAGTGATTGAACACATTTACATAATGCCTTCGTCTGGATGGGACCTTGTTTACAATCTTAATCTTAGACTAAAAAAATCTCACATTTTCTTCTAAATTATCATTTTGAGGTTTTTCTTGACTGACAGGACAGCATTTCATACTAAGGTGCCAACTTTTGTAACAATTAAAATCTGTATAATGCTTTGCGATAATGTTTTGAGTGGGGGAATAAGGTTATTGGTAAACCTTGATCAAATATAAAACTATTTATAATAAATATATATAAAATCCGGCATTATGTAAAGCACAATAAAGATGAAGGAAGTGCCCGGGATTTGCTAAAGTTGCAGCACACAGCATGGCGGAAAATAAAATGTTTTTAATTATTATTATTATTAGTTGCCAATATAAAAAATATCTTAGCTGCACTGAGATTAAAAAAAAGAAAACAGTTTTTGGTCGATGACCAGCAGTGCATCTTCCAACACTGAGGCAGGGCGGCTGCTTACAAACCCTGCTGTAGTACCGCTCACTTCCCACTAGAGGGCTCTACTTCTCCAGTTCTAGTCCAACTGTGGCATGGCCACTGTCATGGACACATCCATCATGATGGACAAAAAGAATAGAGAGAAAGTAAACAATTACAAAAACCTATTCAATAAATACAATGCTGAGTATTGACTGCATCTTTACATTAATGCACCATAAATCATGTTTAAAGTGCATTAATCACAAAACAGAACCACTTCGTTCCTCGTTATTGTCCCTGTGTGATCACAGAGTAACACATCGACAAACAAAAACATGTTTTTTGCTAAAATAGATAACTGCGATCGAGCAGGTACTGTAATACTGTCCAGCAGAAACATAATGAAACGTCAGAGAGCTCACGCCACTCATTAGAAAATGTATTTCAGCAGTCTTGAACATCAGCCATTTGAATTTTAAAAGTTAGATTTTAGCTCAGAATATTACATATTTCACTTCTGCATTTGCGGACGATTCTTTTAAACTTTTAAACTAAGTCTTATTAATATATAAGGATATATAATAAGATATACCCAACTATAAATTGGAATGTGAAAAAATACACTATGTTGTCTTCTACAGTATGTTATGTCAAAACCCATACTGCCCAGCAATATCTAATATTACAATGTACTTGTAATATAGAGTTTCACAGATCTGTAATTTAGAGAAAATGAATCAAGTGCTTCCAGGTACAGATTTCCTATGGTTCATAAAACTCTTTTAGGTATTTTGTTGAATACACTGTATTACTTGTACATAAATAAATATTAAATCACCAAAATAGCCAATGAAATGACATTTCTCTTTGGTTTGATCACATTTTAAATAAATATGTCCCTGGAATTCAATTATTTCACCACATTTCCAGTACTTAAAACAAAAATATATACATCATCACTGCAGTAGACCTAAACCTTTGTAAGTGTTTTCATATTTTGAGGCTATTAGCTAACCAGTTATGAAATGGTTTTGTCAAACTTACGAGTTTACTAAACTAAAAGATCTGACTGTTATTTTCAAGTTTCACAGGTTGTTTTTTCTTTTCTTGATACATTTGTTATTCCAGATAGTTATATCTGGGAATGAAAGCATTAATATTAACAAATGTTTCTTGGGCTTGGGGATCTAAGCTAATACGATGCCGATTTATGAAAGCTGAGAACATTTGCCATGTCAGATGGTACGTGACACGAGGCAGGAGCTTTAACTTTTCCAATTCGAGGCTGTTGGTGGAAACAGATGTCACAAGAAAGCAGAAATAATTCTCTAAGACTTGCATCAACACAAGACATCATAACATGAACAATGCAACTAAATAAAATAAACATATAACACAATTCAAATTATGTTTTAGTTCGCTTGGTTTTTGTTCGCTTGTTAAGTGAAACAAACAAAGTCTCACTTAAATTTCAGTTTTCTCTTCATAAATTTGTGATGGACCAATTACAGCCCTCAAGATCGAAACATTGCACTTTAAGTGTAGCTCTTCATACGCTATGGGAAACACTCACACTCTGGTGCTGTTCATAGGCCTATGGCACTAAAAGATTTGGTTGATTTAACGTTTTGCCATCCACCATTAAGACCTCCATTCAGGTGATCAAATACAAAAGGCACTTATCGGCCATCAGCGTCAGTGATGGGCAGGAATGAGCATAACCATTTTGCTGCTCAACATCTGGACTACATGATGCAGACCTCTTTAAGAGGTTATCGCTCCCATTCACACCATGTTCTATCTCAAAGACACGGTCCTCTTCCAATTCCCTCTCACGCACGAACAATCCCACATTCCTGTCTCTCGTTCCCAGCCAAAGTATTCAAAGAAACCTTTACACTCCTCCTTGTATACATTTTTAGTAAACCAGCACTAAAAGTGTCCTTCCTAGTCAGATTAAAACATCTTTCCTTTGACACGCGGTCATCAATGTACATTTTCAAGGACATATTGCTTACATGAGAGTGCGGGTAACATTCTTAAGGAATGATGCCACCAACGTCCTTGAAGACATCAAGGGGTGGGGGGGTTATTTCTTCCGCTCTAGGTAGTTGGAGGGGACCCAGCCCTTGCGGGGAAGCAGGCTGTCCTGCACCTGGCAGTACCACCATCCATTGGGGTTTCTTTCCAACACCTCCAGGCAGGTGCCCTCAGCGAAACCCATTGTTTCCTCATCGCCACGGTAGTCAGCGATGGACACGTACACTTCCCTGCCAAGGTTATTGTGGATCAGCTGGCTCTTCTCTATGGGCTTGGGTCGGACTGTGGAGACAGGGATGCCGTTGCGCTGGCTGACTCTGCTCAGGGCGTCCTGGACATTGCTTGTGCTGAACGCGCTGCCCGAAGACCCCAGGCCGGAGCGCTCGGCCGGCCTCGTCTGACTCTCCACAACCACGTGTGGACGCACGGTGCTGAAGGAGGCGTTTCGGCGGACACCGAGCGTGGCCGAACCGGAGACATAGTGATCGCTTCTGCCAAGGGAGTCATTCCTCCTCAGAGACCCTGTCATGTAGTGTGCATCCTTGGCTGGCTGCGTAGTGGTCACAAACACAGACTGAGGCCTCACTGCCACCTGGCGTACCCCGTTCCTCATCCGTACACCTCCATTAACTATCCCAGACGGCTTTGAGAAGCCACCGGGAGGCTTAGAAGGAATTGGCGGAGTATTCCTTCTCAAGCTTTGATGCTGCTGGCTTAGACCCTGAATATTGATGTTGTTGAGGGCCAAAACGTGCTGCTCGTTTTTCTCCAGGCTGTTGGACTTACTCCTACCGCTCCCATGTCTATTTAGGTCCAACCCACCTGCATCCCCCACTTGTCTGACAGGTTCCAGGTAGTACGAAGGAGCCCAGCCCTCCTCGGATCCCCAACGAATGTACCACCAACCGCTCTCCTGCTTCTCCAGAACCTCAACCTCCACCCCGGCTGGAAAGCTGACCTCAGAGTCCTGGACCTTCTTGTAGACATCCAGCGAACGATAGAGATTGGGACCTTCCACGTCTGAGTCCCCACGACTCCCTTTGGAGTAAACAGAAGAGAGATCCGAGGTGCTGCGTGAACACATCGAGTCCTCTGATGAGATGACGGAGGCTGTTTCAGAGTCGTCCCCACGAGTAGGTTTGAGCCCATGAGGTCGAAACTGACTCGTGGGCTTCAGCTGCCGTCTCAAAGAGCTGATGTCCGTCCTCTCAGGACTCTGGGGCTCTGATTTGGTCAGGAGTGGTTTAGGTCTGACAGAGGGCTTGGGCCTGGTGGAGGGGCTCTGACCTATTCTCTGCTCTACACTGCGGCTGAAGGCAGAGCCTTTCCTGGGGCCTCTGCTCAGCTCATCTGAGGAAGAGCCGGGGCTGTTGTCCTGCGACCTGAAGCTGACGTCTATGCGTCTGCCCAGCGTCTGGCTTCTCCGGTTCATCTCTGGCGTCATGGTCTTCATGGGTCTACCGGCGAGAGGTGAGGATCCGGATGGTTGGCGTGGAACTGTGGAAGAATGGTAGCTCCTTGGAGAATTTGGCTCACTGGAACCTTTGGCGGAGGTTCTTTCAACACCACTGTTTGGTCTGAAGCCGTCGTTCTCGTAGATGCACTCCTCATTTGCGACCTCCTCTGCAGACCTGAAGGAAGCTCTTCGATGAGTGAACACAGGGGATGCCTTGCAGACAGGAGGAGAGGCCTTGCAGACAGGAGAGGCCTTACAAACAGGTGGAGAGGCCTTGCAGGAAGGAGGGGAGCTGCGGTACTTGTCGCTGGCCACGCTGCTGATCTTCACATCCAGAGCTCGCTCATCCTTCAGGGAATCTGTGTCCGATTCACCTTCGCATCCAATTGCAGGAATATCATATTCAGGTTCCTCGTACACAGGCCTGCTCGGCGGCTCGGAGACTTTAGAGGCAGAGTTAGTGGGAGGAGGAGCCTCATCAGACTCTTGTTTTTTGACAGGAGGAGCTGGGGGCGGGACTTTGGGCCGGGTCAGGGTGCTGGTCCGACGGCTGAGATTGGGCTTCTTGCGCTTGTCGATGTAGGAGCAGGGGGCCCAGCCCTCCTTCTCACCGATCTGCACATACCACCAGCCTCCAGGGTTCTTCTCTATCACCTACACAACAAGACATGGAAGACAGACGCTGTGTAAAAAAGCTTTTTTCTTTCTTTAGGATTTGTCACACATGCTGGAACAACACCGGCATGTTTGATGATGACCAGAGGTTCAGGACATGCCGTTAATACATCTGCTATTACAGGCGTCTTGCACAGACATTAATGACAAACGTTAACACAATGTCTAGAATTGCCAGCTCAACATGTTGTTATCTTCATCTCTCTACCTGAGTCTACACAAAGGGAATTCTGTCGACATCATCACGTTTAAAGACAAATCTCAAGGTCGCATCTCCAGTGCCTTAGCTTCCCTGTCTATCTGGGGAGCACTCAGTTGACAGACATAATCAACGAGCCCTGACTGTCTAATCTCAGCGACAACAATGTAGATGTGGCCTCTTACATCAGCCTTTTGTCCTCCACGGAAACTGATGCCATCAGAGATGGAGGACTGGAAATCTGCTATGGTGTAATACTCTGCTTCCACAGCAGGGGGCTCTGGAGGCTTGGGTAACTGGAATCCCTGTACAGCAAAGAGCGAGAGATGTGAGCAGCTGACATCATATCAAGCCATCATTATAACCTGACACCCTCTATCAATTTGGGATATGTTTTCCAGGTTTCAAGAATCATTTACTGTCATTATGCAACACAAGGATGCACGAAGAAATTCAGTTGTAGCCCATTTGTGACACAAACACATGACAAACAAAACAAAACAACATCAGTGTTGGAGCACCATGGCATTTATGGCTGCATATGATAATACAGCCATAAATGTGTAGTATTGAAGGTTGAAAGCACTTGTCAGTGTCTTACCAAGTGGGTTTCTCTTCGTGGAGGGGGCTTTTGTCTCAGATTTGGAGACCCTGATCAACAAAGAAGCATCTCATTAAAACGTACTTGCAATGAACTTAACCCACATCCATCAGTCAAGAACAACAGTCTTACTCATGCTACTCAGAGACCCAGGGTTACGTACGTAACCTAAAGCTCTCTTTCATAGCACTCGTTTCATTGTCTTACTGTAGGATTGCCAGACAAGATCATCTCTGACGGACCTCCAGCCCACCTAACACAGCAGGACATGGATGAAGCAAGCCCATGTAGTGCTGGTAGTGTTATCAGTTAATGCACTCAAAGAATGACGGGCAGCTCCACAGCAGCGGGAAACTCTTTCAAACAGCTTTGGTTGCATCCCGAGTTTTATGAACCTTCATTTCAGTCAGTCTGTACTGTATCAGATTGCAGCTTAGCTCTCTTGGTAGGTTGCTACATAACATCATACATACCTACATACCTTGATGGAAGCCAGCTACACATACATAGCTACATAATAATTAATGTACAGTAGGTTCTTTAAGTTGAGTCTAGTATTCATACTGGGTTAGCATTGTGCATTTAGAAAAGTCATATAATTGGCACACAAAAAAACACGTGCTCAGGATGCCACAAGGAACATGTGAGTGAAATGGAAATCCACACGCCAACCCCATGTTAAATAGCCTCACAGATTAGTGTGACAAAGTGTTAGATTACACCACCATCACCACGTCGCTTACCTATAGCATCAAAGCCTACACAAAAGGAAAATGACAAGTCTTAATGTCACATACAAAGTCTCCAAGCTCCTCTCCATAGGTGCGATGCATTTACTGCTCAACTGTCTCCCAACACACCCCGACTCACCAATTTCCACTCTATGTGGAGCCACTCTGGCTACAGCCGGGGACCCTGGCTCGCCCTTCCCTTTACTCTCATTTAGGGCAGCACTCGCCGCTATCCCCAGACACGGGCTGTTGGTGTCGCGGCCCGCGCTCAGCCTCCTGCCCGTCTCGGCGTTGATCTCAGAGTTGTAGGGCATGGGCAGGCTGATCTCGCTCTTGGAGATGTGGCGCTCCGGCGTGGTGCTGCCCTCCCCGTCCGCCTGGATGTCCTTCTCGCTGACCGACTTCTTTTGCAACAGGTTGCTGATCTCCATGATGTTGCCGATGATCTCCACGGGGCCTGTCAGGGTCTTCTTGCGTGGGGAAAAATCTTCTTTCACCTTTTTCAGGTAGGAGGCCGGAGCCCAGCCCTCTTTCCCTAAGTATCTGTGGGTGAACACAGAAAGACTGGTGTTTAATAGTATATCATTGCCATATCATCCAAACGGTTTTTGGAGCTTGACCCACAGGACGGACAGAAATATCTGGATGTCTTATTATGACCTCTCCTTTTATGATCTGCCTGTAAAGTGCAATACTAAATCCCCAGTGCCCCCTTAAGAAGTGCAGTTTGACCATAAATCATACCTAAAAGGAATACATCAAATGGAAAACAGACTCAATTTGAATTACAGTGACGTAGAGGGAGCCACAGGCAAATAAAGAGACTCCATGATCAATGCAAAGAGGCTCTGCTTCCCCACAATCACACATTTATTGAGAAGCTAAATGAGTAATTTCAGCGTGCGTTGTGAAACAACAAGGAATGTTTCCAAATGCAACTCAGTGAGTCATCTGCCTCTCGGTGGGCCGTTCCCTGCTCAGAACAGATCTGATCATGTCTGCTTCCCTGTTGCAGGGACAGCTACGACCACGAGGAGTCCCCAGAAGAGGGGAGAAGAAAATAAAAGTCCCACGTTTAGACAACCCTGGAGCGGAGCGGCTCCAGCGCACATCTGGAGTATCACTTCCTGCCGGACAACGTGCTATGAAACGACTTGTTAGTGCGTTGCAATGAGTGGCAAGTTGAGCCAATTTCATCTCTAAAGCCATGAATGTCACAAATCACCCATTTTCCTGCAAGGGGAGACACGCCCCCTTCCATTCAAATGAGGACAAACTACCCCAAACGAGCTTGATTGTACACATAATAGCCATGTGCTCAAGCACCGTTAGCAGGGATGTGTGTGTGAGCGTGTGTGTGTGTGTGTGAGCATGTGTGGAGAGCGTGTGTGTATGAGTATGTAGCAGCGTGTGTGTGTGAGCGTATTGTGTATTAGCATGTGTGGGAGCATGTGTGTATTAGCATGTGTGTATTAGCATGTGTGTGTGAGCAGGTGTGTGGGAGCATGTGTGTATTAGCATGTGTGTGTGAGCATGTGTGTATTAGCATGTGTGTGTGAGCAGGTGTGTGGGAGCATGTGTGTATCAGCATGTGTGTGTGAGCATGTCATGTAGCGGTAATCAGGGGAATCAGGGGACACGGGGAAACAAACAACTGGCAGGAAATACACACTAGCTGGGTAAACAGCGCGCACACACACGTGCTCATTAGAACGCAGGACAGCACATATGCAGCCACGCCACATGTGACGCTAGTATCATCACCAACGTGACAAGCAGCAGACACTGTTTCTCTCATTTAGCTGCTAGTGTGTGTGTGTGTGTGTGTGTGTGTGTGTGTGTGTGTGTGTGTGTGTGTGTGTGTGTGTGGGCAAGCTGAGCGCCTTTTTTACCCATCAGAGCTTTTCACTCACCTGATGTACCACCAGCCCTCCAAGTTCTTCTGGATGACCTCCACGGTGACCCCTTTCTCGAAGCTCACTTCATCCTTGCCTTGACTGTTGTGCGGCAGTATGGTCATGTATTTCTCCTCTGGTGGAAGGACAGAGAGAGAGAGAGAGAGCGCACAGCAGAGTGTGAGAGAGAGAGAGGAGAGAGGGAGTGAGATAGGAGAGAGAGAGAGCAGCAGAGTGAGTGACCTTTTATCATTAAACACTATTACATTGAGGGGTGAGACCGCTCCCAGAGGCCTTATGAGGGGCGAGCGTAACCTAATTAAAGGGCTCTGACTATTTTAATACCAAGACAAACCCATTAATAACAACCAGCTCCCTCTACGGGCCGAACCTCTCCCCGCCGCTGCTTGTTTGTTGTCCACGGAGGCCTCATTCAAGCTATTTGAACCCTGGTGGCGTTCTCCTCCCTCCAGAGGGAGATTCCTCCTCGAGCAGCCGGCCTCCATCAGCGCCTCCCTTGAGGAGACGAGCTATTGGGGCCGAGATCTCTCTTCTCGGATCCCTATCTGACCGCCACTCCTCTCTCACGCTCTGCCAGTTCTCCCAGGAGGAAAGGAAACTCTACAGCGGGCTTAGTGGATGCAGTGGAAGGTGAGGGGATTCATAGACGCCGAAGCAAACAAAGATGGGAGCGGAGCAGGAGATGGATCAGAGCAAGCGTCCCAGCAGAGGAGGCCGAGCGGTGGAACGCCCTTCAGAGGCTGATGAACTGGTATGTGGTGATGAGGAAGAACAAGCATCGACCTACGTGATATGCAATATGCATATTTTACAGTCAAAACTGTCAAACTAGATAAAGATAACAAATGTCTGATGTATTTGATCACGTTCAAGCTGAGCAAGGTTAAACATGATCTCAATCATACCACATCCTGACAGGATTAGTAGCATACAGCTGTTCATAATAATAATAATACATATATTTTTGTTTTTAATGCACTGGTGTCAGATTGGTACCCGGTATCTGTATCTGTGTCAGGAAGAAAAATATTATCACAATGTTTCCAGCTGCACACCGTCCCTTTAAGTGGAAAGAACATCTGACGGGGCTGGAGGCAGGGATCCTGACATGCACAGTATGAATGAGTTAGTCAGGACACTGGAGGCTGGAGGTAACATGACTGCTCAAGGACATGTGAAGGTCAGGAGACGATATCTCAGAGGCTCGCATGCTTATTCATGTGAATGTGTGTACAGTCGGTCCAGGAGGCAGGATTCAGGTTCCTCTGCCGCCTGTCATCGCAGAGCAGCTGAGGTCAATAATGTGGAGCAGAGTGGAATGTCTGGCAGGAACTCCAGCTCACAAAGTGTGTGTGTGAGTGTGAGTGTGTGTGTGTGTGTGTGTGTGTGTGAGTCTTACTGCAGGCACAGCACAGTGAGCTGAGAGGGGCAGTTGGTGGGATTCTATGAAATCTGATCGGGGACCTGCCAGAACCGACCGCTGCCGGCGGGGCAGAGGGGGAGGCGTTGGAGATGCCACTCCTGCCAAGATCCCGACGGGGTCACTTGGCCGTCGGCAGCCAATCAACAACCGCCCAGAGAGGTCAAACACCCTGACGGGGCTCCGTGTCAAGAGTATAAAAAAAAGAGATGTGCTTGTAATTCAATGGGAGAAGTCTTATTTTATTGTCAGGATCTCGGGATCGCGTACCCCGTCTTGTTTATGAAGCGTAGCGGTAAAGTCTGTGTCAGCAAACGGGCCTCAGAGCGTACGCCTGCTCTCTTCCATTAGCTGATTAAATCCTGCGAGAGCATAAATCCTCTTTGTTTTTTGTCCTTTGCCAGTGCCACTAAATCAAAGTTTGTATCTGGAGTGCCTGCGAGCTGTAAAACCCCGCTCACGTTTCTTATCCCTCGCTCGCCGATGCTTTATCAGGCAGGAGCAGTGGTGTCTCCATTCACAAAGCACACACGGGGGAGAGGTGCACAGGCTGGAAGTCAAAGTCAAACATTAGCTGCTGGCACTTTCAGGGGGGAAAATACATGGAATCTTTTTTTGGGGTTGTCTTGACTTTCTGGCACTCGGTTTGTCCTCAAGAGCCATCCCAGGCCGTTCGGTTTGCCGAGCACTTGAACCCGAACTCTGGTTGATGGAGGGGCTAATGAGGCACGGCCGAACCGAGAACAGAGACGGGCACCGTGCAGTAGCTGGACAGCATGGCGGCAGACGAGGAAGGTGGTGAATGGAAAAGTTGGAAAACCCACAAAAACCCACGGCGCTTGGCGTGACTCCAGCTGTCACAGGGAGACGGTGGAAAGAGAGCTCCTGGCCCGGGAGCCGGTAGCTGGTTTGCAACGGAGCCAGAACACACTCACCGCCGTGTGAGGCTCTGTCCTCTTGCTCCATCAACAATGCCTTACACACACTAAACACTCCCCCCTCATGTATTCCTACTAAGCTGTTTACATGGCGGATGAAAATGAATATTCCACTGATATTCCTGTTACATGCAGACGAGCGCGCCCTCGTAACGTGACTGGACCGGCGGAGCGAGCCTCCCTCTCCTCAAACCTGAATAACATCGACATACCACTCGTGTCTTAAATGGAAAGTGCTCCTTATTATTGAGGAGGCCTTCAACTGTAATAAAAGAGGCTGTTTATCATTGTGAACTCAAACTTTGGCCAAAGGGTTTTCAGGATCCGGCCACCACGACAATGGCCTGTAATAACTTTAAGCAATAAGATGACTGAGGCTCAGTGGCAGAGCAGGGTCAGCCTTCTGCAGGTCTCCTGTTCCTACTGTGTGTGAATGATGACATTGGTCAGGTGGCACCTCGCATTGTAGCTCCTCCCATCAGTGAATAGGTGAATGATGACAAGTATTGTTAGTATTGAGTGGTCGGAAGACTAGAAAAGAGATAAACAAGTACAGTCCATTAACATTTGCCATGTTAAAGGGGATATCAGGGGCGACTGTGGCTCAGTGGTTAGCAAGTCGGTCTTTCAATCAGAAGGTCGGTGGTTCGATCCCCGGCTCCGGCAGTCTGCGTCGTTGTGTCCTTGAGCAAGACACTTAACCCTCATTGCTCACCGTTGCTGTGTCTACGGTCTACTGTATAGCATGTAAGTCGCTTTGGATAAAAGCGTCAGCTAAATGAAATGTAATGTAATGTAATATCAAATGGCTTAAAATCGAATCAAAACAACGTTACATACAATAAATATATATATATAATGTATATTGCTAGCAACATGAAAATGTGAGCTGAGCCTCAAAGTGTTTCATTCTCTGGTGGCGACAACTAGCCGGGTGACTCATCCACCAGGCTGCATGGAGGTTGAGGTCTGTGTGATTAAAACCAGTCTGCAGATCGGGCTCATGCCCCACTTTCACACTTTCCAGTGGCTCATTCGGTCCAAGCCCCACTGTTCTGGGACACCAAACATTCCTGCAGCCCTGGCTACTCTGTTCCTGCCTGGCTTCATGTGCTTTGATTTCTGCCTATGAATGATGACGTGCTGTAAGCGGTGAGCCTTTGATACTTCTATTACTTCTACTTCTGCTAACAGGTCTCCAGTTTGAGTCCTTAAATCAGTGTGAGTAGAGTTCCTAAAAAACTAAACAACGGTGGATAAGCTGCCTGATGCTGTTGACTAGTGCGAATGTGTTTCCTGTATATATATGTGTGTGTGTGTGTGTGTGTGTGTATCAGCCCCTACACACTCTCTGCAGCACGTCCTCCTGAGTTTGCCCTTATTCTCTTCTGATTGATCACCAATGCCCTGCTGGCCCGGGGTGAAGGCGTCCAGCCACGCTGTGCTGTGATGATGAAGCGAGGTTCTAGAGAGGTCGCACTGGTCCAGGAACAGCATCCACAAACACGGTAGTACGAGGCGTCTGTTTGAAGCCCTGACAGGTGACTGACAGTAAAGTTTAAATCAGAAGGTTCAGACAGAGACTCGTGTCTCTTTCAGCATGTGATGACTCGGCAAAACCACAGATAACTTGTGGAAACGCTCAAATGAAAAGCAGGCCAGAACATCTTCATGTTTGAAAAAAAAAAGACATTTTAAATCTAAGGGAGCTTGCCTTAAGCGACACTGCTATACAATCATTCACATTCACACGGCTCAGTGGTCGTCGAGGCCTTTGCGTTTGTGCTGAGGGGGCCGAATATCCGTAATGATCCAAATCTGTCCAACGCACACTGCTCCGTGTGAGCTGAGGAGCACTCCATGTTTGACGGAGTGAGATTTTACTGTCAGAGCTGAGTCACGGCCCAACATGCTGCTCCAGGTAGAAACCTCAAGGCCAGTTGTTGTTGTTGTTGGCGGGCTAGTCCGTATGTAAACGAGGCTGTTTATACCATGAGGCCGCTGAATATGTGCGCCCAGGGGAGCGGGGCCATAGCGGGTACCGTGAGTCTGTCAGTGTGGATGCTGTGCGCTGTATGGGTGGGGGTTGAGTTTTAGACATGTGATGATAATCTACACAAGGCGTATGATGCGTGTGTGTTATGCTACCGTTATTACTGTGGACTTCACGGTCTCCTCAACTCTGGAGCACTGGCCCACACGCTTTCCATTGTGTGGGATAATAAAGCTCCTCTTGTGGGGATCAACAGCTGCATCGGAAGCAAAAGGCATCTCCAGCAATCAATGACTAAAAACCAGCCTCACCAGTCTGTTGCAGGTCACATCAACCTTTGTTGAGGCTCACAGCCCTGTTTTTGTTATCTTCTCCGCCATCTTGGGGGACGACTGAGTGTGTAATGTGTGTGTGTGTGTGTGTGTGTGTGTGTGTCCACTGTCTCCATGTTCACCTCTGCTCTGCTGCCGGTTGACTATACCCCCGAGGGTCCAGCGGCGGTCCAGCCTCTTCAGATGTGCCTTCCGTCTCTTAGTAACTGATGATGATGATGAGGAGGAGGAGCAACCAAAAGGGGCAGAAACAAACAAATGTGGAGATTAGTGTTAGGAAAAGGGAACAAAGGCATAAAAAAAAGCGTTTTTTAGTGGCACAGCGTTTCCATCAGACAACGCTAAGAGAAGCCAGTAGATCTTCTCTTTGGTACGTGTTGAGTTAAGAATATGTTAAATGAAAAGTTAACATCTGTTTCATGAAAACATATTTTGTCTATTTTGTTGTTAATATGCAATTTCAACCCGGTCTTGTCCCTGGGTCATCAAAAAACATTGTTTGTCACGGTCCTTGGCGTCACACAGTCCCTCCAACGTTGACCCATCCGTAGCAATACCAGGAGACGAAGGACGGATGACTCAAACAAACACAGGACTTTCACCCAGGAGACAGCTGTTCGTGTCCCGTGTGACACCAAGATGATGTTGTCTTATTTATGTAGCCTAATGAACTCACTAACCCACTTATGTCCATTGTTTTTGTTTGGGGAGGGCAAAACCCAAGTCATTTTATTCAGTAAATGTAATGGCCTGCCTTCGCGAGAATTCCACCTGATACATCTTCAAGCCTGTTTACTGACATTTCACATTTGTCTTCGTACTCAGCCAATCGCAGAGAGCCGAGAGATTCGTCCAGCCGCCGCATGCTCAATACAATATACCATGTCAACCTCCATCTTATCAAGATATTCCTGTCTGTAAGTGAGTCCTAAAACCTTCCATCATTAGAACCATCAACGAGGAAGGAAAGAAATATTGTATTCATTTAAATTGATGAGGTCTATATACAGTTCCCAGCTGAACTCTCGACCCCTTTCACTCCTTATTGTTTAAAGAATCAGTCATAACATGAGGAGTCATTTTCCTATCTTATTGCATTGTCTGAGGCCACATGGAGAGCAAACACATTAATTAGGGGAAGGATGGATGGAAACAGCACTTGTCTAATCTGATTCCTTCTCCATCCTCCGTCCTCTCTTCCCCCCCTTTGTCCCTCCCTCTCTTTGTGTGTCTTTGCTACTGTCATGTCCTCTCCTCTTCTGGATTCCTGCCTGCCTTCCATCCATCCCACTGAGCACCACCCTACTCCCGTTGACCTCCTAATTGAAATATCAGCTCGGGAAGGCACAAAGGGAAATGTTATTTGGAGGTAATTTCGGCGTGCTGCCTGTCGGTTCCCCTCCAGCGAGCTGAGCTGTCAGTGGAATTAGTTTACAGAGCACGCAGAGATAATGAGATGACGGGGAGCGGGGGGGGATAAGAAGTGACGATGTGTGTGAACACTAAGGCACAAGGCCTAATGGGGAAATGGAGGGCCACTAACAGAGGCTGGGGGTGGATGGGAAGGGAAAGAGGGTGTGTGGTGTGTCGAGGTGAGCTCAGGCACTTCTGAGTGCATCGGCTCACAGAGAAAGCAGACCGTGAGAAACGTGATCAGATCAAACCCACAGGTTTTAAAGGGTCATGCTGGTTGAGGTGGCACAATGCTGTGATGAGGTACAACTTCAAGCGCCCTAAAAAGCGCCCTTTTTATTTTTTACTTAAATGTGTTTTCATAACTGACAGAAACATTGGGCAAAGAAATGAGACCCATGTTCATCTGTAAAGGGACGACTGAAATGTAATTGTTTAATAATCCAGACAAAATATCCGACCAACGCTGTTATTTCACCTGCAGGATGCAGGATTGATACAGGCACTGACAACATTAATGAGGTGTGTGTGTGTGTGTGTGTGTGTGTGTGTGTGTGTGTGTGTGTGTGTGTGTGTGTGTGTGTATGCGGGGGGAGGAAAAAACATCTAAGAAAGGAATGAGGAGAGCCAACAGTGACTGTGGCGGCTGTGCAGGAGCTGTCATCATCCTGGCTGGAGTGTGTTTGAGAGTGTGTGTCTTGCAGAACGTGCACAGCTCAGTGATGCACGGAGGCGTGCATGTCTTAATGAGAGATGAAAACGTCTGTTGGATCATCCACCATCATAAAGTAACCCCCACACACACTACTGCAGAAAACGGCGTGTGTTGCGTGTATTTCTTTATTTATCTTGGATTCCATGGGTCTGAGAGCACAAAGGGCCTCATGAAAGTGATAAAATGCTCCGTCCGAGTGTTTCGACTAAAGGCCGCAACAATACGAGGCAGTCCTGCTACAGTTGCAGCCTCTCGGGGAGTCACAGGAATTTTGTGTGGTGCCAAAATATTGCAAACCCTTTGGCTGCGGTCTAGTACCATGTCCCCATGGAGCTGCTGTGGTCTTTAAGGTTCCCAATGTGTGTGTGGAAGTGTGTTTGTGAGTATGCGCGTGCCGTGCTGCATGTGTGTGTGTGTGTGTGTGTGTGTGTTCAGCGCTGACTTCTGTGTGTCTTTCTTAGATTGAGAAACCCTGGCCCTGTTCCACGCAGACGGTTCCAGAACAAGGAGTGGGCTGGAATGCCGTTCCCGTCTCTGTGTTCTACGGATCTAACGATGTGATGGTGCGAGCGTCTGCGCTGACCTTCTCCGGTCCTCGAGGTGCCCAGATCCAAATCGTCTCTGGTGACGTTCTGGGAGTCCAGGTATGTGGCCGGCACCCAGCCCTGCTCCTCTGCTGTGCTGACGAACCACCAACCTGGAGAGAGAAAGGGAAAGAGAAAGAGAGAGAGAGAGAGAGAACAGATTAGCCCTGATGATAACACAAGGCCTGAAGGATGAAGGACAGCAGCGAGCATCAATCCCACGACATGTTGACACCGACCGATGGAACCGTCCCTGAGTCCCTGAAACAGAGACGTGTTTACCCCATCGATACTGAAGCCGACGCTGGAAGAGAGGACAGATACTGGAGAGAGAGAGAGAGAGAGAGAGAGAGAGAGAGAGAGAGAGAGAGAGAGAGAGAGAGAGAGAGAGAGAGAGAGAGAGAGAGAGAGAGAGAGAGAGAGAGAGGAAGGCGTAACGCAGATCAGCGCATCATTGAGAAACAGCTGTTAGCCGAGCTAGCGCTCTGTGGCAGTGTAAACATGAGAGAATCAGCTTTCTCTCTTCTGTCCATGCGTGTTCAACAGACGTATCGATGAAGCTTTAGCTTTTATTAATTGTAGTAACAGCCCGACACAGAGGAGATGCTGCAGCGGGATAATAAACATTCACAAGCAGTGACGTGGGGCTTCTCAGCAGTCCGTCTATCGAGGCCCGTTTAATAATAATGAAAGTTCCTGTCCCCGTTCCTGACCGCCAGGTAACGTGACAACGTGACAGTCTCTCTCTAGAGCCAGCGTCTGGTTTGTCCCTTCTGGGCTGCTGTAGAAACATGGAGGTGTAACATGGCGGACTCTGTGAAGAGGACCAGCTTTGTAAATAAGAAAAGTCTTTTTTAAGCTTCCCATGTGTGTCTCCTGATTGGTCACATGGTCTTTGTTATTCCTAGTGTGTGCACCGCCAGCATTATTCTCCCGTGTCAGCTTTATGTTTCTTTTGGACTGTGCATTACTCTGTGTTTGGCATCCTCGCCTGCTCCCTGTCAGATTTGTTTGCCTTCCCCCCTGACCTCCAGTGTTTGACCTTTGGCCTCAGCGCGTCTCCTGTGTCGTCCTCTGCTCTACCACCCCTAAACGTGACAGTTTCAGATCATTCACACACTAATACAAAACATAGTTATGAATATCATTTGCAATTTCAGCCAATTACTCCCTCTAAATGTCAGACACTGTTTCTTTTGGAATGGGGAGTCATTACAGACTATCTTGTACTTCTAGGGCACAGGAGGGAGTAGTGTAATGCCTTGCTTGTTGTAATAGTACTTGTTGTACTAGTTGTGTACAGTATGCGGTGGCAGAACTTATTTTGTCTTTCTCTAAATAGTCCATCGGTGAGGTCATCACTGCTCCCATGCAGCCATGTGTTTACAGCCATCTGGCTCCCTCTCTAGTGTGGTGGGAGAAGCCCATCACGCCCCCCTTTGTTTTTTTATTATTACCCGGCGAGACACCAAAACATTTACACATATTATGAATGATGTGGAAAATGTGTCAGAGTGCGGTATCATAGGGAAAGTAGCCGTAATGGTAACAAGGGGATGTGAGTTTCTTCTGTAGGAAACAGCAGTGTGACAACATTATGTCCAGATAACTGAACACTCATAGGGGCAATCATATTAACTATCGCTATGTAAATAGTGATATTATCACTATTTTGAATGCAATTAAAGAGCCATAGTATTACTAGTATCCAAATACGCGTAATATTATGTTTTGTGACACTGCATTGATTTTGAATCACTTGGCTCAGATCACACAAGAAGTAGTGCTAAGAGGTTCAGATCACACTGCTCTGATTTCATATCGAAAAAAGAAAAAGTATTACTTTGATTTTATATAGCGCTTTCTACAACTTCTCCTACCCCCTTTTCATGCACATGGCGCCATGTTCTTTGTACAATGACAGTTTTTCTATATTAAATATTAGAAAAATTGCAATACATCTCAATAAAGTGAAATAAAGTTACGGCTGTGGTATCACATCACCAGATGCCATTCAGTATCTGTACAGCTGGCTCTGCATCACTGCTGTTTCTTCCCTTTTTTCCCTGTGAAAGGGTTTTTTTTGGGGAGTTTTTCCTGATCCGATGTGAGGTCCTGGGACAGTGTACAGATTGTAAAGCCCTCAGAGGATCATTTGTATTTGTGATTTTGGGCTATACAAAATAAACTGAATTGAATGTAATTCCTGAGCCTTCAACTCTGTTTGTTTTTTGAACAGTTAGTTTTGCAGGTAATGTAAATAATGTAAATTTAAAATGTAAATATATTTTGGAGCATTTGCAGCTCAATCAGCAGCACGACAGAGAGCTGGATGGCTCTCTACATGGTTTACTGGCTTGAGACTGGGCAGACCTCAGAGGAGGAGCTCGGCCCCTCTCTCTCTCGTCCACCACACGGGGTCATTCGGCTCACGTCTCTCAGTCCGCCGGCCGTCAGACACACCCACAGCTTCCTTTACGGGCCTGCGGAGCCTTCTGCGGACGCTCGGTGCCGCCTGAGCTCGGCCGTGGTTCACCCTTGGACCTGCCAGAGTCAATTTAACCCTAACCCTGGCCTTGACCCTTGAGGAGGGGGTTTCACAGGAAATGTAGGTGGCGCCATGACAGTATTACTATGCTAATATAAGCTTACACCGTGGCGCCTGGTTTAAGAAGCCCAGTGTTGAGGGGAATAGAGCTCAGCACCGTGTCAGGACATTCCTATTGGGGGGGTCGAGGTTAGAGAGCGGGCTGTGACCAGGCTGTATAAATAATGAACTGACTTTTGTAGGCGTTTGACTGTGGGTGCTTGAGTGGAGAGTTAGTGTTGTGCTGCGGAGGGAAAGCTCTGTGGCTCGCTCCACCTGTTCCACATCAGGGCTTTCATAGACTGATTCACTGCAACCACTTAAGAGGAGGAAGAATTGGAGCCACCTGTGTGAGGAGAGCAGTAGTTCTTCCACCTGACTCCTGGTGGATCAGGACCGAGGAGACTCCCATCGGCAGCAGTGGATCGGACCTGATCTTCAGTCAGCTAGCAGACAGGAGTGTGTGTTTGGTGGAGAATGCTCGAGTGGCGCAAGTTAAAAGCTCTGATTGTTCGAGGCGGCGTGATGAAACTCCAGGAACGATGTCCATTGAATCTCAGCAGCAGCATGGACCACAATAAAGACTGTAGAAATGTTAGACCGATGCCAGAGCGATGGAGGTTGCCAAGGTCCAAATGTGGGGAATGAAACTCATGAATGGCTCTCTCCAGGCGGCTAGATCATATCAAATGAGTCCATTTTAAAGTTCACCTTGATTAAGAATATCAGGAGTCTCCACAGCACTGTTTTGGGAATCATGTTCATTAGCTGAAGAGTGAGGTGAAACGATTGATCCCACTCTCATGTCTGCAGTTGTCAAGCATCTGCAGCCAGCAGCCTGCAAACGACGAGCCTGGCTCTGTCCTTTAACCCAGCCCAGCCCACTGCTGTTGTTGCCATTATTATTACACACAAAATCGATTTGTCGAAACAAAATGTTGTTTGAATCAGGTTATGAAAAAAACAACTCTGACCTTCAAAATATAGAGATGAATGAAACAGTAAAGATTTTACTGGCTCAAAGTCTGAGAAATAAATAATTTAACGAAAACAGCCTTGAAAGATGTGGATTGTAAAATGACATACATTTTGTATCAGTTGACTCATAGACTTATTTATCTGTATTCCAGGTTGTATGATATTTTAAATATGCAAGTGAGGCATTATCTCATGGAAACTGTTGGTGAATCAGGAGGCAACATAGCCCGACCCCTCAACATGGACCGTGCACCAGCGTCTGGCCTTGATTCTGCTCTGCTACACAATCCTTTTCAGAGGGAAGACGAGTTGAACAGCGATGGATTGACCAGTAGTGTAAGTCAGCGGGCTGGCAGAACAAAACACCCCAAAGACCAGAAACAGGGAAGCAGCCAACGCCACGCTTCAGACTCCAGCTGCTGCACACATGGGCGGCACCTGGCAAGGTCCTCGCAGGGCCCGGGTCCCCCTATAAATCCAGCTCTGGAGAACGTGGGCTCGGCCAAAGCGTAAAAATGAGGAGCAGGAACAGTGCTGGAACCCCTCGGACATACACATGCACTCTCCTCTCACAGAGGGAGATGCTGAAAGAGAAAGGTGGAGGTAAACCCACTTCTCTCAGGGTTTGACCAACTGGCTCCAGCAGGGAGAAAGACACTGCTTTTCTTACAGTTCCACAGAAAATATGTCCTTTAGGAGGAGATCTGGGACAAAGATTGGCAGCCAGAAGGAGAGAAATGACTCAGTCACTCAAACCAGAGCATAACTCGGCTCAGTATAAACTCTGGGGTTCAGGAAGGGCGAGGCGCTACCATGCTCATTACATTACATTTAGCTGACTATTATCCAAAGTGACTTACATGCTATACAGTAGACCGTAGACACAGCAACGGTGAGCAATTAGGGTTAAGTGTCTAGACATGGACTAGCGGAGCCGGGGATCGAACCACCGACCCTCTGATAGAAAGACAGATCTGCTAACCACTGAGCCACAGTCGCCCAATTAAACAATTGAATCGACTACGTGGACAGTAACCCATCCGTTCTTTTTCATCCCCTTAGCGGCATGCCTGATGGCCTGCGTCCCACTTCCCTTCATCAACTCAAACATATTGCAACATCATCCATTTCAAGTACGTACACGTGCACATTCCTAGCTGATCGCTCTGTAGTACATCTACTGTTGACCCCGTCGGGTTCTTCCTCGTAGTGTACATTACTGTGTTCAGGCATCTGTTGACCTGTCAAACTCAAGGATCCACTGGATCGTCAGCTGATTCTTTGTATTGGGGATCATCTCTATAGACAGCAGACAAAGGGGCAAGATCTTAGTATCAGAAGTGTTATGCTTTTGTTGTCTTAAAGGTATTGACCAATCACGTCTGAGCTGGCTTTGTTGAATACCTGTAGAGAGCAGCAGGGTACCGGGGGAACCGGGGAGAACCCATGCCTATTGTCTGACTGTGAGCTTGGCTACTCGTGAAACAATCCGGCCGTAACGCGTCGGCTCTCAACTCAACCCATGAGTGAGTCCGAGGTTTCCCAGAGGACGAATCCTAATGGTGTTGGTGGCATTGGGACCTTTCTAACACGGGGATGGAGTTTTCAGTCTGTGCAAAATTCATGCTTCCCCGAGAATCGACCGGCGCCAGTTATCTCCACATCTGACAGCCACATTGCTCTGAACTGAGCGCGTTCATAATGTTCTTACACGCCTGTCAGCCCGGGGACGACATCCACAGTGCTGATCCCAGTCCTCGTTAGAAGAACACGAGTACGTGGTTCATTCTTTATGTATGCTTTTTACATATTCTATATAGGTTCTTCTATAGGAGGTAAAGGTGTTTCCAACATGAGCAGGAAGAATGAACATGTTATGATGTCCTTGCCTTCTGTGGAGTTCAGTGTGTATAAAGCCAACGTGTTCCCCAGAAGGGTTTGTATCTGTGCTCAAAGACCTACTTGAAGAGGAGAAAAACACATCTCTTTTCCCTCGGAGGATGGACAAATAGCGGCACATGTACGTGGACGAGGTCAGCCAGGGGAACAACAAGCGCCTCAGCAGTGGGAAATAGTCTGTGCTCGTACAGAGCTTCTAGTCTTACACCACTCAAACACGACTCATCATTCACACCCACTATAGCAGGAGCTGCCATGCCAGGTGCCATCTGCCCATCAGGCCTCTAACTACGGTTAAGTGCCCAAAGACAACGAAGAACAGGACAGTGAACTGCAGAGACACCTGCACACGCAGCAGAACCCAGAGAGGACCGGCTGCCATCAGCCTGCCACGGGTGCTCATCCCCCGTTCGGCGGCGGGTCTTCTTATCGCCCTGGTGTTCTGTGAGGTGGAACCCCGGCCGACCCCTAACCCCTCAAAGCACTGAGAGAGAACACCGTCTTCTTGTCGTTTCTCCTGAATTGATTCGCACGCTCCCGCTAGCTCGTCTGACATAACAGACCCGACTGTTCTGAAGGCTGAGGTGCTCAACAAGCGATGACTAATATTCATAAAGGTTATGCAGCAACACCTGCTGTCTCTCTCACACACACATGCACACACACACACACACACACACACAGATGCACACACACACAGACGAGCAGCACAAAATATGAATATGTAAGGCAGTAGAGGAGCTGTAATTGGCATTTCTTCACAGCGTTGAGCTCTAATTGGATTTCTTGCTACACCATGTCTTGGCAAGCATTAATTGGCTGCTTCCTCCCAGACGGAGGGAAAGTGGAGGTCACAGGGTATACAGCAGCTACAGCAACTGAGACCCCCACACACACACACACACAGTGGTTTGAGAGCTTTTGGAGGAACGGGTGTGTGTGTGTCTGTGAGTGAGAGAGAGAGAGAGAGAGAGAGAAGACAAAGGAAGGAGAGCCGGCAGATGTTTGGCTGGAGCTTCAAAGACGTGGTATTCTTCACTCAGTATATGAAGTAAAATATAACTATATGAGTCATTGTTAGGATGCATTAATGTGTTCATCACTTTAATGTTGCAGCTGGTAAAAATGGAGCTAATTTTTGTATTTATAAATACTACCCGGAAGCCTAATCCATAATACATAACTCATTAGTGGGTTAATACAGTATTTTGTATTAATAATCTTAAATCTGAGAAACAAATTAGCAGTATTCTCTTGTTAATTTATGAGGCACACAAGTAACATGTTTTATACTTCTGGTGAATATAACTCATCTTATTTCCTTATATGTATTTTGTTTACAGCCATTGTTGACACCTTATTTTGAAAACCAGACCTATTTGCCTTGTCGGCTCTGTTCTCTTTTTACATCCGTTTGAATGCTTGTGATTGCCCAACAGAATGAATACAAAGAGAATCACAGAAATACTCTAAACTATATACAGTCACATTCTACAGGACTCACATGGATAATATTTGTCCAGAAACTTCTTCTGCTCACACGTCAGCGGACTAAGAGAAGTTTGAACAAACTGAAACCATCTTCTGCTGAGAGTAACTGGAATCACCGTGAAGAAGAAAACTGCAAACTTGTTTATAGCCGCCTCTCAAACTCGAGGGGGGGGTCATATTCATTTCAGGGTGGAACACCGCTTTAAGACACTTCAAAGCTGGTCTTCAGTTAAAAATAGGACGATGAGGGGGCACCCAGCCCCTTCCATGCTGATTCTTTCCTAGGAAGGTATTGACACTGGAAGATGGAAGCATTACATCCCAGTTTGAAGCTCATGTTACCGGCCTGAAGTGTTCATAAAACACGGGGGTCTTGTTACTGAGCCAGACAAGTGAGAGGGGACAGCCAGAGGCGGGGCTTTCAATACTACACACCTCGTTCAGCGGGGGTCAAGCTCAACTTCTGCATTCAGCCTCCGTGTGTGTGTGTGTGTGTGTACCACCCTGATTGATGCAGTCAAAGCAAAATGCACTTTATCTTATTTTTATATTCTACTGTCAATTGTAAATATTCATTCATTCCCATTTATTGCACTCTGTTTACTGTTAAATGTTTATTGTTAAATGTTATGCTCCTTCAAATTCCTTGAATGTGGAAACAAACATGGCAATACATGGTTCTGATTATGAAATGCTAATGCTTGCCTTCTCTGATCCATTACTTTTAGCTGACGCTTTTATTCAAAGCGACTTACACGCTATACAGTAGACCGTAGCAGTTAGGGTTAAGTGTCTTGCTCAAAGAGACATAGACATGGACTAGCGGAGCCGGGGATCGAGCCACCGATCCTCTGATTGAAGGACGGACATGCTAAGCATAGAACCCGGCACAATGATCATTTTTAATGGTCCCCTCACAGCCCGCTTATTATTTGTGTTTACTGTATCTGATGTATTCTTAATAGGACTATTGAGGACTATAGTAGTGCTGAAACTATTGATATTGGGATAACAGTAGTAAATTGAATATGTTGCCTTGTTGTTTGGGTTTTTATCTGAGGATGGGCATTGTTGGTGAATGATCATGTTAATAATAATAAATTAACTTTGCCTTAAACAAGCTTTGCCTTGTGCAAGCTTTCAGACCACATTTCTTAACACAAGTAGAGGGGCAATAAGCCCAACGTATTATTATAGAAAAACAAGTCACTGTTTCATTCAGAGAGATTTCTCAATGTTTTCCAGTCACTACAAAAGCTATTGTTTCATAGGCTTGTGATTCAAATGACCTCATGCAATTTGAGATGATGGTACTAAAATCCAGCTCAAAGCTTTCGCCCTCTGAAGCTGATCCGCGGGGGGAACGGTCTTGAGCCAGACCAGCAAAGCACTGAGGAGCGGCCCTCACCACATCGCCTAAAGGTGCCAGAACTCCTGGCTCTGCTTCTGCCTCGATCAGCATCGTACCTGCTGACAAGCAATACCACATAACTCAGAGATGTCTTTCATGGTCCCATGTGGACCATTGCTGAATTCACTGAAGAAATCCACAAAAACACAACGGGCTCATTTTCCATAATAGAGGATTAGTATTATCTGGCAACACAACGGGAGGTCGTACTCCATCTGAGGTGCAAAAAAAGGGTATTTTCCCCACATATTCCCCCCCAGCACACTGTGGCCACAGAGTGGAAGGCTGGTCCCTTCTGAGACGATATCGGAAACTCATGATGCAAACATCTGTAGAGTCAATGCTCATGAGGCCATGTGTTTGAGCCTTTGTGAACAACAACACGAGAGAATACCGTGTTTTAGATCCCGAGGCAACCGCAACACACCAAGACTACCAAATTAAATGTGGGGCTTAAAAAGCCAACCAATAAGGTTGTCCACGCTCACTTTCCTTACAAGAGAAGTAAAGCCCGACATCAGAGGTTGAAAACAAAGTTGTGATTGAGCGAACGCGTGAAGGAACAAACCAGATGTGCATGAATTAATATTATAAACAAAGAGGCCTGTTCCAAAAGAGGATCTGAGGGTCCTCAGGCCCTAACCCCGACAGGCATGGATAGCGTACGGACGCTTGTAGTTCTTCCAGGGTTTGTCCAAACTGAAATATCTCAACTACTTGATGGATTGCAAAGTGATTAGATATTGGTACCCATCATCACCAGAGACGATGAGTCTTCGTGACTTTTCCTCTTTCAGCCCCACACGTTTGCCTTTGACAGGGTGGACCGACCATCAGTGAAATGTCTCAAGGATGGTTTGGGTCAAAGGTTTCACTTATGCAGGAAATGACTAGTCTATGAATGTTTTCTAAAGACATTCCCATCAGCCACAGCTGTACTTTGTGTTTAGTGCTAGTTAGCATATGTTTGCATGCTAGTACCAGCGTGTTATGTTTGCATGGTCTCAGTGAGCATGTTAGAATGCGTATGTGTCCCCTTACTCCAACACAGCATATCATTTAACTGGTCACATATGATGTTTTATCTTCTCCAGCTGGGACCTTGGTCTCTCCAGGCGCCCTCGGCATCCGAGGGAGAACCAGAGGGAGAGAAACCAGGACGGTGGCCCAGACCAGGCCTCCTCTCCTCTCTTAGGGACCCGGCCCCTTGGGGTGTCATGAACCTTACTTCACTAGATAGTGGTTCCTAAATAGCAAGGCACTTGAGCAAGCGCACAGAGACACAGGGTTCCCACACACTGGGGCACAACCATGCACGCAAAGTCATTCACATACACACCAAGCCCCTGAGCTCACACACAGCTCACACATACAGATCACACACAGACCAAGCCCCCGAGCTCACACACAGCTCATCAGTTTCTCCATGACGATGGCTCTTCACACGTCCATGGTCGATAACTTCTCACACGGGGAGAAAAAACAACAACAACTCTGGAGTCGAACCCATAGTTACATCAAGTCAGGCCTGCAGACACTTAAAAACTGGTTGAAATATTCTGTGTTGGACGGAGCAACTGCGTATTAATGTGGGAATACCATCTGTGCTCAATGTGTGGAGGAAAGTATCGGCAGTAGAAGAAAAAAGCAATGCATTTCAGCCTCGCTTTGGGGGGGTTAAAAGACATCATGGTACCACACTGACACGCACTGACTAGAATGTTAAAGAAAATAAACTCAAATTAACAGCCAGTCAGTGTCAAAGCACATAAGCAGAGCAAGAGGCTGCAGTGAAGCCTTGGAGGGGGGGGGGGGGGTTTGAGGGATATTATACGAGCTCTCAGATGTGTTTGTCTTGGAACAGCCTCCGAGTGATGTCATCATCATCATCATCATCATGGCTGTTGCTCCACTTCTTTGGCCCAGTAAATGACGACGGCACACAAACACACCTCCCGGGCAAAAGTTCCCCTGAGTTCAGAAGTTGCTCGTATTGCTGTGAGTGCTTTCCATTAATGTTGAATGGAGCTTTCAGGCGCTGTCGGGCCCGGTATCCAGAAAGAGGATCACACAACAAATGGACAGTGTGATTATGGCACCATTATGAATATTCATGAAACAGAGAGTTTCCGTTGATCAAAGTTGCACGAGCAAAGACAATTTCCCGTCCAGTGAAGAGTTAACAGGAACACTTGACATTTGGAAACCTCACAAACAAAGCCGAGAGGGGAGGCGGAAATGAAGAATGAAGTCAATCCGCAGAAGACATCCACTTCCTTCAGTGCGTGTTGAAGCAAAAGCCACATTACAAAGATAAATCGCTTTCCCATGCAACTTCTTTACGCCGCCAACACGTAATTAAACAATTATGTAATTTGTGCTGATGTGGGGGGAAGGGGGGGGGGGGGGGGGGGGGGGGCAAATTGGAAAGTCACCAAACGCTCGCACACAGAGACGTCCAAACGACGAGCTGGTTCAAAACTGACTCATCGAGGCGCATAATCCCTCAAAGATGACAAGCCAAGATATCTCACAGAAAATGAATTTGCACACGTAAGAAGTGTGTAGATAAGAGCGCAGGGGGATGGCGGGGATGAGCGAACCCTCCTGCTGAGCTCTGGAGTTGTGCAAGCTGCTGGCTGTCAGTGGGCTGCCTGCAGAGAAAAGCAGATCCAACTCCGGGATTGCTAAACAGAATATTCACGGGGGGAGAGGGACACACACACTGTGCAGCATCTCTTGGTGATTCAGTCAGTATTTGGCATCGCTTGCCAAACTGCTGCTGCAGTTCACTCCCCGGAGGTTACTTTGTCTGCTCCCCGTCCGACCGATCGAACCGCTCAAGTGCCGTCTCAAGGCGGGAGACTGGCTCGTGACCACAACACTGACGTCACCCGACTGTTGCCAGTCAAACAGCACCTCCGGGTGGTGCAGAGCCCCGGCAGAGATGGAGGAAGAGCAGCGGGGCTAGGGGGAATTCTTGTGACAAAGGGGTTAGAAAAAGAGGGAGCAAAGTCAAGCGGAGGGAGACGGAGGGGTGCTGAGGGAGCATGGCTCCCTGTGATGTTCACGCTCTCCTGATGATGGACTCAGACAAACAGGAAGGAGACGAGCCACCAAACGGCCTTCTGTCACAAACAAAACAAAGAATCCACTCACCGCTTTCGCTCTTCTCGATCACGTCCACCGTCTCGCCGGCCTTGAGGCTGATCTCCGAGTTCTCCTGCCTCTCGTAGTTGGCCACGGCCACGTACTGCTCCAGCACCATCGGCTCCGAGCTGTCGATCCCTGAGGGGAAGAAACAGGCCGTCAGCCACCTGCCCGCCGTGGCGCCCCGCGACCTCCTCCCCCTGCAACCGACTATGCCGCCGCCGCTGTGCGCCCGGTAAGCCGCCATAGGCCAACCCCCGCTCCCTGCCGTCGTACCTCCCTGACCAATCAGAAAGCGAGCTCACGACTTGGCCGCATAGTCCCAAACGTGTGGCCACATAGCTGAGTCGACCCTCGGCCCACAGCGACGGGCTGAGGAGCATCGGAGAGGAATCAAAACAAACGGAGGGGACGGGAAGAAAACGTTTGCGGGGGCAGCATCTCACACCTGAAGGGAGCCATGACAGAACCAAAAGGTTTTAAGATCCAAGAAGAAGGGAACCGAGGAGGGAGAAAGAAAAAACGTGAAGAAGTGGAGGAGCTGCTAACGCTTGAGGGGAAGACTGGGGAGCGAGTGAGTGGAAGAAGTTTCCCTGTGGAAAATCAGCAGTGCGGTTGAGAGGAAAGGCCTCCCCTCCACCGCCTCTGGGAGCCAGCCGTTGGACGACGGGAGGAGGGGGGGCACGGGGGGGGCGGGACACACCAATCATGGTAGTCGGCACTGCTGGCCTTAAATAGAAACATATGAGTGGACTAGAGAGAGAGAGAAGCAGAGAAGGAGGCTGGGTCCATGTTTATGTGAAACAAAAGAAGAAAGCTTTGAGTTGGGGTTCGGCCACTCTGTTTTCTCTCTGATGTTCAACCCTTTCACTGCCGGCAGAGCGCCGCCCCACGTCTCCTCTGGGCCTCTGGGCTTGTTTGGGCCACGGAGAGACGTTTATACGATAGGAACACATAAATAGAAGTTGTGTGGCCAAAGAGGCACAGTCCCCATCTCGGTGTTTGTACTGCATACAGCGTGAAGACAGAACACACCGATCACAACACCAATTCAACCTCCTCGCCAGACGGGGCGCCGCTATTGGACAGTTTGAAACGGCGAGTTTGAATGATTCACTGATGCCATTCATGAGCCTCAGAGGTCGGTTAATAGTGGATTTTTACAGGCCGGTATAGTAAGGATAGTTTGGAGCAGGAAATAAAAAAAAACACTGAATCTGAATGAGTCTTTGACTCTTTAACAGACTGAACAAACTGGATCCCTGTAGACTGAACCTCTAGTAAGTCAATACATTCGGGTTCATGAACATCAAACTCAAAGTGATTACAGTAGGGATGGGTCAAGATTTTAAAAAATCATAATGATTAAAAACATGACTAGTTAATGGGACTATCTTCTCAGCTTAAATATAAATATATGATGGTGAAGTGAAGAAGATGGATAGAAGGGGATTAGCATCAATTAGGATCAAGACATGAAAGCAACAGACACACAAGCGCCTCCATCGCTCAGTAATGAACACGTTGAATGTGTTTCATCACAAACAGACTCAGACTCATGAACTACAGTTCATTAAGAATGTGTTTTCACTTCGGAGATGTTGGTTAGCATAGACCTGAACTCTGGATAGACCAGACCAGCTGTTCCCCTGCTTCCAAATCTTCTGCCTCCAGCAGCTCTTCTCATCTTCAGAGAGAAGTACTGAACTACATGGGCACTAATGGTCCGAGTCGGGATGTGAACCCTGGTCTTAGGGGTCAAACAGGAACATTTCCGCAAACCATAACTTGCCGACTCGGCACCAAACATCAACACTATATAGGAAATCCTGCAGTGCATTGTTTCTCCTTTTGGAGTGAAACTATTGGCGGGGATCGTAGTTCGCATGATGCTGTTTAAATGGATCTAAAATGAAAATGGGCGACTGTGGCTCAGCGGTTAGCAGGTCTGTCTTTCAATCAGGGGATCGGTGGTCCATGTCGTTGTGTCTTATTGCAGCAGAAAGTCTTTACAAAACGATGTTCCCCTACAACTGAACTGAAAATACGTAAACTCACAATGCAGAGTCGTTGTGTGGGATGGCAGGGAGACAGGGATGTGTCCGCTCGTGATGACATCATGGGGAAATATTGCTATTGCAGATGAAACTATGAAAATATCAGCAGTCCGCTCATAACAATGACAATACCTGCTTATGTACGTAATTTGTTAAGTGTTGGGAAATACAGTATTTACATCCATATCTACATTCAGAAATCGTCAGGATCAATATGTGTTGTGTGTTTACACAACTGAATGACACAATTAGAATACTTCTCATGGTTCATTGACCTGCATCACCTTTTGGCTCAGGTATGGAGTTCAAGGATGTGAAGATATTCCAATAAGTGACACCAGCGGGCTATTTTCTATTGCAGAGTCAACACAGGGTTAAATGCTAGCTACATCTTGGCAGCGAACTCGAGTCCCTGACAAACAGCCCTGTGCCGCCATCCACCTGCCTCTTCATGACGAGGGCCGTGTGGACGGGCATCAGTCGACAGCATCTTGGATCGGATGGATTAGATATGAGGGGTCGGATTGGATCGGATGGACATGGGAGGGGAAAGCCGAGATGATCCAAACAGAGCATGTGCGGTGGACTGAGCCGGCTAAGTTAGCTTGTTAGCACCTGGCTGACACGAACAGATACATCTTGGCAGAGGAGATACGGAGGATTCTCCACGTGATGCAACTAAAAGACGATTCACATCATCAAACATGAAGGGAAGCGGCGCGTCAGCACCGGCAGCGCCGCCATACAGAAATCACGGAGCGCCTCTGACGAACAGAGACGTGAGCGCTGGCTGACGGAGCGTTGTTCGTCAGCAGATCTCTCCATCTTCCCAATTACAAGCGCATGTGAGACGGCGAAGTCTCCAGCCGTCAGCCTGTTTGTCAGTTTGTCACGAGTGTGTATTGAATTGGATTGTTAAGCAGCGCGCGTTAGATGCCGCTGACCTTCAAGATCTGAGGGGAGAAGAACCGGATGAAGTCTCGCTCACAGGAATGAGGACATCCAGCAGCCATGTCTTCACAGGCCTTGTCATACGCTGACTTGCCTTTCGACAGCGCGGAAGAATAACAAAAAAGTAGGCTGAAGCTTTTTGTGAGCCGCCTCAAACCCGCCCAGGCATCTCCCTCCATGTCGTGAAAACCCCAGGGAGTGCTCATAACCTTCCTGCCCCCCTCGGCCGCTCATCTCCGTCTGTCTTTTCCGCAGCATTCTCCCCAGAGGACGAATAAAGAGGAGCGGCATGTTGTGGAGAACATCAGCGGCCCACGAGGGGGGAGCGATCACAGTCAGCCCGAGCTAATAAAGCAGCACAGATCCAGCTATTTGAGCATTTTATACTGTTAATGGCAACCACGCCCTGTTGGGAAATACCATCAATCCTGAAGACCTGCTGCGTTCTGTCTACATGCTTTTGTTTGCACCAGAATTCTCCAACGATGCCTTCATCACAGTTAAATGCCTCAACAGATGTGGCGATTCTGTGCCTGAATATGTGTGAAAAAAATGGCCGTTTGTATGTGACCCAGGGGCAAATTTAAGTGATTTTCCTGGGATGTTTGTTTGCAATGATCCCACTTCTCTCCTCTGGACTCCCAAACCTGAGAGGGGTCACCAGGGGGAGTTTTTCCTGATCTGATGTGAGGTCCCGGGACAGGGATGTCGTATGTGTACAGATTGTAAAGCCCTCAGAGGCAAATCTGTATTTGGGATTTTGGGCTATACAAAATAAATTGAATTGAATTGAACCAGTGCAGGCAGAGCTCTGTGGCCACGTGGCAGACAAAATGTACAGAACCAGACTTGACACCTCATTTCAGTCGGAGGCTCGCTGCCACATGCAGACTTACGGCCCGTGCTCTGTGCCCAGCTGCTGTTGGCCGAGCAGGCCTGCGGAGATGGATGGACAGACAGCAGAGAGAGGGAGGGGGAGAGAGAGAGAGCCTGGATTTGAGCAGACGGGATGAAGGAGAGGATGCGTGACGGAGCATGCGAAGCAGATGCTGACAGAAAGCTGAAGTGTGAAAAGAAATAAAGTGAAGAGGAGAAAACAAGCGATGCAGCTGGTGCGTGGCTCTCACAGCGGCTCATGCATAGTCAACGTGTTAGACACACACAAGGCTACCTGAGGCCTCTTTCCTCGGGCTGTCTGTAAAGCCGTACATCCATACTGCAGACAAAGAGAGGGAAGGAGAGAAGCAGAGAGATTATTCAGTTGGACAGCATGCGGAAGCAACAGTATGGCAAAGCACACCTTCATTACATCACAACACATGAAGAGGCCAAGAGGGAAACCGGGGATGAGGCACAAAGTCGTAGCCTGGGGGGTCTGAGCTGCGTGTTTGTCTTCATGCTGAAGAGAGGGAAGTGCATCTGAGGGCAAGTGAGCTAAAGCTTTGGTACAGTTACGGTACAGACAGTCCCCAGCCCTCTTTCAGACTTCCCACGAGCCCCCTCTCTTCACATCCTTCCCTCTTTCTGGACCTCCTGGAATGTCTGAGATGGGCGTCAGCCACTTCTTAAGTTCGTTCATGACCCCCACCCGCTCCTCCCAAAAACATCCCACCGCCCCCCCAACCAGGAAATGAAGCGCCATACATCACGGTCACCACGACTTGGGGTCCAGCAGATAGAGCTGCCGCGGTATATCTCAGGAAGGCCATGGTTTCAAGTTTGATTTAGGGCCAAAATAATATTTTAGCTTCTGGCTGTCATGGTGTCCTGGAGGTGAGCCAGCACTGCAACAAACAGCCACGGGCCCAGGCCAGTAGCTCAGCCCTTTGTGTGAACTCTGCACCATCCATGGAATTCACCGCCCAAGGCTACCGAGAGGAACCATTTAAATCTATTCGTTCAGCCTTCAGCTGACCTGCTTATCAATAAAGCTGCTGCTCCGTCTGCTGCTTGAGAGCCAGGAGGAGCGCTCTTCAAACTCCAAGGCTTGGTCAGTGGCCGCATAGCTCCACACGACGGATCTCCTCCACGGTCCGTTTTGGACGTCAGTTTCTGATTGGTACACGAGTGGTGTCAAAATAAAAGTAGCTTTTTGGGGGGGGGAGTTTAGTTACTTAACAAAAGTACTTGATTAGGTTTAGAAAAGGCCGTGTTTCGTCTAATACTGACGCTAATGGGTTTCCACTGAAAGCCCAGTGTGTCTCATAGGCTCTAAAGGGTTCCTCTGTGTCTGTATCGACAAGTTGAGAGTGAGAACAGGTTTCCTTTACGTACTACAAGAAATGTTCATCATCACGAGCTGTACAGTGTGCCTGTATTTTGGTCTTAAATTCCTCAAGCATTAATAATGACGTACTTCACTTGTTTGAAAGTAAGTAATCTTCTAGTATAATCTTGTTCCAGGAGCTTGTTATAAGAATCTTTGCATCGGCTTTGTTTCACGTGTGGAAATGAGTGAGAATCAACACCGGAGGAAGCGGATCCGTTGTAGACTCCTTCCAACACTGCAGTAAAAAGCAAGAAACTAAATGTTGAATAAAGCTCCACTCATTTGGGTTTATCTACAGCTTTTCCCTCACCCTTCATCACCCTTCTTCACCCCAGACGACCCTTCATCTCCCTGTATATAAACTATTTGAACATGTATCTATGTTTTTCCAGGAACAATGAAGTGAACGATAGGATTGAACGTATTGAAAGTTGGCATGCAATGCTACGGTCAGATTCTGTAGTTAGATGGATAAATGCAGCCCCTCTTGGGTTGAGAGGATGTGAGATGAAAGACGTGAGAGGTCCCAACACCTCCAACTGAAATCCTCCTGCTTCTCTTCAGCCGGTTCAACCGTGGCCCACTTCAGCAGCGACATCTCTGCTCTGTATGTAAATGTCACCATGAGGGGTATGAATAGCAGAGATGGCTGAGGGACGGACAGTGTTTCAGCAAGTGCATCTCGTTTTATCGCGCCATGAAAACACTCAGAAGCCATGGAAAACCTTCAAAATGTAATGATTTAAAAAACTGATCCTGGTAAGTGCTGGCCCTGTTGTGGAGCCGACGGCTCCTCTGCCTCGACCCCCGAGAGACGATAAAGCCCCAACCCGCTGAGCCTCAGGAGCCTCAGGAGCTTTAGTGGATTGAAGTTGGCCCCAGAGGGAGGGACATGGCTGGTCCCAGGTCAGCCAGGGTCAAACCCCGCTCACTAACGCCCTAGCGTGATTACAACCCACCGGGCGGCTCTCAGTCCGCCGCCCAACATCTGATTGGTATTAACTCTCTGACTGTGGGCCCGCCCCACGCTGACCCCTCCCCTCACACTAACGGATGCTTCAGTCCTCTCATGTTTGGGTGATGGCGCCACAAACCAGCAGAGCAGCACTGTTTTCTGTCCCCCTGCTTGCTGTGTAATTTCCCTAGAAGTCTGACCCCAAACGTCTCCATTACTCTGCTATTGAGGGTGTATGGACGGTGAAAAATGGCCTGTCTAAAGTCCGTCTTTCCAGGTTTGGATTGGAGGGGCTTATTAGCCTACTGTCCCCCTCCCAAATTTCTTATTTTTAGGGAACAAATACTTTGTAAATGAATACTCAACTAAGTTATCAACGGGACAACAAAAGGGGCACTTGCTGCTACTTTGAGAAGGTATATTGTTTGGAGCTGGTGTCTTTAAAGAGTGCGAGAGAGGAGGAAAAATAAGGCTGAAAGAGACCGGAGAGTTGAGGACGCAGAAGCAGAGACGTCTTTCACAGCGAGCTCTGACTCACTGTGTCGTCTGGCTGGAGGACACATCGGACATCGGCATGATGTGCTCAGTCTTCCCTACAGACCTCCAACTACTGGGAGAATGAGGAGGGAACCAAGGCCGGACGAAGGTCCAACCTCCCGCTGGTCTCCCTGCAGGTCCTCCACACGGTCTCAGCTCCAATGATAAAGCCTGGTCACGTGACACCACGACAAAGGCAACCAATCACAGCTAACCAGTATTGATGGGACACTTGTGAAGAAAACAGTGATTCCACCGCTAACAATGTCAAACCACAGGCAGAAGCTAACTGGTATCGACGCCGCTTAGCAGGAAGACTGTGACAAATGGCATTCTTGTACAGAGCGGAGGGGTGGGGTGGGGTCAGGTGTGGGGTGGGGGGCTCTGCTCTAGCTAACCTGATGTGAGACCTGATAGTGTCACACTGTAAACAACCAACCTGTATTGAAATCAACAGGAGAGCTGTTCAGTTACATTATGATGCGTTCAGGCTCTGTTCAGTGAAAATGAGTATTGGGTCAAGGTAAATGATAATTTCATGATGTGTTCACATGTAATCTCGTAAAATATGTTATGGTTTATAGACTTCAGAGCGGTTGAAATGATTTTTGGAACGATGGAAAAAATAAGTAGTCTGGACTCAAAGTGATCTGTATCTGTCAATATGGATCATCACTGATCATCAATTAGTATTGGCGACATAAAAACGTGATCAGGGATCTCTAAGTTATATTTTGCTCCCTTTTATGTTTTGTGCTGATCCGATCTGTGACTGTGACCCGTGACCCGATCCGAACCTTGAGTTCTATGATGCGTTGCAACGCTAAAACCTACAAACTTGCAAAGTTCACTGTTGTGGAACTGATAAAAGGATAATCTTATCTTATCTGATCTTACACACACAGACACACACACACACACATAAAGACAGAGCCATTCCAACGTACGGCTGAAATCTTCTCCATCAGGCCACGTAAACAAACAAACAAGCGTCTGTCTGACAGCCTGTGCCCTCCACAGCCCAAACAGCACCGCCCTCCATCTCCTCAGATTGGCCTCACTTGGACCAGTGCCAGCTCCATCAGCAGCACCAAGACCCTCAAGACTCCGCTGACATCTGGGTCCCCCCGCTTCACAAGAGGTGAGATGGATCAGTGTTTGGTTTCTGTTGGACAAACGTTCATCTTTTCAACTTCCAATTCTTCGAAATTATGAGATGAAAGGATTCGAGGTGTTTCAACTGCACTTTCAAAGATGTATTTGTCACGTTGTGTTAAAAGTAAAACCCTGTGTTGTTGGAGGGGGGGACTAAAGTCCCTTAACAGACTCAATCTCACATAGTGTGAATCTCACTCGGCTCCTCCACACGGGGTTCCTGCAGATTCACCAGTTGTGTTTTCTTCGCTGAAGTCTGACTTTCTCATTTACATTTTCTTTCTGAGGACCGTATTTTACTTTTCTCTTTTCAACTGTCCTGAGGTCAGTGTAAACTGTAAAAGTTAGCTACAGCGGTTATTTGCATAAAAACACACATTTCAAATGAATAGGGAATAAAAGATTGAATTTGATTGATACAAATGATCTAGTCATTAGTAGTTGATGCATTATCATTTGTTTAGAGCTTGTGTAAACAGCTCATAATTCATCTCTATAGCAATGTGAAAACATCTCCATTACATTTCATTTAGCTGACGCTTTTATCCAAAGCGACTTACATGCTATACAGTAGACCATAGACACAGCAACGGTGAGCAATGAGGGTTAAGTGTCTTGCTCAAGGACACAACGACGCAGACTGCCGGAGCCGGGGATCGAACCACCGACCCTCTGATTGAAAGACCGACTTGCTAACCACTGAGCCACAGTCGCCTTCAAACTAACTGTCTGTCGGTAGATTTCATTTGAACATGACAGCATTATATTAACTCTGCTGAACACACGTGTGTACCGATAGAGCCTGAACGCATCATAATGCATGTCACTGTTTGGCTTCTTCAGCAGCAGGATTGTGCTGGAGGGAGATCTGTGCTGCCTGCACACGAGCCGGTCACTTGGATGACTCTGAGCAGCACCAAGGGAATAAATTACAGTAAAATATAATATTCCATCCATTATCCAAACCGCTTATCCTATTCAGGGTTGCGGGTCGCTGGAGCCAATCCCAGCATTGGGCGACATTGGGTGAAGGCAGGGTTCACCTGGACGGGTCACCAGTCTATCGCAGGGCACAAATAATATAATATAACATCATATACACACTACTAACAAGACTACAATCACATAACTCCTGTGAACGCCACAAACTGGCATATCTGCACTTCAGTTTGAGCACAAATTAATAAAAGATGCAGCTCGTGATCTTTATTGGTTTTGCTTCAAACAGCGCCGTGTTAGCTGCTGCGGCGCCCACCACGACCACAGCCCCACCTGGAAGCTCCGTTTCCTGTCAACCGGCATGGGAAGAGGACGTAACGGCCACTATAAACACTCTCCTTCAGATGCATCTGAGAAAAGGAAAAATAGCCGCACCGCGAATACGTCAAAGCCTAAAGCACCACACGCAGCAGCCATCAGCTCCTGGTTTCACTCCTCTCTCCACTACAGCAACATCAAGACCAGGTCTTTAAGGGACTTGTGTTCTCCGACAACCACAAGCTAGTTCCTGCTTTTTCCTCGTCAATAACTCAGAAGAGGTATGGCTGATATTTCCCCTAGCAGTCCACCAGGTCCGTAAACGCGCGGGGGTTCCAAAGTGCACATATTAGTGGCTCACATGTGCTTTTGTTAAGCAGCTATGCCGAAGAGCTAATGCCGTACATCGGCTGAGAGGGCCAACCAACGGGGTAGCAGTGTGGCACAGGGGCTGGTTGCTATGTGCCACTGGATGTTGGACACTAGTGGCAGAGCTTCAGGGTCATAGGCCATGTTTTTTTACCATGCACTCTACTGAATTACATATCTGGCATCCGATGGAGGTGTTTCAGCTTTTGTTGACCTCTTAAGTCTCGGGAATTAAGACCACACAGATCAGGACTAAAGCAAAGCCCCCTAACGAGCACAGACCTCAGAAGGGGGTCTGTGCAAGCATTAAGAGCACTAAACATGGAGGTTGGGTCGGAGCCACATGGAGAAAATCACATCTCACAATAGGTAATGAAATAATTCTATGCCGCAGTGATATTGTAGGCTTAACACTTGGTGCCTTTAAGAGTATCTACACACTGAGATTCATTTGATGAATCGCCCTGCATGAGTCCGACAAAGAGCTCCACCGACAGCCAGGAGGAGAGGGGGCTTGACGGGCTTTCTGGACCCTCCCCAAAACAGACGACGGCAAGTCGGGCGCGCTGCAGCAGGGACAAGTAAACACACCGCACACTGACATCACATGGACGAGAGGCATGCCTCATGCGGCATTCCTCCCCCCCATCCTCAGATCTCCAGCTTCTGTTCAGAGCAACAAGTTGAGCGAGAAAACTACAGTGAAAGGAAAAAAAAACATGTAAAAAAACAGGCGACTTACCCGACTTGCGCTTGGAGCCATAGTCCCTGAGGGAGAAGCAACACAGGAGAGACATAGTTAGTGACTCGGCTCTCCTGGACCGCCGCACTCACACAACAACAACACATGCATGCATGCAATCAGCTTCAGCTCGCTGACAAATGCTTGTGTTTGAGGGGGAGAGAGAGAGAGGGAGTGAAGGATGGAGAGAGAGAAAGAGAGAGAGGGAGGAAGGACTCTAGCCAGCTGCCTGTACTTCCAGCAACAGACACAAATTAGTCATGTGACTCCAAAGCGGCACCACCATCCTCTTCCTACACTCCTCCTCCTCTCCCTCCCTCCTTCCTCTCCCTCCCTCCCTTCTCCGGCCTGTCAGAAAACAGGATGACCCCTCCCCACATTTGGAAGAATCGGGGGGGGGCTCAGTTTAAGATGCCTTACTTAATAGATTCTAATGGGATTAAGCCACAAGGCTCAGCTGCAGACCGGGGGCAGGGGCGGGGGGGGGGGCGCGGGGAGGGGGTTGGGGGGGGTGACGACACAGAGCCATGTGTGAGGCTGAGCGGGTCGGACTCCGAACTTGTCAGCAGTGGCTCTCGGCAGCGTGGAAATTGAGTTAAAAAAAAAGATAGCGAAGGAGAGATCAGGTGAAGACCGACGGCGCTATTTATAGAAACGCAGACTTGACAATCTCTTTCTCTTGTCCTGCCCCGTGTCCTTGCAGAGGCCTGATCAAAAGACTCGCCTCCTCCTCCAGCACGCTGTCCTGCCGCAGCACTGAAACAATAACACCGAGGCGCACGCTTCCCCCTCACGGACGAGTCCTACCGACAGACAGCCAACAGCGCGGAGGCTGCAACACCAGGACTCTGGTGTCAAGAGGAGTCCCTCATGTCAGGCTGTGGGTCCGTCTCTCAGGATGACAGAGGGGTGTGTGTGTGTGTGTCAGCAGGTGTGTGTGTGTGTGTCAGCAGGTGTGTGTGTTCTCGTGTGGGTGTGGATGATGAGTCGGTGGAAAATGTGTTGTGGATCGTGGATGTTCCTCTATGATTCAGGATCATCCACCCAGGGACAGCTCTGCGTTTTTGTGAGTCACCCCACCCACCCACCCCCCTCCTCTCCCATCCTCGCCTGTGATCTGACGAGTCCGGCATCCAAAGAATGAGGCCTTTGTACCGACATCTCCGCCGCCGCCGCTGCATCCAGAATATGCTTCATTGTCACCAAAGTGGGACGGGGAGAGAGCGGGACTTGACCCCTCTCCTCATCCCGGCCTCTGACACATGGGGAACGGCCGACAGGCAAGTCTTGTACTACGAGTAATAATTCAATGAGCCGTGCATGAGTGTCAGTGGAAAGTACGCCGTGGACAGACCCAGAGCGCGCAGGGCGTTAAAGATGCTGCTGTCCTCTTCAGGGAACGGGAATGTTTCCACGTGCTCAGTGCCCTCCTCTGAGCTCAAGCTTTTCCCGCCTCAATCAAACGCACTGTCCAACTTATTTTGGTCAGCTAACAAGAGTTAGTGCCCTTTGTTTTTCTCTGTGTCACAAAAACAAATACTTCTTTTAGAAGTTGGAAGTCACAGTGGATTCCTCAGCTGGAGGCTCGACCTCACACCTTGTCGGAGGTGACAGGGAAGCAGGGAACTAAGGTCACCTGGTCCAGAGGAAACAGACATTACAGTAGCTAACACTGTTTGCCCTTTTCTACACGTTCTTTCCATGAATTCTTTTTCACTCTACTACTATTTATAGTGTAAAAGGGTCGCCCCCTCCATCAGCCAAACTAGTTTCTATGTGCATGCTGGAGGCCTGCGGGGCTCATTGAACAAGCTAACAGCACATAATCTATGCTGCCGCCTGACGATGTGCAACAGGCGGAGGGGCGGGACCTGGAAATGGCTGGTTGCAGCTTCCCAAGAAGGTGAGGACGGGAGCTCTGATTGGTGGAGGACAGCAGCAGCACAAGTCTGAAGCCTGCGCTACTTCAAAGGACCAAATGGCTTCTGGCCCCAAGTGCAGGCTACACTTCACTGGAGCCTCTGGGGTTAATTGTTCTTGATCAGCTGTTTGTTCACCCTGACACAGAGTGAGTGCTGATTGGATCGATGGTGCGTGTTCTCCGGTTGTTGTGCTGAGCAGCTCAAAGCAAAGGTTGGCCCGCGTCATGGTGCGCGGGCGGCTGGCTGGTTAAGCGCTCACACGGGGCTTTGGAACAACGTGCCTCTGTGGCCCCGAGCATCGGCCCGCTGACACCCCTCCAGAGGCCAACATGCGGTAGCAACCGGCAAATAACTGCAGAGGCAACTCATGAGCATCGAGATTGGCTGTGCAAAGAAAGATCTCTTAGCGTGTTAGCTTAGCCACGACGCTGCTGGCTATTCTTGGCTTTATTTTTTAAAGGTATGGTTTTGGAAGCATCTGCAAGGCATTAGGGCACAGGATGGGAGTGGGGGGCACGGCACGGCGTAGACAGAAGGTGGGAGGATGAGGAGGAGGGTCCGGACTGTATCAAGTGACCGGAGTCCCTGGAGGCTGAAATCAATCTTCCCCTCCAGGGGCCGAGCAACCAGCTCCTTTTTCCTTCGTCTCCTTGAGAAGGGGAGGAGGGGAGGAAGCAAGGAGTGAAAGGTGGCGTGAGGAACACACTCTCCAGTGGTGGAGAACAGGGTGTTTTCATGTGGCAGCGTGGAATCTCAAGGACCTTTTGTTTGTTTGCTGTTGCAGCGAGTAGAGAAGTAGGAGACCAGGACCTCACAGCCTTTAAGTACACGTCTGCAGTGATGCAACATTATAATGATATGATATAAGAAGCTCAGTCTTAGCCCTAAGAGGTGGGAGTAAGATGTGATTATCGATTCTTCTCGATGCATTAACATTTTTATATACATGATTTATTTTTGGTGTTTCAACTTTAAACTGTGTTTATCTGACTATTTTATAAAACACTGCAAATTTGTAATGATTCATGATTTTTTTTTTTAAACAGATGAGTTTAAATATTAGTAAAAAATACAAGTGATGTGTCAACTGAAGGGTTACATACACAATCATTGTAATTCATTACACGGTGCCTGTAGCAGCATCATGGGAGTAAAAACAGAATTCAGAACGTTCTCAGTCATGTGACATAACAAGCTGCCCTTTATCATGAATAATCATCTCTTCAACCAAATCCCCCTGTTTAAGGCAATGAGCATTCAGCTCTCATACAAAAATAACATGAGGTAAAACAATAGATTTATACATCCAGTGATGACTAGATTCTGTAGCAACGAATGTCACTCATAGCGTGGTGCTTTCCTCCGTGGCTCCAGGACGTTGGGTTTGGTTGGAGAGCGTCGTTGTGTCTTGGTTCCAAAGTGTGCAACATAGCTCTGATTCTCAATGACTGAGTAGGGGAGCAAATCCTTGGCAAAAGAAAAAGAAGTGAAACGCTTCCATACGTTAGCTTTAAGCCATTGGGTGCCGGTCACATTGTATCCATATTCGGCTGCTGAAGTTCAGCTGTCCTCACCAGAACTCTGCTTTTATTTAGTTTAGAGAGTAAACAAGACACACGTGTGTTGCGTCCTGGGGAAGCGGTAAGGAACGGACCGCCTGGTGTCACATAATTGTTACAGGCATCATAATGTTGAGAATTGAGTTTTAAATTTGATGTTTTCTGCATCGAGTCATAATTATTCAAGAGAGAATCCATTTTTCCATCCCCAGTCTGAAGTATGCACGATTTCCATGTTAGTGTGCAGAAATCTGTACGACTCAGTAGAGTGAAAGGTATGTCCCAAACCTAAACATCCACAGACATTAAAACACAGTCTGGGTCCTCTGATCATCGCACCCTGACATTTAATCACGGTGCATTCACAGACTACGGCTCGCTTCCATCCAGAGATGGATGAGTGGGTCTGGTGAGGCGGGCCCTGTGGCGTCAGGGTCAGTGGTCAGCTCGAGGGATTGTCAACTGTCGGTGCATGATTGAGTATGTAGCTCACTATAAAGGGAGGAGTGTGTGTGTGTGTGTGTGTGTGTGTGCAGCACCCAGGAGGAGTGCCGAGCTTTATAGAATATTTGACTTTGTGATCGAATGGTGGAATCACAACTTAACTATAGTTAAGGGGGGCGGGGCTTCGGGGGCTCCTTGAATTGAGTCCAGCAAGTAGTCTTCAGTCTTTACATGCTGCTCATCAACTACAGTTCTTCACTTCCTAGAGTCAAAGAGCAATGTGCGGGTATCAAGAACTTCGAAGCTGTGTGTGTGCAACCCCTACACCATGGAACCTCACCTTTCCCTCCACTGTTGTATTGTGTATTTGTGCACAGTTGCACAAAAGTGTAGAAAAAAATGAGGTAGAGCCCAAATGACTCCATGCCTCTTGCATACTAAAACTGCTTCATCTGCAAAAAAAACTGCTTTCAAGGTAGGACAATTACATCTAGTAGTATTAATACAATTAGATTTGTTATTGCACATTAATAGACTACATTATTTTGTAAACTCAAAGTGTATTTATAAATTGTACAAGAAGAAGGCAATGGATTTACTCATTAAGCGTGAGGTATCAGCGGGTTGTCAGATAAGGGGCTAATCAATGTGTTTAGCCAAAAGGCTGCAAGTTAATGACTCTCAATGGCCCCCTGCTGGGCCAGCCTGCAACACCAGTAAATAGACACTCCACAGATATATTCTGTTAGTAATTGGTGGGGGAGGCACAGGAGACACCCCTACTGATTCACTCTCTCACTCACTCACTCACTCACTCACTCACTCACTCACTCACTCTGTGCATTAGCACTCCAGATGGGGGTACAAGGAATCAATGAACCTCAACACTCGCCTGTACACGCAGTTAACACACACGTATTGTGCACACAGAGATTAATTCGGGATGAAGATATACCAAAAGGACTGGCAGCTAAGAAATACACACAGGTCTGCTTCCAACTTGAGGAGCACCATGGCCCTGATACACCGGACACAAAGTGCACAGTGGACACTGGGGTTACTGCACCGGGGTTACTGCACCGGGGTTACTGCACCGGGGTTACTACACCGGGGTTACTACACGTGAGTTACTGCACGTGGGTTACTGCACGTGGGTTACTACACCTGGGTTACTACACCTGGGTTACTACACCTGGGGTTACTGCACCTGGGGTTACTACACGTAGGTTACTACACGTAGGTTACTGCACTGGGGTTACTGCATTGGGGTTACTACACCGGGGTTACTACACCTGGGTTACTACACCGGGGTTACTACACGTGAGTTACTGCACGTGGGTTACTACACCTGGGGTTACTGCACCTGGGGTTACTGCACCTGGGGTTACTACACGTAGGTTACTACACGTAGGTTACTGCACTGGGGTTACTGCACCTGGGGTTACTGCACCTGGGGTTACTGCACGTAGGTTACTACACGTAGGTTACTACACGTAGGTTACTGCATTGGGGTTACTACACCGGGGTTACTACACCTGGGTTACTACACCGGGGTTACTACACCGGGGTTACTACACCGGGGTTACTACACGTAGGTTACTACACGTAGGTTACTGCACGTAGGTTACTGCACGTAGGTTACTGCACGTAGGTTACTGCACGTAGGTTACTGCATTGGGGTTACTACACCGGGGTTACTACACCGGGGTTACTACACCGGGGTTACTACACCTGGGTTACTACACCGGGGTTACTACACGTAGGTTACTGCACGTAGGTTACTGCACGTAGGTTACTGCACGTAGGTTACTGCACGTAGGTTACTGCACGTAGGTTACTGCACGTAGGTTACTGCACTGGGGTTACTGCATTGGGGTTACTACACCGGGGTTACTACACCTGGGCTACTACACCGGGGTTACTACACCGGGGTTACTACACCGGGGTTACTACACCGGGGTTACTACACGTAGGTTACTACACGTAGGTTACTGCACGTAGGTTACTGCACGTAGGTTACTGCACTGGGGTTACTGCACTGGGGTTACTACACGTGGGGTTACTACACCTGGGGTTACTACACCTGGGGTTACTACACCTGGGGTTACTACACCTGGGGTTATTACACCTGGGTTACTACACCTGGGTTACTACACCTGGGTTACTACACGTAGGTTACTACACGTAGGTTACTACACGTAGGTTACTACACTGGGGTTACTACACCTGGGGTTACTACACGTAGGTTACTACACCTGGGGTTACTACACCTGGGGTTACTACACCTGGGGTTACTACACCTGGGGTTACTACACCTGGGGTTACTACACCTGGGTTACTACACCTGGGTTACTACACCTGGGTTACTACACCTGGGTTACTACACGTAGGTTACTACACCTGGGGTTACTACACCTGGGGTTACTACACCTGGGTTACTACACGTAGGTTACTACACGTAGGTTACTACACGTAGGTTACTACACCTGGGTTACTACACGTAGGTTACTACACGTAGGTTACTACACCTGGGGTTACTACACCTGGGGTTACTACACCTGGGGTTACTACACCTGGGGTTACTACACCTGGGGTTACTACACCTGGGGTTACTACACCTGGGGTTACTACACCTGGGGTTACTACACCTGGGGTTACTACACGTGGGTTACTACACCTGGGGTTACTACACCTGGGTTACTACACGTAGGTTACTACACCTGGGTTACTACACCTGGGTTACTACACCTGGGGTTACTACACGTAGGTTACTACACGTAGGTTACTACACGTAGGTTACTACACCTGGGGTTACTACACCTGGGGTTACTACACCTGGGGTTACTACACCTGGGTTACTACACCTGGGTTACTACACCTGGGTTACTACACCTGGGTTACTACACGTAGGTTACTACACCTGGGGTTACTACACGTGGGTTACTACACCTGGGGTTACTACACCTGGGGTTACTACACCTGGGGTTACTACACCTGGGTTACTACACCTGGGTTACTACACCTGGGTTACTACACCTGGGTTACTACACCTGGGGTTACTACACCTGGGGTTACTACACCTGGGTTACTACACGTAGGTTACTACACGTAGGTTACTACACGTAGGTTACTACACGTAGGTTACTACACGTAGGTTACTACACGTAGGTTACTACACGTAGGTTACTACACCTGGGGTTACTACACCTGGGTTACTACACCTGGGTTACTACACGTAGGTTACTACACGTAGGTTACTACACGTAGGTTACTACACCTGGGTTACTACACGTAGGTTACTACACGTAGGTTACTACACTGATTAACTTTCCTGTATTCCTTCCATCGCTACCAGCTCTGACCAACCAATGATTTAGTTGATTGTATTCATTTGACAATTCAGTGAGTAAAAGACTATAGACATGCGATGTGCAGCACATATGATATTAATAGCTAAGAAATACACACAGGTCTGCTACCAGCTCGTTACTACACGTAGGTTACTACACGTAGGTTACTACACGTAGGTTACTACACGTAGGTTACTACACGTAGGTTACTACACTTAGGTTACTACACGTAGGTTACTACACTTAGGTTACTACACTTAGGTTACTACACTTAGGTTACTACACTTAGGTTACTACACTTAGGTTACTACACTTAGGTTACTACACTTAGGTTACTACACTTAGGTTACTACACTTAGGTAGTACGTGTAGTTAATATATCACGCACTCTTCAAGAAGGCACAAGGTGTTCATGTTGCTCATGGACTACAAAGATGGGATCTACCTTGCTGCCACGTGGCTCCACTAACTCCCATGTGACAGTATTGGGAGCAATAGCTGATGATCTCATTGTGGGAGGTAGAGAGAGAAGCTCTCAGTCTCTCCCTCCGCTGTTCAGTTTGGAAGGATTTGGTCGAGGAGTATAGTAAGACCCTGTTGACAGTTTAAAAACAAGTTAAATAATCTATTTAATCGTTTTTGTCAAAACAGCTTCAATGACTAAATGAAATGTTTGATGAATAAATCTGTTTAGTATAATCTCTAGAATTATTCTGATTTAATGTGTTTCTATGTTCCATCTTTAATCCCTCATGTTTCTGAGTAACTGTAACATACCAGGCTGAACATGTGCCGTCCTCTTTTCTTTTTTATGTCTCCTCTCTGATTTAACAGTGGTACAGAACTCAACCCTTACAGATGTGTACATGTTCCACTGAACGATCCAGACCCTCAACCAACCTTCTGCTCAACAGGATGCAAGATGGAGAAATGATGCAGCCCAGTCATTGTTTTTAAAGATTAAAGTTTCCCTTTTGCTGACTAACTGTGAGGACTTGAGGAAAACCGACTCAATAATAGCGGTGCCACAGCAATATCTATCTCAAGTTTGCTAACATTAGCTAGCATTAGCCACAGTAGCACAAGGTTTCATTTGTAAGGGTAAGTTATTTCTTCTTTCAAAGAAGGTACATGGCCTTTAAATATACACTTCCTGTCAGCATCAGTGATAGAGCTGGACACACGTATGCCCCAATCATTATCACCCACTTATTACTAATTAGCCCCAAAAACACCCAAATCTGTCTCCCCCCACACCCGTCTCAAGGGACAACCCTGCTACTTAGGACCAAAATCTGACCAATCACGGTAGTTCATGACTTAACCCGGTCATAATCTGATAATCTTGCAGCATCTCTCTCCTCAAGGCACGCGCCAAGGTCGAGGCCTATATTGTTATTCACGGGGAGGGTTGTGAGGGGGCATGATGAATGATGATAACATCAGCCATGTCTCACAGTACGGTAACCTGTGGGGGGGGTGCAGTGGCCAATATTTTCATCATGGCTGAAATGCAGTATGTGCATATTAATAGAGACATTTGTCACCGTTATGGGCTGCAGAGGACAGATAATGCCATTCAGGCTGATAGTTATATGATTGCTGTAGCGGGGCCCAGACAGATGAAACAAATCACAGCCCACATCCCATGCTAATTGACTCAATAGGAATGCAAGATGGTGGGGAAGAGTGTTCAGCAAGAGAGGGGGGGAGAGGGGGGGGGACTCTTGACGCAACGAGTGTAGGGTCAAGAGAAATTCACTCCAGTGGAAATAGATCTGAAACAGGAAGCAACGGGTGGGGGGTGAGGTCGGGGTGGGGGTGGGGGGGGGGGGGGTTGGACAGAAAGAGACACTGGATACATTTATAGAGGAAGGGAAGCCTGAGGGAGTCTAAGGGAGGACAACAGATCAGTGGATGGACTGGAGGCAGAGCGGCTGAGGGCGTTTGTGTTGTGAAGCTCGCCACCATGTGGGGAGTTACCGGAGAGCAGACGCAGAGCTGGGCCTTCTTATTTCTCTGTCAGTCAGGTCGACGCAAAGGCAGAGCGGGCACACCTCCCCGCTTGAGATGCTTCAAAGGATTCTTTGTTTCTTTTGGAGCACACTCTGGCCTCCGTCACCACGATTACAGGACCAAAGGCACACCACATGCAAGCGAGGTGGTACTGCAGTCTCAACGCTAACACACACCTCTGATTAACATTCTTTTTTTATATCAATCTCGGGACAGCCCTAATCGGTCGACTCCGCAGTGGAGAGATGCAGACATTATTTATATAAAAGAAGAAGAAAAATGTACCCAATCATCTTGTGACCCCTTAGATGCATCTCACGACTCCTTGAGGGGGCCTAAACGCAACGGTTGGGAGCCACTGACATGCAGAGTAAAAGACCCAGAGGAGACAGAGGACTTCCACTCGGCATGTCAGCTGACAACGTGTGCACACATGGCACAGTGCTTTTACAATACCTTCTGTCCTCCTCTACCCAGCATCCTAGTTTTTTGTAGTTGTCTTCCACAGAACGACACAGCAAGAGCAGAGATCCAGTGGAAGTCCATTCAGAGTGCGTTCAACATCAAGGACGCTCAGCTTGAGACCGGAGCAGCTGATTGCACAAGAGTGACATCAGTCTGGCTTCTGTCTTCTTCGCCACGCTGCAGTACTCGACCCCACAGATGGGGGGGCTCTGTGTACTTGCTGAGCTCTGAATTATGGGATCGATTCCTGTGCAGCACTGTGAGGCTCCTTTTTTTCTAATCAGACCCCCACACACACAAGTGATGAAAAGGACACATTTCATCACCCTGGTTGCTGTCCTGGCCCCGCTCTCTATTCATCACACCCATGTACAGTCTGGCCCTCCCACTGTAGCGAGCCCCAGCCTTGACAACACCCTGTGAGAGTGTGTGTGTGTGTGTGTGTGTGTGTGTGTGTGTGTGTGTGTGTGTGTGTGTGTGTGTGTGTGTGTGTGAGTTTGTGAGTAATAGAGAGAGAGAGAGAGCAGCAGTGAGTCAGACACCGTCGGGTGGGTGCCTGGGTGAATGAGTGCATCCATGTGAGATGACGGCGAGGGAAGGGAGAGCGTGGAGCGCAGACGGAGGTGCACTGAAATAACCTGACAGCAACGAGCGGCTGCGGCGCACAACCCGGCAGGACCAATTTAGTCCCGCAATGAAGACTCGTCTCCTGCTGCCGTCTCCGTTTGGCTGCGGACACAAATATTTTTGGAATGTATAATTGTACAACCGCTCGATCAATGAGCGCTCGCACATGCACACACGAGCTGCTCACGCTCGGCTGACCACTCCTCTCTCTCTGGCACACTGAAAGTGTTTAACCCCCTCCCCTGCGCTGCTCGTGCTCTGCTCGGTCTCCAGCGAGTGCTATTGATCCTAATAGTTAGGGGAGTGCAGCTTATCCATTAGGGCTGAGTGAGCCTGTCCGTCTCCACCTCGGCAGACGGAGTGGGATGGAAAGTGTCTCCTAAGTTTAGGAGACACAACCTCAAAGCCACAGGCTCTTGGTTTCAGGACTGGAACTGCCAACAAACACCGACGCTGCAGGACTTCCGAGGGACGTTTTGCCGAGTTAGGTTCTGCACTTGAAGATACAATCAACGGAAGCAAGCACCCGTCTCAAACCCAAACCAGGACTCATTATTGACAGATGATCGATGTGAAATATGTTGCGGTCGGGACGTTCTGCATGAATGTCTTGCAGATAAAAAGCGATCAAACGAGTATGATTTGATACAGTGAATGGGGCTGAGAGCACACACACACTACAACATACACACCAACCCCAATGGATTCATATTAGTCTTCAGCATCCTGTTTCCTTCCTCCGCACTACTTAGGGCACACATGTACTTTCACACAACAGAAAAGCCACACACTACTAACACACACACTCAATCCTGAACACACTCCCCAATGGTTCATTTTCATTTAGCAGATGCATTATGGGTAGGGGAATGGAAGAAAGTCCTCTGGATCGTGACGTCTCACTAACCATTAACTGAGGTCTTTTCCTTTGTGTTTTAATGGAGAGCAGGGCTCCTTATTTTAGTGAAACAGAGTGAAGGCCTGCAGGGATCCAGAGAAATCATCACAAGAGGTTCTGGCTCCATTTGATTGGAAACTAACTGAGAACAGAGGTTAGCAGCAGCAGCGGAGGAACTCCCATCAGAGAGGTGGGGGAGATTCCCCGCCATCTTAGTCTGTGGTCAGGAGACTGTGGTCACTCTTGGAACTCAATTTTTAAGAAAATGAGCTCAATAAAATGTGAACAAAAGCTCATTTCCAACCACTCGCCCACGGCCGTTCTTCTATTGTTAGGAGTTGGTTCATAGGGATAAGCAGTAGGGGGCGAGACTTCTCCAGTCCAAAACCCTTATATACACTGCAGAAGAAGAGGACGGGGGTAAGAGAGCGAGACCTTGAACGGTGAAAAGCAACGTGGATGTAAATATGACACTTTTGTTTGTTTCATGTATGTTTGTGATGAGCAGACTTTGAATCCGCAGCTTGTTTTAGTCTCTTCACCGAAGAAGAAGCTTTATGTACGTTATCATTGATTTACTAAATATGTTTACATTGCTTTCACAAATAAACCAACATTCCGCCTCTGCCAAGCACAAAAAAAGGAAGATTTATTTTCTGTGTTTTGACTTTTTGTGTGCGCAAACTGAAAATGTGCATAGAAACAGGAGGCTGGAAACACACACCTTGAGAAATCCGACAGCACCAAGACTGATCCTGGAGTTGCTCTTGTTGTCTTAAACTAGACTGTAGTTCACTGGTGTTTCCTCTTGAACTAGACTGTAGTTCACTGGTGTTTCCTCTTGAACTAGACTGTAGTTCACTGGTGTTTCCTCTTGAACTAGACTGTAGTTCACTGGTGTTTCCTCTTGAACTAGAATGTAGTTCACTGGTGTTTCCTCCTGAACTAGACTGTAGTTCACTGGTGTTTCCTCTTGAACTAGACTGTAGTTCACTGGTGTTTCCTCTTGAACTAGAATGTAGTTCACTGGTGTTTCCTCTTGAACTAGACTGTAGTTCACTGGTGTTTCCTCTTGAACTAGACTGTAGTTCACTGGTGTTTCCTCTTGAACTAGACTGTAGTTCACTGGTGTTTCCTCTTGAACTAGACTGTAGTTCACTGGTGTTTCCTCTTGAACTAGAATGTAGTTCACTGGTGTTTCCTCTTGAACTAGACTGTAGTTCACTGGTGTTTCCTCCCTCCTGAACTAGACTGTAGTTCACTGGTGTTTCCTCTTGAACTAGACCGTAGTTCACTGGTGTTTCCTCCCTCCTGAACTAGACTGTAGTTCACTGGTGTTTCCTCCTGAACTAGACTGTAGTTCACTGGTGTTTCCTCCTGAACTAGACTGTAGTTCACTGGTGTTTCCTCCTGAACTAGACTGTAGTTCACTGGTGTTTCCTCCTGAACTAGACTGTAGTTCACTGATGTTTCCTCCTGAACTAGACTGTAGTTCACTGGTGTTTCCTCCCTCCTGAACTAGACTGTAGTTCACTGGTGTTTCCTCCCTCCTGAACTAGACTGTAGTTCACTGGTGTTTCCTCCTGAACTAGACTGCAGTTCACTGGTGTTTCCTCTTGAACTAGACTGTAGTTCACTGGTGTTTCCTCTTGAACTAGACTGTAGTTCACTGGTGTTTCCTCTTGAACTAGACTGTAGTTCACTGGTGTTTCCTCCTGAACTAGACTGTAGTTCACTGGTGTTTCCTCTTGAACTAGACTGTAGTTCACTGGTGTTTCCTCCCTCCTGAACTAGACTGTAGTTCACTGGTGTTTCCTCCTGAACTAGACTGTAGTTCACTGGTGTTTCCTCCTGAACTAGACTGTAGTTCACAGATGTTTTCTCCTGAACTAGACTGTAGTTCACTGGTGTTTCCTCCCTCCTGAACTAGACTGTAGTTCACTGGTGTTTCCTCCTGAACTAGACTGTAGTTCACAGATGTTTTCTCCTGAACTAGACTGTAGTTCACTGGTGTTTCCTCCCTCCTGAACTAGACTGTAGTTCACTGGTGTTTCCTCTTGAACTAGACTGTAGTTCACTGGTGTTTCCTCCCTCTTGAACTAGACTGCAGTTCACTGGTGTTTCCTCTTGAACTAGACTGTAGTTCACTGGTGTTTCCTCTTGAACTAGAATGTAGTTCACTGATGTTTCCTCCTGAACTAGACTGTAGTTCACTGGTGTTTCCTCCTGAACTAGACTGTAGTTCACTGGTGTTTCCTCTTGAACTAGACTGTAGTTCACTGGTGTTTCCTCTTGAACTAGACTGTAGTTCACTGGTGTTTCCTCTTGAACTAGACTGTAGTTCACTGGTGTTTCCTCTTGAACTAGACTGTAGTTCACTGGTGTTTCCTCTTGAACTAGACTGTAGTTCACTGGTGTTTCCTCCTGAACTAGACTGTAGTTCACTGGTGTTTCCTCTTGAACTAGACTGTAGTTCACTGGTGTTTCCTCCTGAACTAGACTGTAGTTCACTGGTGTTTCCTCCTGAACTAGACTGTAGTTCACTGGTGTTTCCTCCTGAACTAGACTGTAGTTCACTGGTGTTTCCTCTTAAACTAGACTGTAGTTCACTGGTGTTTCCTCCTGAACTAGACTGTAGTTCACTGGTGTTTCCTCTTAAACTAGACTGTAGTTCACTGTTGATTCCCACCTGCTGAACTATATAGTAGTTCACTGGTGTTCTTGACCGTGAGGAGCCGTAACTTGGGTGTGTGACATTACTACAGTATGTCAATCAGGTGTGTTAACGAGGACATGGGGAAGCTTAGTGTTGACTTTGTACGAAAGCTGCCAGCAGTTGTGAACAGCCATCTTTTCAAGAGACACTGCGCCAAAAGTACCTGCTTGATTCTATTCCTTTTTTATTTTAATGAGTCACAAGTTTCACACATGCAGCTCCTGTTTGAACACCTGTTTAATCCCAGTGACTTAAAAAAGACACATCTCAAACTTGTCCCTGTTTTTCATGCCACAGATGGTGCGGCGAGTGCAGTGTGCACACACACACACACACACACACACACACACACACACACACACACACACACACACACACACACACACACACACACACACACACACACACACACACACACACACACACACACACACACACACACACACACACACACACACACACACACACACACACACACACACACACACACACACACACACACACACACACACACACACACACACACACACACACACACACACACACACACACACACACACACACACACACACACACACACACACACACACACACACACACACACACACACACACACACACACACACACACACACACACACAACGAGATTAATGGCATTTCTTTATGCATCAACACACAGAGGGGAGAGAAAGAAGCGGGAGAAAGAGGAGCGAATGATGCTCAAGGAGAGAGGCGTAAGTCAAAGGAGAGGCAGGAGGAGAGACAGAGAGACGAGATGGAAAGCCGTATTGTCATCGAGGAGACGAAAGCTGTTGCTCAAAGACTGATTACGTCGGTGTTCGTAACCTTGAGCCACTGCATCAATTTATACTTGAATTTATGAGGCCGGGTAAGATCGAAAGAATTAGAGGAGAGAGAGAGGATGGTAGGGAGGTACCTTTGTTACAGAGTGCTGAAAAAACATCGGCAGGCGGAGGTCACTAAATCCTGCCTACCTCTCATCCAACGGAGAAAAAGACGAGGACCAAACTCTAAACTACGGACTGTCGGCAGAGGAGGGGAGGAAGAAATATGGACGGAAGGACTTCAAATGCAAAAAAAAAAAGACATAGCCTGGGTGTAGCAAGAGTTGCAGCTGCCTCGGTGCGACCGCACATCTCAAATTGAATAGTGCGATACTAGCATTCGAGGTTTGGAGAGGATAGTGTGTTCTCTAATTAAAAACCACCCAAAGGGACTATCTCCTGCTATGAAACAAGCCAGTCTCTGCCTCCCACTCTCACATCCATCAACCCACCCCCAACCCTCGCCCGGCCTCGTTGGAGGTTTTAACGAACTCGGAGAGAAAGAGCTGATTTGGGAATAGAATAGAAAAGTGGGAAACAGACAGAGAGGTAATGAGCTTAGTCACTGTACAATGATGCTGTATTGGGGGCGGGATACACAGATGCTGGGTGTGTTAGCATCTGAGCTATTGCGTGTAACATTATCAATCATCATCATCATCATCATCATCGTCAGGTTTGCATGCCGCTCCTGTCATCAGCGTGAGCACGACGGCATGCTGTGTGCATGCATCTGCATCCGTGTGTCTGTACAGATTAATCCAGTCATGACAAAAAGTCAGCAGCCATCATTACTGTGGCGGCATCTCACACGTCTACCTCTGCAACAATGAGAGAACTTCTATTCTCGGCTGATTTTTTTTTTAACAAACCAGGTCCAGGAGATTGCGTACAAACCTGCTCTATGCAGACAAACCCTTTCTGCACACGATTGACAAAGTTTATAATGGGATGTGTTTCATCTGACTAGGATGCAAGAAATTATGGATGGGAAGTTTGTTGATTTGTCATCACAAGCGAGCAAATTCCCAAAGTTTGATCGCCTAGGACTTAAAGTGACACCATGCATCCTTTTAGAGAAATCATGGTATTGTTTACTTTTTCTCTTCTCTTTTTTTACTGTCATCTATGTATTTTATATTTCTTTATTTATCTTTTTCTGTACTAAATGTTTAATATGATTATTGCTAGGACAGTTTTTTTATTTTTGTACTAATGTGTTTTTATCCACATTTCAATTTGTTTATCTCTTTGTTTTATTTTATTTATTATTATTGTATTTATTTATTGTTTGTTTTTTACTACATTTTATAGTTTTACACATTAACTAACGTAGATATCATAAATATGCGGTAGATGTAATTCATGGTGCTGTTAGATTGCTAGACAGCCCCATTAATACATGAGCTGCTTGGGGTGCCGACAGCAGGAGAGCAAACAGCTTTTGACCGTAGTGAAAATGTAGATTTTAATAAGGCTAAATGCCAACAAATATGGATGGAAGCTAAATATTTCCAGAGATAAAAACATGTTATGAATTTTTTAAATGCTTCCGTCTATCTTTTTTTCTATAAATGTTGACTTTGGACTTCCTTTCACAAACGTAAAGTCTTGCTTTCCACTCCACAGCACATTCACATCCATCTTGCAATAAAAGCAGTAACTTTCTCTTTTTTTCCCCTAAAAAGCGGTCAAAACCAATTTCAGATCAATATTTTGGGAGTGACCCCCACATCCGGCACAAGTTCCCATCCCCAGTGGGGTCAGACGCTGAGTGAAACCAACAGTAATGATGATGTCACTTTAGAAGGATCAGTCTGAGCATACAGCCGGTTCTCTGTTTACAGTGTGTGACACCTACTCCACTGGGGGGTTGACGTCCTCTGCCTTCGTCTCGAAGAAGCGCAGCACGTCCTCACTCTGAGAGATCTGAGGGGGGAGTCGCACCAGCGCCTAAGAAGAGAGAGAGAACGGGGAGGTCAAAGACAAGCTGATTGGTTAGTCCTGTTGTATTCTTTACACATACACTCATCCCCCCCCCCCCCCCTGCCCCAAGTGAGTGGTTGACCTGGCTGTCTACAACAATTTCTTTATTTTGGACTTAAATCCTTCTTCTGAACACCCCGTTTGTTTTTTGTATCTGGAGCACGGAAACTTTTCTGGGACGCTTCTAGGTTTTGTGATGTAGCCTTGACCATACTCCTAACCACTGCTACGGTCTCCCTTTCCTGGACTGGACTGGTCTTGTCATCATTCACCCATTCACTCACTGATTACAGGGGCTGCCATGCAAGGTGCCACCTGCCCATCAGGACTGTTTAACAATCAAACACCGTGGGGTTAAGTGTCTCGCCCAAGGACACATCGACGTGGACCTGGAGGAGCCGGGGATCGAACCGCTGATCTTCCAGTTTTGAGGAAGACCGGCTCTACCTTTGAGTCACCGCCACCCCTTCAGTACTAACATATCAGTAATGTATCTCTTATAAAGCGCCTTTAAAGTGCACTATACAGGCTGGTTTTTGGTAAAAAACTAGGTCCAGCCAAAGGTAATCAACCATGCCTCCTCCTCTGTGTGCTCATTGTCAAAGCCACACGGCAGTCAAAGAGAGGATCATATGTCTGCCTAACATCTATATTTAATGGTCTGGAAGGGGGAGACATGTGGGGAGACATGTGAGGGCACATGTGAGGGCACATGTTCAGCACATGCTGCTCATTTACAGCCGCCTGCATATTTTATCCGTGGGATCCCATCGCCGTGGGATGTCGGAGGAGCCCGGTGGTTGTGACTGAAGAGGTGTCTCACTGTGCACCCCGGCTGGCTGGACTCAGCACAGCACCCTGCAATCTCCGGAGAGCAGACCCCCCGAGAACCCTGGGTAATCATTCCTCCTCTTCGCTGCTTTTCCTCGTAAACAGGATGCGGGGAGGTAAACAGTGCAGCGGCACTGGGCAAAAGGAGCATTCGAGCGCTCCGGGTTATTTGGGTAATGAGGAACCCTTTTTGCCTGAGCTGAGCGAAGGATCAGGGTCATTTTCCGATGGGTGCATCTTTTGTTTTTTTAAACTCCTCTCGGCACCGTTTACTGAGTGGATACTGTGGCTAACCTTTCCTAATGCGGACCAACCACACTGCTCCCTAATTGCGTGCGTAGAGACAAATCACAAATTAGAGGTTATGCTGCCTCTCCCTGCTGCTGGTGTCGCTTTGTGCCAAGGGGGAGGAAGGAAGGAAGGAACTGTGTGTGTGTGTGTGTGTGTGTGTGTGTGTGTGTGTGTGTGTGTGTGTGTGTGTGTGTGTGTGTGTGTGGGGCGAGAGATGAGGCAAAGGATCTGAATCTGCCAAAAATATTAAATAAATAAAAATCTAATGAGCAAGAGAACAGGAAGTGATAAGGCAAGTCTCCCTCCAGCTGAAGAATAAAAAGGGCTGTCACTTTTTCTTTATCTCTTTCAGGAAGTGGACGCTCATTTGCAGGAGAACTTCTTTCCTGATTGGACCAAATTAGTAAAAAGCTTGTTAGTGAGTTTGACTTTGGTCCTGGTTATACTTGTCTTATTAAAGAATGTGACTTGTGTGATCAGATGAGAAGCTCGGCTGGGTCCGCCTGTGTGTCCACACTTAACACTCCAGTGCGACAGGCCTAATGGGGAAGTGATCGGATAAATTTCATGGTCAAAGGAGAGGCACTAAAACGATGGATAAAATGTCATATAAATGCTTCACAATAACCGCTTGTCCCCTGTTATTACTGCTGCTTACTCTTCCTTTCCTGCAGAATTACTAGACTTGTTTTATTGAAGAATAGCCACTAACCAAAGCTATGCTAACTCAGTGTTAAATACATGTACCTATAAATCCTTCACAATAAAGGTCCCCCGTTATTATGTTATTTTAAAGCTTTTATTTTGAAGCAGCTAAATTCTGAAATGCTGTATCGTCATCATCACCTGCCCTTCTTCTCTTTGCTCCCCTCTAGAGAGGAACTCCTGTGTGTGAGGAAGATGATGGAGACCTACGTCTGATACGTTGTCCACATGCTGTCCACACCTCACTGAGATCTGAGTCAGACCACCTCGCCACGAGGTCTGGCTGATCCCCAATGCGTGCTGACTTGACAGTTCCATTGAAAAAGACAAGTGGAACCACAGCTTCTGGGATAAATAATGGGAGTATGGCAATGTCGTGCAGTGCCTGAGAAGTTTGGCGACAACTAGGTCGCCCTTCTTCTCTGATTGTGGCACACTTGAAAATGAGCCAACCCTTTCACTGGAGAAGGAAAAGATCCCGTCTCTTCCCCACCAAGTGTCGGAGCTCATTACAGACTCTTGAGATAGCTTAGAATAGCTCAGATACGCAGCTCTTCCCTGCGAGGAAACATTTCCACGGCCACTACTGAGGCTGAGGTCTCATGTGTACCACGTTTCAAGTATGTGAAATGACCTTTGACCTGGGGGGGAGGGGGTACTCCCCAGAGTCAGATGGGGAACTGAAGGATGTTTACAGTAAGGCCTCTTTACCCTGCAGTAGTCGTCGATGAAACGCAGCCGCTTCATGGCCACGTCTCGCACATGACTCCTCCGGAACAGGATTTTTCCTGGAAAGGGAGGAAAAATATCAGAATGAGGGAGGTGATGGAAAACAGAAGAACAGTGTGATATGATGATGAGAGACGGTGAACAGCCAACAGATATGACACGGTGGTGGGGGCGATCCAGCGGCGCTGACCGCCTCATGTAATACCCCGGCAGAGCAGGAGGTGTCAGTAATGTACGCTGGGGAGCCTTCAGGGCCACAGCAGTCTCAGGCCCACTCAGGGCCGCCCCCCTAGCTGTCCCCCCTAGCTGTCCATGACCCCTGTCGGTGACAATAGGCTGTGTGTGTGTGTGTGTGTGTGTGTGTGTGTGTGTGTGTGTGTGTGTGTGTGTGTGTGTGTGTGTGTGTGTGTGTGTGTGTGTGTGTGTGTGTGTGTGTGTGTGTGTGTGTGTGTGTGTGTGTGTGTGTGTGTGTGTGTGTGTGGAAGAAGGCAGTGCTCTCACCCCTCTCAGGGGAACTGTTAAAGTCACCAACCCCCTCCGGTCACAATGGGTGGAGGTGTTACATGGTTGTCATATCATCGTATCATGTGGATGCACTATTTTAAGGAGCTCTACTTGTGCAATATGATGATTAATATTTCTAACCAGCAGCAGGGCCCCAGACGAGTACAGGCCCGCTCCTTCAATGTCCCGCCGAAACACGTCACCATCAGCACATTGGTATTACTGCATCTTGCATTTTGCTGTGTTATTTTGTTTAAAATATATATATTTCTGAAATTGGGAAATTTTGAGAAATAAAAGCTTTTTAGTGTTGCATGAATAGATATCACTGTTTGCCTTTGTGCGTTTGTTTTATCTGTTGACTGAGACTTTGAAATTCTGGAGTGGGAAAAAAAACAGAAGCCGTGCAACAGTTTTGGGCTGAATAAAATAAACTATAATTGTCATTTAAACCATGTGGTTACATAATGAACAAGACTGAGTCTGAACAGGTATTCCAGGCAGCCGTTGGACCTCCATGGCGGTGCTATGGACACATTTTGGTCAGAACCAGCATGGATGTTCAACACCCCGCTGACAACAAAGAGCCAAATTATGTTGTTTTGAGGGGGTTTCTAAAGTGTGCATGGCAACAATTTGAATCAATTTGTGACCCCGTTATGTGAAACATTGTCCGCGGTTCATTGAACTGTCGCTCAGGTGAGGCAGAGGAGTTTATCCCCGACCAAAGTGTCAGCAGGAGAGAGAGAGAGAGAGAGAGAGAGAGACTAGATGCTGGGACCATGTGTTGGCCATGGGGCTGAAACACAGCGTTTACTCAAATAAACTGCACTAAGCAAACAGACAGGAGCATGTCACTCCCAGATAAATTCACAGAAATCTGCATGGCAAAACATACGGTAACACACACACACACACACAGGGCCCCAGTGTGAGTGTGATTAGCAGAATCCCTGTCGGCCCCTCTGCCCCACACACTGAACCGTCACGAACACCGCCATCAATCACTGCCGCGCTGCAGGTCGCCATGAGCCTGAATGTCAGCCGACGACTTCGAGAGAGACGAGCATGTGGGGCATGAGTCAGATCAATACAGGAGACAGACAGACAGAGACACACACACACACACACGGTATATATAAAGCCAATTAAGTCATTAAATGTGTCCATAATCTGTGTTCTTAAAACAAAATAAAACATATAAAATAAAAAATCACACAGACATGCTGCCATGCCAACACAGCTGAGATCTGAAAGTCACAGAGAGCGCCCAGTCAGCAGTAACACGGGAAAACACACACACACACGCACATGCACGCACACACACACACAGGCATCAGTAACCAGCTCATATTGACCCCCCCACGAGTGCCAGCCATACATTATTAATGCAGGAGCCTGTTCAGATAACTGGAGCTCTGGAGGAGGCTATTACCTGGGAGAAATGGGATGATCCTCTTCTTTGGGTCTTTCTGCCCTCCCTCAATTGGGAACTTGTCAAGTATCTGCATCTGGAGAAACAAGAGAGGAACATTTTAATCGGGTGTGTTTTTGGTGAACAAGTGAGACAATAGGGTCGTGTTCATGTCTGGAGTATTGAGTGTAGGGATGGAGCCAGCAGCTAATTAGCTCGCAAAACTAGCCCCGCTCTCTTCGGCGCTCAGACGTGTTCCTGACAGCACCTCATATGAATAATATGGAGAAAAAAATCGTAGTATTAGTTAGTTGTCGTGTAACTACTGCCCTGGGTCAGAGTGCTGAGGAAACAGGCAAACTGTTGTTGTCACAATCAAGTTTCAGCATTTTCTTTTTATGTTTCTGTCTGCGTCGAACAAACAGCGCGTTGATAAGAGGGCTTCAGAGATAAGATAAGCTCACTGGCTCCCAGCGCGGCTGCTTTAAACACACTTTGTTGAACTATTCTGCCACTTCACAAACAGATATTCAAAATGAGCTGGCGGCACGTGCTGACCATCAACAGCTAGCTTAGCCGCAGGGACTGCACGCGCCCTCCAACCCTGAACACAAGCTAACCAGTGTCAGCAAGCTAGCATGTCCCGCTCGTACTCAGACCACCGACACGTCATGTTGAAGTAACAGAGCGTTACTGGGATTATTCACTGTAACGACTTTGATGAATGTCAATACCCCAAAAAATAAAAATGTTTTAAAGTAAACTTGTTCCTGCCCAACACAGAACTGTTAGTGGTCTTTGTGTTACATTAGTTTCATACTCGACATGAAAACGACTCTCAGAGAAAACCATAGTCTCAGTGTTCCATTCATGTAATAATCACTTATTTCAGGTTCATTATATGACACGAGATAATCTTTTGTCATATGAACGTCCCCCCCCTCACAGCAGAGGTCAGGGGTTGTAGACGAGTGTGTCTGCCCTCTTGTGTTTACCCAGTCTCACCCTTCAGATGAATCATTCATGAGAGAGATTAGGGAGTAAAGCGAAGCAGGGGGAGGGATGCACAGGGCCAGCAGCCGTACTGTACAGCAATGCAGCAAACTGTTTCCCACGTGGGGGAAGGAGAGGAGACAGCATCGTGTCTGATGGCTGTACAAGACCCTGGGGACAAACAGCCTGATGGGGCTTCACGACATCCAGCATGGAGACACACACACACACCCCTAAGGCCCACTCCTGACACAAATCTGCATGCAGGTCTCTATTGAACTTCTGTCTCCTTCTTGTATCCCCCGTTTCCCACCACTTGGGTATCCATACCATAACGTCTACTGCTTCAGCAGCACAAAACTTGCAGCAGTCCCAGCTGGTTGGACCCCCCAAAAAAAGCAAACAAAAATCCTGCTGAATTTACAAAAGACCCAGAGGGACGAACAGATGATGGACCAGCAACCAAACATTGAGCAGAAAAGCTGAATTTGCAGCACAGATTTCAATCATTTTTTTTCTTGACAAAAGTGTATGATGAGGTGGAACGTCCAAAGGCTGAGTGGTTGTGAATATATATTCATGTGTGTACAGGTGCAGGAACCGGAAAGGACCATAGCACCTCTGAGGCTTGACCCGTCAGCTCTTTGATCAGGAGGACTGAAGGGGTTCAAGCTCGGACGAGGAACATTCCCCCTTTTTCCAGACGCTGCTGACATATTCCCGAGGACCCTTTAGCAAGCACAGGAAGCTTGGAACATGACAAACGCACAATCCAGGCCGTAATATTCCATGCAGGATGTGGAGAGAGAAAGAAAAGAACACCATAATAAATAAATAAAATACAAAAAACCATGGCTCCACTTCCCAGACTTCACTGTCTCCTTGGTAACCAGCACAGAGTGAGTGTGAAGGAGAGTTGTGAAGGGACGTGATTGGATGATGCTGCAGAGCTCTGGACCACTGGAGTAAATGTTTAGAGTCAGGTAAAAAAAAAAAGAAGAGGTTCTTTTCTTCTCTCTTGTCAGACAGAGTAAGTACAGATGACGTAATGTTGACTCTACTACTGTACAGCTCCTGCACAGCACACCTTCAGGGGATCAGGCTTTTTGCTTTCTAACAGCTGATTAAGATCTTACACTGCATTGCTCTGGATGAGAGTGTGAGCTTAAAACATTGAAAAAAGAGATGCCAATCAATAAAAGGGGGAGACAAGTCACACTCTCTTTGTGTTCATAACTCATCCCACATCGACCTCTTCGCCCGAGCAGCGGTCCACAATCAAAGGGGATTTACGTTGATATAAGGCCCAAAATGAACAGGCGTTTCACGTTTGAGGAGCATTGCGTTCGGTCAATCTGAGCTATTTCTGAACCGGCAGAGCCTCCGACACACAGCTTGAAGGGAGTAATGTGAAGTGGACGGCAGTGGGCAGAATCCTCCATGGAGGTATGTTTCCTTCTGTTCCACCCACAGAAACATGAAGAAGAAATGACAACAAAGTCAGGGCTGGACTAACAGCGCCTTCTTCACACCAGGCCCCATGTGCTGAGAATAGAGCCCCCGTATAAGGAACTGTGAGAGTCAGTTGGCATTAACTTGTGGGGTGGGGGGTTACAGTCATCGTGCAGTGGATTGATGCCTCACTTCCTGTTGGCGGCCATGTGACTGCGAGGGTTTGTCCCGGGCTTCACGGTAGTGGAACGGAACGCAATGGAAATAAACACGCGCGTATTCAGCCCTCTGCAGCGGCTCATGACCAGCACAGCAAGGCAGACATGTGATCTTCGCACCATTTCCATGGCGACGTGGCGATAGCGAGGAAGGCCACAGACACAGGCCTCTTCCTCTTCTTCCTCTCTTTGCTGGTCTCAGGGAACGACTGCTCTGCTGGAGTCTGGAGGCGAGCACACAGCGGGTGATGAACACACCTCTTGTCTTCGGGATGCAAACACATTTCCCCCCGACCTCTGACCCCCTTTAACTTCTTCAGGAACACAAGTCTTTTTAATTCATGCTGCTGAAATCCCGAGGACGGCAGGGCAGAAACTAGTGGAGCACGTGAATCAAGTCTCAACAAGCAGCAGAGCAGAGAGGCAGATGTCTAAGGGGGGTGTGTGTGTGTGGGGGGGGGGGGGGGGGGCACAATCACTCACAGTTGTGCCTCTAAATAGAAAGTGGCACGCTGGCACCAGATCCGGACAAATCGCTGTCCGTGTTGGCACGTTATATTGGGATGGAATGTGATAGCTTGCATGCTTTTACACCGTTAACGCATGCATGGGAGGTGTGTGTGTGGGGATGAGGGGGGGAGAACATAGGAGGGAGAGAGAGAGAGAGAGAGAGAGAGAGCGAGAGCGAGAGCGAGAGAGAGAGAGAGAGAGTCTGTCTAAAGATCTGAGCTCTGATTGCGGAGACGTCGGCAGTGCCGGCTGTCGAGGCCCCGTGTGGCAGTTCCAATGGGGGCAACAGGTGTGGGGCTGTGTCCCCTCCCGTCTGTCCACGGTGGCTGCAGTCTGCTGTGGGCCCTGGAACAAGGCCCCAGGGGCGGGGCTTTGCCTGGGAAACACCCCTCATGGAATGATATCCCGTTTTCTCCCGGGGCTGAAACACCGGGTGGTATCTGTGAGTGAGTGATGTGACTCAGACGGTTTGGGTTACTAAGCTCCTCTCAACAGCTAGTGAAGGTTGTCTGAGTGTGTTTAGGGGTGGAACTAACTACTTTAGCACTATGGCTTCATCTTCTGTTCATTACATTGTTGAGCCCATAAAAAAAATGAGAAAACCACCATCAGCCCAAAGGTTCAAACCTCAGATCACTTCTGTTGCCTCCACACAGCTCTCAACATGGCTAGAAGCTAACGACGCTAACAGTGTTTATCTGAGGGGAGCCAGAGGGCGGGCGCTGTCTGCCTGGGCAGCGTTAACAGCTGTAACCGCTGTATGAGAGCAGAGTAGCAGATTCACTATGTAAACCTCGTGTTCACTGCGACCGGGGGCGGGGCTACAGCGTGGGGAAGAAAGTGACGTCCGGGTGTCCGACAAGGCGTCAGCATGCGGCGAGTAGGAAACACATGAAAGACTCGGGAGCCAGGCTGGTGGAGTCGTGGAGGAGAACCTTGGCCGTCTCTCTCTCTCTCTCTCTGTTCAGCAGAGGAAGTGCTGCTTAAGTTCAGACAACTGGACGCTTCACTCACGCGGCCATTAAAAATACATTCATCAGAGATGAAACAGCATTCGCTGTGAGAGAACCTTGAACAGGTCCAGTTGGCAAACGAGAGGAGAAAGAAAAGCTCACAGGCGTCAGGGCACAGAAGACCGTTCAGACTGAGCTCATAATAGGATGCAGTCTAGAGGGGATGATCAATCCGAACAAAGAAGAGCCCCCCATTCCTTTCTACCCATCCCTGCATATTCAGCACAAGCACTGGCTCAATGCTGCTTCAGCCATGTCACTACAACCTGAGGAAATGAACAGGAGACGGGTGCACTTAGGGCGAGTCGAGTATGAGCAGGGTGCTCCATGCGCTGACCGGCCCACACTTATGAGGGCGTGGATGGGAAAAGAGAGAAGGGAGGTTTGGAACATAACCACGAGTGGGCTGAGAGAAGTAAAGAAACACTGGAACGTCACCAGGGGTGGGGGGATGAGAAGAAGAGTGAGAAGAAGAGGGCCGAGATGAAAAGGGTGTTTTAATGAGTCCAAAAATAAAAAAACACAACAACTGCCATCTCTGGCAACAACATGCGTGTTGTCCGTGCCAATAGAGTTAATAATAACTGAAACTGAATTAATGATGAGTCGACTGTTGCAGTCCGGGGCTCCCTCCCCTCTAAACTGGCTACTTTTGAGCAGCACATTTCACAAGCTAGTCATATTCATAATGGGTTCATAAGGTTATTGTTATTGTTGCTCGGTGTGCAGCCGCACGCTGTCCGGCGTTTTCTTTATTTGGACAGAACGAACGGACAGGGTCCGCCTCCAGAGGCCAGCTCTCTAACTCTACATGATACCGGGCTCTGTTTGATGTCCTTATGTAATCCCACTGAGATGGAGAGGCCCCAGTGGTGGTGGTGTGGGGTTGGATCATCATGTGATCGAAACACTGCCAACCAGAGATGCAACACACACACATGCATACACCCACGCAGAGGTAAACAGAAACCTCTGCTTGACCCGGGAACACGCAGGTCGCGGTGGACTACAGCCGGGGGGGAGACATGGGGGGGGGCTTCTGAGGAGAGACAGAGACAGATGGAGCAGAGAGGGGGGCGGGGAGGGAATGAGATATGAATGATGGTGGGACGTGACGAGTGGGATGTGTTGGGGAGAGGGGGAGTGGGAGGGGGAACGAGAGACGGGCACCTGGGTTTGATATTCTCGTGGGAACTCTCTCTCTGGTTTCCCCCTGACTCGGTGGCATTGAAAGCCTGCGTCCTGCATGACCCGACCCGTCTGCTGTTTACCCGCTCGCTGTTCATTAACCTGCAGGGGGGATGGGGGTGGGGGGAGGTGGGCAGTCCACCGATACTGTAGATAGCAGAGCTCAGCCTGGTGATTGAGCTGATCGGCTCTAAACCTGTCGGGAAGTTTGTCTCAGCATGTGTGGAATGTTACACGGGAGGGAGCCCGCGGACCGGCTGGTGAACAGGAAGTAGACGTTCAGCGCACGGTGGCTGTCAGGCGGTCACAGAGCAGCCCTCGATGCCAGTCGTTCATAGACAATTCCTTATGTATTTTGATATTATTCTAGTAAGACCTGGTACGGTCAGATGTCCTCCGGTCAAACCTGTGTGGGACTCACAGGCCCCCTATAGAGTAGTACTAGTACTACATGTACATGTACTTTTAATGAGTGGACTCCTGCTGTGTTTTGAACCAGGACGCACATATTTGATACACGTTGCTTTTCACACTGCTCTGCTCATCGACAGAGAAGGACAGAAACTGAATGGAAGCAGAACTTTTGATAAAAATGTTATCACAATATATTTTTTTTACGAATCAATGTCGATAAGTACCATGATATACTGTATATATATCTATATAAATATCTTATTCTCTCGGTTCTGCTACAGAAGAGAGACGTATAAAGGAGTCCTTCTCTTCCTCGGCCCGCCCCTTCACTTCTGAGGAGGACAAATACCTGTGAGCACAGCCTAACCCTCCTTTTTTCATCGCGTCCCTGATAACTTGTCCTTCAGCTATTCAACAGTGCAGTGCAGAAAACACACAACCCCGCTCTATCTCTATCTCTCTGAACGAGATGCACACAGGGACAATGACATAAACAAGTGTGTGTGATTTATCAAACGGTGAACAAAAGGAGCGGAGGCTCAGCTGGAGATGTGATGATGTAAGAGGACACCTTGAGCAGCCTCTCTGCTCAGGGCTCTGTGTGGTGGAGGAGACGGGGGCCGCCGACAGACAAAGAGGGGGGGGGGCAACGAGGCAGAGACGGATGGAGACGGAAGTCGGTCAGAAGCCACGTGCATCTCCAACAGGCTGCAGAGTATAGACCCAGGAAACTAACTGGGATGCTTTTAATATGCTGCATGTGATCAACTATGATAACCATCATCAGTCAGAGGGAGGGCTGCCCATGCCTCCAACACTGGGAGGGAACCTGAGCCCAGAGAGCAGCACCACTTCCCCTCTCCACGCACTCCAAAAGTCCAAAAGCTACCTCCTCCTCACCACTTTTCCTCGACCAATGTGGAAAACGTCACCAGGTCAAGGAAGGGTGTGAGGAAAAGCTCATGAGGAGTTAGAAGACACCCGTGGTGCTCTCAGAGGATCCGACTTCGCTCTCACTGAACTACGTAGGTATGACGTGGAGGAGAAGCACCACCGTGTGTTGTGTTCCTGAGCACGCAGGCTGGATGAGAGGTTTCTCTCCTTCACACCCCGAGTGAAGCCGTCTGTCACTGAAGGAGAGAAACCGGAGCTCCCTCCTTCCTGCTGCTGTCACACTTAACAATCAACACTTCACTGGTGTGCGTCATACAGAAAACGGTTCAATATCAATATTTCCTTAGTGCAATAATGTAGACGTAAAAATCTATCACAGGCCTAGCTTGTTTTTGTATTGATAATGAGAGTGCGGTCATTTGCAGTTTGCTACATTTACCGTTCATTGTATTTGTTGTTGTTGTCTGTTTTAGTTATTTGTAACATGTTGAAGGTAAATAAATCCATATTAAATGTAACAAAATGTCTGTTCATATTCATCAACATGAATCCTGTCAGTGTATGACTGCATGAAAATAAGTGTTGAACCTGTGCAAGGAGGCACATCGCTTGTTTTCATGCAATGGGGCGTTACCTAAATGTTGCCGCTGCAAGGAATTGTGGAATTGTAGTAGATCAGCTGATCAATCAAAGCTCTACTCAGCCCCTCTATCGTGCTCTCAGGTGAACTAGCCTGCAGCGTTGTAATCTAGTTTTCAAAACTATTTCAATTAGAAAATTCCCACTTTCTCTACATCGATTTTCCAAAGTTCCCTTCGGACCCTCTCCGGTCCTTTGCTGCCTCCTCCTCCATCCCACTGCATCTCCCTGTGTGCTCCTGTCCGTCTCCCAGACTGCCTGAATGTGTCCCGTGTCCGCTCACAGTCACACGGCTGACTTTCTCTGAGCCGAGGGAATTGTCCCACAAACGGCTGAACTGTGCTCATTCCTCCTAAATTTAGCCCACGCTCCTGATCCCTTCGCCGTGGGAAACACTGCATGCTTTACACCCCCTCTGCTCCCGATCCAGCAAGCGACCCGGGCGGTCCGCTCAAGTGCCCGATTGTAACTCACCAGACCATCCCCTGTGTTTGGCGTGGAGGTGTCCTTCCTCCGCCTCTCAGAAGGGGCTTAAAAGTCTGCGTTTCCACTCTTCTCTCTCTGGCACACATACATAAAATACAACAGTCCTTTTTCCTGAACCTGAAACAATGGGCTGCCTCATTCAGTCGATAACAGTATGTCCAGAGAACATCCACAGAACACCTCAAGGACAAAGAGGCGGGTCTGGCTATTCAGCTAATTCATCCTCAAGGATGGCATACCGACAATGCCTCGTGGTCTAGACATGTGTTTCCATCAAACGGCCCACTTAGAGGTTAGAGATTCCCAATTCAGTGACCTTCCCTTGGAGCGCTTTGACCACAGCTTCTGTATAATTTTCGGAGCTGAATATAAGATGCCGTGTGCCGAAAGCGTGGCTGATCAATCTATTTGTGAAAGCGCGGAATATCAACCTCGAGACCGACTCGCAGATCAAACCGGGGCTAATATGGTCCGCTGGTTCTTCAAAGCTAAACACTGGAAAAGAGACGTGACAGTAAAATGTCTAAAAGATGGAGTTGCTGTGCGAAGGCCCCTTTGAGGGCAGACCTGGACAAAGAAAAGAGGATTCTGGTTGCACGCGTGTGGACGGAATTCAAACACAAGGCCCTGATGAAAAAAAAAAGTCAGAGCGTGTCCTTCTTTCAGATGGTGAGCCGTGCAGCAGCTTAAAAAAAAAAGGACGACTTCTCCTCCTTTGCACCGTCAGCATCCATCAACACTTTTGTCATTCTCATTACCATCATCGCGCGTTACGGTGTGCGAGAGCTAAGAGCGAAGGCGTGAGCGCTTACATATCTGTGGCATGTTTGTGTGAAGGCGGGTACGCGTGTGACTGCCAGCGCCTGCACTCCTCCCCCGCCTGCAGTTCAGGCCCATCGACTGGCCGATCGAAGAGCCGGTGGAGAAAAAGATCAAACCTCTGTTCCAGCAGAGCAGCTTCAGCCCCAAACCGCCGTCAAATAAAGAACTAATGGAAAGACGATGGCAGAGCGAGAGAGAGGCGGGGGGGATTGATACTTTCCCTTCACAGAATAAAAGTGCACCAACAAAATGGCTCCCCGCAGGGCGTTAATGCGTTCATTCCATCAGCTGGAAATGACCACTAAACAGCACTGATGTGGCTCCTATTATTTTTACCCAAACACATTCTCCACGCCCCTGGCATCAAACTGGCATCATACTGGCACCCTAACCCTGAGCCCTAAACCCATCAGCTAGCAGGTAGCATTAGCAACACGGCTGCTGCTGGCCGCCTGCTCGGTGACCAAAGCAGGAAGCAACTGGAGAACTCAGTGCTGTGATGAAGGCGGCGAAAAACACCCCAAAGGCTTCATTTGCAGACCAAATTACATAAGGAAAGCAGTCATTATTGGATAAGCATTACAGCGTGCTATCAACGTTTACTTCACGCTGAGGAGGGAAAGCAAGAACTTGTCTACTGCCACTTTAAGGGCGATACAGACAAATAGATGATGAGAAGTCAGTGCTACATCCATCGTGTGTGTGTCATTGTCACGTAAAGAGTTGGTTTTGGGCAACATAATGTAAACAAAGTGAGTCTAAGCAACACATGAGGCCCAGCCCAGAACCAGACTGTTTCCAGGAAGACAGCCCGTTCTGGTTATTACAAGGAAAAGCGTCCATCTTTGCCAAAGCGTGGGTTAAAGTGTCTCCAGCAGTGTCGGGGCGGCTCCAGGTTGCTCCAACAACATCAGCTGGATCAAACAGGAGCATCAAAGGATCAAAAGGCTGGCGGAGAGACCCTACTTTTGGGCCCCCGTACCGGCCGAGACGCAGAGCGCCGCCCTGACGGCGAAGCCGGTGGGGGCGTTGTACGTGTGGGGCGTCTCACTGTGCACACGGCAGCACCGAGGAAGTGGGCAGCGTGAGACGAGCGTGGTGGAGCGCTGGTCCTCTGCAGCGCGCCTTAAAAGAGGGCCATCTGGTAACTCACCATAGATGTGTGGCAATGTATTTTCACAGCCCACTCCATGAACGGGCCCGGCCAGGTTGGCTGATCTTTGCCCCCTCGCCACACACACACCTCCGCGCCTTCTGACAAAGAAAACCAAATCAATCTGGCCGCTGCTGACTGGGAGTGATTTTGTGCCAAGCCATGCATGAACCATTAAAGTTCATTAGTTTCCTCCCAGGGCACTTTGAGGGAGGAGCACCAGGATGAAGACACACATCCAGTCCACTCACCTCTGTCTGGGACCTTTCCAGAGAGGAGAAGCATTCAGGCACAGCTCGCTGGCTTTTTCCTGTTTATTATTCCATCTCCGTCTTTTATTCCACTTTGGGAGTAATGGGTTGCAGGGGGTCTGTTCTCCACCTCACACTGCCCCACTGGTTATCAATGGGAGCTTTCAGAAAGGACCTTTCCTCCACTGATTGGGACATCCTTTCCTGCTGGACTCGCACACTGGGGCCATTGAGACGTGGCCCCCTGTAACTCTCTCACTGCGGCCCTTTCATATTTACGGGTGACCCGGAGACCTCTGGTCCAACACACATGTGGTATCAGCTTGCAGCGTGGCGAGGGCAAAAAAGGGGAATGAATGCACACAAACATTCTCTCGGCACGGAGCGGTCCATCTGAGAGATACAAGGCAGGTTTTTCACTGCGAGTCCTGCAGCACTCCAGAATAAACAGTCCAGAGTGAGAGAACTGCACCCTTTAAACATGAGAGTGAAGCGGCTGAGCCAAGTCGGGAGAACAGAAAAAGACTGTATTTCAAGAAGCCACCAATCAGAGGCGCCTGCGGTAGAGAATCTAAGCAGCGAACGAATATAAAGCACGGCACATTAAATTGACTTCCATTATACATTTTTGTTTTAAAAAGGCCTGTCAGCTCCCTGACGTTTTGAGGGTACGGCAGAGATTAGATGAGATAGAGGAAGAAGTGGGGCGAGGGAGGGAGGGAGAGACGTGCTGCATTGCTGCATCCGTACGGGATGCCTCCCCTGCCTCCCCTGCCTCCCCCACCAATTACTAACACTTGCATTGATTCACCGAGGCGACCAGGTGTGCCGAACACATGAATCCATACGAAACAATGCTGCACGTTTGGCAGGCTGGACGCGTTCAGAAGACATCCGCCCAGCGGGGTGCAGCGCAGCTCACACCGAGCAAGCAGGAGAGCACATGAGAGGGTGGAGGATTACCTGTAGGTCAAAGAATTTGCTGTATCGTCTGTAGATGATGTGGGAGGTGTTGTCCGAGTAGGTGACATTGATGAGATAGACCTGCCAAGAGAAGAAGAGCGGAGAAAAGAAAGTTCAGACTTTTCATTTCGAAACCGGCTATTTTGTACACAAACTCAAAGATACTCTATTACCATGACACAGACGATACGCTCTCATTTCGAGGAGCTGTCACTCAAGAACGTTTGTTCATTTTCGCTTGATGAACGCCGCCCATAAATAGACTACAATGACCGTCCCTTTCCATCAGTTCCTCAATACATGCCAATGGAGGGATCGTGCAACACACTGGCACAGCCCCGACACCAGCTCCCCCACATGAAGGCTCAATGACACACACTCATAAGTCTGATGGATGGTGGTGTCCCCACCCCCCTCCTCTGTCAGCACACTGACCTGTTGGCCTTCACCCTTGGCTGCAGCAACAATCCGTCAAGCGCCGCCGTCATCGTTTCTAATCTCAAAGACGGACCAACCAAGCCGATCCAGAGGCCGGCAATGTTTCTTAGCTGCCGCCGGTTGATTTACATTAAAAGGCTCTCACATGGATTAGTTGTTACATGGCATTATGCTGCAAGCTTGTGACGGGTTAATTACATTGAGTTAACTGGGTACGCCTCCAGAATGCGATCTGAAGCTTGTATTGTTCTAATGCTCTCTCGCTCTCATGGATGTAGAGCTGAGGCTTCCTCGAGAGACTAACTCTCTGCATGGCCACATTGACCGTGTCTTCCCAAATCAGACGCGATGGATGCATGGCTACAGCGGGGCGTCCCGCATTGGAGCGGCTGTGTCTCCAGTGAGGACAGACTCAGAGTAACACATTTCCATCAGCCGAAACCAAAAAGCATTCGCAGGGTTTTTTCGGATATTTTGCACTTCAGAGCGGTTAAAAACGCTCAGCTAAAATAATCATTATGAAGTGATTTACAATGACACAAGATGTTGTCACCCAGCCAGAGCGTTCCAGCTAAGTGGCCCAGACACAGCAAATAGAAATCCACTTAGCATCAAGGTGCCGTGAACACAGGACCCATTGGCTTTACCTCCCGAACAGCATTCAGATTAAATAAAGGCACTGCTGCTCCGCACTCCAGCAGGCTCCACCTCTGACACGTCTGACACTGTCACTCAGACTCCTCTGTACCTGCCAAGAGGCTCCTGATGAACGAGGGGGAGTGAAAGACCCTGACGTCAGCGTGCGAGGGGGCAGCGGCTTCAACAAAAGAGGTTCGGCTGCAACGCCGAGGGGTTAGAAGGCCTTGTTGCTGCTTGGATGTTGGCTCAGCGGCTGCTGGCAAAGAGCCACCCCCAGTATGTTCACCCCCATGCAAAACACAGCTCCTGGCCTCCACAAGCTGCGACTGTCACACTACACTGACAGACTTGTTCTCAGCGCGGTGGGGTGTCAGCACAGCCACTGGCTCTGGCATTCAGTACTATGAAAATGTGCTCATCGGAATTACTCAAATCACTAAAGTAAAAACTGGCTCGCTGCCACCGTCAGCAATGTTTCCCAGTGTCTTTGTGACAAGGACTTGTGAGGATAGCAGAGAGCTGTTTTTAGAGCTCATTAACAGAGCACCTCTTAAAGAGATGAGAGGACGTTTCAGGAAAGTGAAGGGCGCACAGAGATAACTGGGGGCTGAGGCGCCATGCGGAGCTTCATTCTAGAGCAGTGTTGACCTCACTGGCGCACATATCCAGCATACCGTAATGCTGTTAGATAGGGGCTTCTGTACATGACACACCTCAGAGGGAATGGAGCGGCTGCCCCAGCTTGTTCGGGTGTGTGGTCCTCATGTTTTGTTATTGAAAATAAAAATAAGCTATGTTGGTTAATATTCAGATCTGATCTGCACTAGTGGTGTGGCTTTGAGGGTGGAACATGTCGATCATGTAATTCAGGTGTCACATTCATGGTCTGCAGAGGGGATCCTCCCCCCTTGCGATAATGACCCGTGTGTCTTTGAGCGACATGTCTCAACAACTATTGGATGGATCGCCGTTCAATTTGGTGCAGAAATCCTGTTTCCCAGAGGATGAATCCTAATGACCCTCTATTATTATAGTTATTACTTACCAATGAGGTTGTGGTTGGGAGTGAAATGTCAGGATGGATTGTAATGACATTTGGTGCAGACGCTGATGTCCCCCATAGGATGGATTGTAATGTCTTTGGTGGGCCCTTAACTAACATTTAGCGCCACCATGAGGTCCAACTCTTCATTTCTTTACGACCTCACTGTCCGGAGCTCCCAACCGCTGCCTGAATGAAGCGCTAACTAGCCACCTGCTGAACTGAACATTCAGCTCACAGAGCTGCTAGTGTGGTGGTGAGCACTAGTCCACGTACATCTTTGGCATCTCGTCACTCATTGGCCAACAGATGTCCAAACAGAAGCATGTGTGGTCAAACAGACTTTCTACTATGTGGCTCAGTGTTGCCCCTAAGGCCTCAAACCCTGAACCGGTTGAGAGGCTGTCAGGGCTTGAAAAGGTGTAAATACTGATGGGACAGCACTTTGCTGTAACATATCACGTTACCATGACAACATCTAGAAATACTATGTCCAATAGTGGGTACTCCCCGATTTGAACGTCTTCCAGGCTCTTTCCTCACAAGATGAGGTCATTTACTATTTTATTCATCAAAACAGCTTCAATGACTAAATGAAATGTTTGATGAATAAATAAATACATATCCTCTGAATTCATGTGTTTCTATGTTCCATCTTTAATCCTTCATGTTTCTGAGTAAATGTAATGTAGATGTGCAGTCCTCTCTGTTTACCTTTTTCTGTTCACGTCTCCATGCTTCCACCTGTAACCCCGAGTTCAACGGCATTGCATGAATTGCATGAATTGTAATTCCCTTGGTCTGCAGAAAAGCTGACTTATGGAAAGGGTTCATCGATGATTTGACAGTGGGGCAGAGCTAAACCCTCACGGTCTTAGCGGGAGCGTGGAGATCGGGCCCTAGTGTGCTCTACAAGCTCCTCCCTTCATGCCTCAAGACAACCTTTAGCTGAGGTCCACGACGGGAGCCGGGCTGGAAGATGTGGGCTCAGTGAAAAGATCCCAAACCCCCAGAAGCAGATGTGTATGTGATGGCAGCTGCAGTGGAAAACACAACCAACAACTAGCCACGGTCTGCCCGCGCTGAAAATATCAAGCTTAAACCTAAAGCCGCCCCCAAAAATAGACTCTATTCACTCCTCAACGCTCCCAGTGACGTAGCAGAGTCTGGGCTGCTCCGCTCTACGTGGAGCGGAGAGCATCTCCTGATCTCACGGCTTCATTCTGCTTCTACTGATGCAGCCCACACGCTGACTCAGAGCCAGGACCTCCAGTCGTGAGTGTGGGGTTGCCTTCCATCAAGTATTGGCTGAACTGAAAGGGACAGCCTCCATTAGCGCTATATGAACAAGTAATGACTGGTTTATAACAAACCACACAGCTCTGGTGTCTATAAGTGTTTCTTGATGAACACAGCGAAGACACACTTTATATCATTACAGCCAATGTGTCCACTCTCGGCTCCACTACAGATGGAACAACACATAAAAGCGACTCATTCAAACATCGGTTGAGAAATAATCTGCCAATTATACAGCTCCACATGATAACACGAAATGAAAGACAAAAATGCAGATATTAACAAGCAGGAAAACAACACCAACCACAGGCCTACAATTTATCAGAGCCACAGAAATCAAGATAGAGGCCCAGCAGAACCTTGTGATCGCTGCGGGCCATTGTTGCACAGCGGCAGGCATGTCTGGACCCACAAGGCATCGCTGCAATTCCAACCTGGGGGTCAGGGGGGTATCTTTGAGGGGGGGGGCAGCTCACATGGAGAGGAGCACGGCCCTCGGCTGCTAAACAGCACAGCTCACTTTGGAAGCAGCGAGGCGGCCGGAGCGTGAGCAGCTATCACGACACGTCAGTCAAGAGACTCACGAGACTCCGCCAGCCTGCCGTCTCTTGATCGCAGACTCGTCGAGCTTTCAGTCGCGTGCCAAAAACTCCATTTTTATCTTCTGACATGTCAACTTTCTTTTCAAAACAAGTCTTTAAAAAAAGGATTCATAAATAGGGAGAAGAAAGAGGAGGAGGAAACTAAACACGTCTGAGAGGCTTGGGGGCCTCGAATGTCCCAGATAGCAAGAAAAGACCTTTTCCCACGGAGGAAGCGGGACTTGAAAACAAAAGTTAGTTTCACGCTCAGAAGCAAAGAGACAAACATGAATTGTTTGTGACAAACAAATTGGACCTCTGATTATTTCATCGTGTTCTTCTGAACGAGCCTATGAATATTCATGCAGAGTTTACAGCTTCCCTTTTTTTTGTTTTCTGTCTTTGACGGAAGAACCGTTTCTCTTATAAAACAACAGCATTCAGAGATACGAACAGAGAAAATAACTTACAGTTTCGGAGGAAAAGCCAGAACCCAGTCCTCCCGGTTTGGAAGTGCAGAAGGCAAGAGAGCGCAGAGCTTGGTGGGCGGAGAACGTGGAGCCGGCCACTAAATGCAGGGAACCCCGCCTAAGCCACTATATTTAAAGTTAGCTATAAAACAGACACACATCCAGACCCTGAAAGTGCTCTCTGCATGGGAGTTAAGTCTTTCCACATGGAACGACTTCATCCACAGATCCTCCACAAAGACTCAGACAGAAGCACCACTTTAAAGCTTGTGCTTGGCAGAAAGGAGCTCAATAGTTTAAGAAATAAGTCAATCAGCCGAAACAACAAGACATGGAGTACGATGAGAGGGCCTGTGAGCTGAGAGGAGGCCCTGCCATGGCAACCTGTGCATCACTGCCACATGGAGCCAGTGGTGCAACAACGCTGACTCCTTCATGCTGTCTAACTCCATGGTCACTACTCACCACGCTGATGTCATGGTGATGTCACCACAGAGTGGAAGAGCAATACTAAGCCATGCAGTACCCCATTCAGTCAAAGTATTTGTGCAGATATTATACTCTTGCAGTACTTTCCGGTGGAGATATTAACAGGATCAGGTGTTTCTAATAAATCATCCTTGGGAGAGAGACAGGGAGAGAATATCTTATCGTGCTAATCCGGCCAGTCTGATTCCAACACCGGTTTCAGCCAATCTCCCTGACTGTCTAGTAATCTCCTAAAGAAAGCTCAGACTCCCTGATACAAAACTAAAAACTAAACCCGAGCCGGTGCTCTGCCGTTCGCCCCTGCACATGCTCAGTCTCGCCGCAGAGCATCGGCGTTTCGGCGCCCTGAAATCATAAATCAAGCCGTTAAGGAAGAGAGTGCTGGAGGCCGCGTTGAAGCACCACGCCGTGTCTTGTCATCGGAATAAAAGCTACCGGCACACTTTCAGACCTCTGCAGGAGAATAAAACATTCCACAATCACAAACAACATCTGCCACTGAACCCATGAAAACAACCCCCGGCATGATACACACTCAAGTCCGCACCCGGGTCAGAGTCATGGCTCTGCAGACGGAGCGTGGAGAACATGGACCTGACTGACGGCTCTCCCTCTCCTCCTCCTCTCTCACACACACACACACACACACACACAGCAATCCGGCACTCCCGGCTAGTCGTCTCTCCCAAACAATCGCACGGCCTCATGAACCGAGGGGAGCATCTGAGACCGGGGACCCTTTCACTCTTTGTTTGACGGGGCCAAACACATATTTGAGTGGGGAACGGCTCTCTGAAGGCATGTTTTACGGCACCCAATAACAACAGCATCCTCCACGCTGCTGGAAAATGAAATGTTGCGGCACTGAGACTTGTAGGGGGAAACAGGAGCTTAACGTAAACATGGCCGTGCCCCCTCTCGTACCGGATCGCAGGATGGAGAATGTGTGCGTGGTCCGGCCTTCCCCTGCAGCCTGAAGACAGCACGAACACTACATCCAATGGATGCCACAGAGTACGTGTTCTCTCATTTCCCCCTCCCTCCCTTCCTTTTTTTCTTCCCACAGTGGCTAGCCTTGGCTCCTGAGACAGGGTAGCCAGGGAAACTAGGCCACGGACTGACCCGCCGAGACCGAGGAGCCCAAAACAAAGTACAGCTCAGCTCTTGTTACACTTTGACTGTTCTCGGCCTGGATAGCGCTCCATAAGCCTATCTATACACACGGACTGATTACTGGCCCGGTCTGTGGAAGCAGGAGCTGTGCATTAGGAGCCCAGGTTGCATTAAATACAGCACACTGTAGATATCCATTCACTCACCGTCTATCAGCACTGAAGACACTCAGATTAACATGAGAAGCACGGTTATTGGTTTCCAGTGTGTGTGTGTTTTCAGGAATAGAGAGCGGGAACATTGACACCATTCTTCATGTGTTACAGGCTGTATATCTACTATGACTTTCAGAGCATTAATACTATGTATGGATCTGGAGGAGTAATGTCTACCTGAGCAGAGAGAAGTCTCTCTCTCTGTGTTGTTACCAAGAAACCTGATTCTGATCAGAGCTAGATCACATAGCGGCCTTTTAGTGCATGTTATGTGAATGTATGTTATGTTTGTGCATGTCAATGCATATTATGTTTATGCATGTTAGTACATGTGAGTGCATGTTATGTGAGTGCATGTTATGTGAGTGCATGTTAATGCATGTTATATTTGTGCATGTAAGTGCATGAGAGTGCATGTTATGTAAATGCATGTTTATGCATGTCATATTTGTGCATATAAGTGCCTTTTAGTGCATGTAAGTGCCTTTTAGTGCATGTTATGTTAGTGCATGTTAGTGTTGCTGTTGTTTTCCCTAATAGCGCTGTTTTTTAGCTGCTAGCCCGGGCTCACAGTCCCCATGTAGAGCTGTGTGGAGGCCACAGAAAGGCTCTGAGTTCAGTAGTGAGTTCATTCAGGGATGGAGCCAGAGGCAGGAAGCAGTTAGCTTAGCATCGGTTCTTATGCTAACCATCATAAAACTGGAGGCAGGGGGAGGCAGCATGCCCGGCTCTGACCCAATAACCACGTGTTTACATTGCAGGTACACTGTGGTAATGCGTCACCTCACACGATTCCAGAACAGGACTTGTTCTTGAACCATCAATGGCAGCCCACACCCTTTTAGTGGACGTCTTGCCTCGACATGAGTACATTGCAGCTTGTGATCGGCTGCTGTCCAAAGCGCTCCACCACACCGCTGGACCACTTTCAGAAATTGTGGTCCCCGTTAGACACAAACATGGGACAATAGCTTACCCTTTAACACCTTACGTTAGGTCCTCTACAAGGTTGAGTCACCCACCAGGCGGCGTGCACATGTTCCACGGGGGGGCCAGGGCCAATCAGACGGCTCTCTGTTCTCACGTGAGCGTGCCGATCTGTCGAGGAAATGCGCACCACTAAACGACCCAACATGAACTCAAGGGCCTTGAGGCACTCGTTGACACCGTGACCTAATCTGGAAGGCACGTGGATCTCTAGTTCCAAGGCCGTGGTTATTTATTACACAGGGGCCGTAGAAAAGTTAGCGTGTCATCAAATAAACACAACGTAACTGTCACGCAGCAAACCTGGGGGATACTCCTGTGGTGGGTTTCAACAGCTCCAGGCGAACTGTAATTAAGCCTCCATGGAGTCTGCTGCATGCTCTGTTTTTGATGGGTACTTGAAGGCGACAGAGTACATGCACAATACCCAGAGAATGGGAGGAGGGAGGACGGAGGACATCCCTGCCCCTGAGCTCTGTAGTGGTGTTTCAGGTGTCACTTTCACTGGGGACACCCCCGTGTGAACTGTGTTAGGCGGCATCTTCCGTGTGGCGTACAGCAGGTACAGTGGGTCCCTCCCACCCCAGAGGAGAATAAGTGGGCTAATTGTGTCCACGTATCGTTCGGCCCGAGGGGTCTGCAGGACTGTAATTGCGTACGAGCAAGTCATTTATTATGACTTGTTTATGAGCTCAAAATAGGATCTGAGCTGGGGCCAAGGAGCGCAGAGCCCCAACACAGGACTCACACCTGTAACAAGTGTAGTATTGATGAAGACGGCCACAGGAGAGAGGGATCAGGGAGGTAATAATAACCACTGAAGCCTGTTGGGGGGAATGTGGAGAATATCAATTGGCCTACATTCTTGAAAAAAGAACAAAACATGATTGATGACACAAGCTTTAAACTAAAAGAAAGTACATTAAAAAATGTTTTTCATCAGATGTAGTTTGACACTGGTCAAAACTCCACACGGGCTATTAAATGTGTGACAACTGCTGCTTCCAAGGGTTAAGAACAAACTTGCAACCTCAATTTGGAAAGCCAGCGCGGACAAGGAGCGTAAAGGAGTGGGCGGTGGGAGAAAACACAACATTTGAATGTGTCCAACTGCATCTGCTGATGGAGAGCATGTGATGTGATCAAAGAGCTCCAGAACAACTACATGGAACTTGTGGTGGGATTATTTCGGGGGTGTTGTGACAAAATCCTTTCAGGACATGGCCACTTCATGCTCACATGCTCCCTCTTGATTTTTAGACCTTGGTGAAAATACAAACAGCAGCTTGTCCATGTGTGGAAACTGTTCAGACATGTTGTCCAGCACGGACAGGGAGCGCTGATCATCTGAACCAATGAAGATAGATATACATAAATACACATGTGGATTTACTTGTCGTTATCTGAATCTGTGATGTGTAAGAATGCATATGTTAATTCTACTTATGAAGAATGTTCCACTGGGATTTAAAGAATCCCTGTGAGACTGTACTGTGTAAGTTTTGCTGCCACCTAACAACTCCATGAATAATACAGGTGAGATACTTTTCCCTTACACAAGTGCCTTATTCCCCCACCCCCCTTTCCCCCTGCCCCCCACCAAACAGTGGGGGGCAGGGGGAAAGTCTGTAGACCAGGGGTGTCCAAACTACGGCCCGCAGTCAGTTTTTATTGGCCCGCAGCAAATTCTAGAGTCTAGAGTCTGTTGAAGATCCATTACCAGGTCATATTCTCGGCATGTGGAGCCCCCAGGTTGCCTGTGTGACAGTAGCTACCCACTCATGACCGCCCACTGTGTGTCAGCTAGTAACTCTTGTGTATAAACAGGCACCCGGCTGAGCTTAGCATAGCGGCGGTTCCTCACATAGCTGCTAGCCCCATGTAGTGGACTCCATGGAACCGCGCGCGCGGCGGTGCCACGCGCTGAGGCTGGGGAGCAAGGCCACAGAGACCCGTCTGAATGGGACAGACACGGACAGGGGGGGGCGGGAGGGGGAGACGGATGAAGATGATGAGGCGGGCAACTCACGTAGTGTTTGGACGGATTGCGCCTCTTCTCCACGTCCACGACTTTCACGTCCAGCACAGTCCGGAACTGCATCTTGACCCTGCAAAGGCTCTGCATAGAAGCGACAGACAGGCGGCTGCTGCTGCTGCGGCTCCGGGGAAGCGATCTCGTATCACGGGAGAGCGATCCCGACATTCATCGCTGTGTCGCGTCAGCTGTCCGGCGGCCGTTTAAGAGAACAGCTCGCGCGCCTCCCTCGCGCTGTCAATGCGTTTAGAAGACCCCGCTCGATAGCACACGTTGAAGGCTCCCGGTGATATCCACTCAGCACCGGTCTCCGGGCAGGGAGCGATGTTCGCGGCTGGCCAGTTGGCGGGGCGTCGCGCGCGCGCGGGGGGGGAGAAGGACGGCGGTCACCGCGGAAGAGAAGAAACAAAGTGCTTTTCCTTTGTGTCTGCCGCGGTGCCTGCCGAGGGGACGGCCGCACACCTGGAGCTCACGGGGGGGGGTCTGTCTGAGGGGAGCCGGCGGAACCCAGTGGTTCCAGCAGGCGCAGTGGATTTTTTTAGGGAACGGAGTGGGATGGGCTTCACGCGCACGTCCTCGGGGCTACTTGAATAAAGCACTCGTGAAAAAAAAGAAAAAACATTAGTCTGTGCCTCCATCTGCGAGAAACGAGCGTCTGAGAGCAGCCGAGGCACGCCGTGTCTGTATCATGTCACTCGTCCCCCTCGGGGCCCGGCAACTTCCCCCCGCCCGCTTATCGCGAGCCTCTGGAACACGGTTACATGCACGCGGGCCCGACTTGGACGCGAGCTGTGTGTTAGTACTTTAAAGGGGCAGCTCTCCTCCAGGCTCTGAGTCACGAGCAGCTTTCTGGCCGGAGACACGAGCGACTGGAGATATGGATACAGATGTTTAAAAGCCGACCAATCAGCAACCGCCTGCTCTACATGAGAGCCAATTAACGACCGAACACTGCCCCCCTGCGCACACAGCCACACCGGCACACGCGCCCGCAGAGGAGCCCATTCTCGAGGCTGCGCTTCTGCCTTCCTGGTGGCTTCTTGTTTATTTACTTCATGAAAGATGCATCGAGACCCTGAACAGGTTTCAGAGCATTGGCCCTCTTTAAGAGGCAGGTGAATAGGGTAACGCATAAATAAACTAATAAAACCCGACATGAAACTTACCCAGTAGTTAAGAAAATAATATTGAACGTTTCAGGATATGTTTCTATGTTTAAATATGCAAATTATTTTTATTAAATGTGCTCATTGTCATTATATATATTTCCAGAACATAAATCTGAATGTAGTATAAAGCCAGGTTCAAAATTCCTGCTTCATTATTTCATCATGTTGATCGGTGCGTACAGACGTGGCATGGAACAATACAACCGTCAGACTGCAGAAAAAAAGACTGAATTATAAACCGGTATTAAAATTTGTGGAAATTTGACACTCCAGGCTAAGGAACCCTTACGATGCTCAACCCTATTTTAAGGGCACTTCAGCTCTTATTCCAAAACAAACATTTGGATTGCATGTACAGTGTTTACAGGGATGAGGTTGCTCAACAGACAAAATGCACCTGTTCATTGCTGTCGTGAGTCATTTTGATGTTGAGAGATCTTTAACATGTCCCTTTGGTGGTGCTGTGTGATGGTTTTGTGTGTGTGTGTGTGTGTGTGTGTGTGTGTGTGTGTGTGTGTGTGTGTGCCCCCTCACTTGCACATAGTTTATTGGTTGAGACAGTGTGGTTAAATGTATACATCTATGGTATGTTTGGATGGCACCATCACATTTCCTTGAATGAATATTTTTTGTAATATTCTCACTCGGCATGAAACTGTAAAAAAAAAAAAAAAAACACACTGACTTGCAAATGAACAACATAACAGAAACCCCACCAGAGTGTAGAGGTCTTAGATTTTGCCCCAGGAGCTAGTTTTTGCCCCCGAGGCCCCTTTAACGGGTTAATCAAGCCAAGCATGAGCCCTGGCCTGTTATTCATCTCCTATTCCTTCAATCAGGTCTTCTATCGTAAATGTTTACGACAGTGAAGTGCATGGTGGTCCTGGAAGCTTCCCTAATGTCTGTCATTATGCAGTAGTCATTTCAAGCTGGCAAGAGCCCCACTTCACAGAAGGTCATGATGAACAAGGGAATACAAACAGCGTGATTCACTTCAAAACGTTTGGACGCTCACATTCTGGAGCAATAAGCCACAGTGCACGCGGTGTCTGCAGTGACACCGTGGTTCCCTCCGCCAGCTCAGGTCAGAACGCGGTGTAATGGCTGTCGCTGGTGCTGACGATGTCGCTGTTGCACTCCAGGGATTTGAGGACGAGCTCCAGCGTGGCTTTGCTCACGTTGAGGCTGTGGCGGATCCTGACTGCAGACAGGATGTGCAGGACGTGGCAACCCTTCTCCGCAACTACGGAAACGGGAGGAAGCGGCCGTCAGCACGCAGGCATGTGCCGTGAAAAACCAGAATGTACAGTGAAGAGAGATTCATGAAGTTTAGTTGTTTTCAATATGTCTACACATTATTCAGCATTTTTATTGGATACATTTCTTTAATTACAAGAAATACACTTGACATACACTAAGTGTGATTGTACGAATTTAACATGCAGAGAAACGGCTTTAAATTTGTATTTCTCCAATTGAATGATAATCACCACTATACTTGCCACAAAGGAGATCATCACAAACCAAAAACACAGGAGGTCAACGTTGATCAAAAGCTCGAAAACTTAAAAAGGGAGAATTTGCCACCTTTGTTCTGGAAGTCCAACCAGTGCTGATAGTGAGTGTAGACTGCTATATTGACCCAGGAAGCCAGACTAGCGGATTCAACACCATCACTAGTCTGCACTAGAAATACTAGTAATTATTGTTATTTCATTAATGTAGCTACACACTTATGACATATTGACATTTGCACTGAAATGTCACGGCCTCGTCAAACAGAACAGAAACAACACATATTGGGCTGGTTGCCCGGCATTCAGCGAGGATGTGGGACTAGATGGCACCTTGTAAAAACAGGGATTACAAATGGTGCAAATAATGTCAATATGTTATCACTGTGTTGGCAGAATTTGTGGAAAGCATTTTTTTGAAAAGGAAATGTGAAACACGCCGCCGGGCCTTCAGTGTCTGATTTAATATAGAGTATATCAAATTAAGTGTATGAACTTACACTTGTATTGTATTGAATATGTATTAAATAACAATTTTTAAAAAGGATTTTTGAAGTCTCACCTACCCTCTGGAGTCCCTTACATACCCCCAGGGGTTAACGTATTCCCATTTGAGAACCACTGAGCTAGAGGATGTATAGAAGGCTGTGTGTAGGCGGTGTCAGAAAAAAGGCATCCAACCACATTTACCTGTGATGAGAGCAGGCGGCTGGAACTAGCCAAAGCAACTTTCCCCTCTATTAAACAGCAACAAAAGGAAGTCTACTTACACTTCTCTCTCTTCGAGTCCTCCCTGATGACGTCTTTGACAACTATGCGTAGATCTGTGTCGTGTGCAGTCACCTGGCGGCGGGGGCAACAGTGTGAATCCTCACTGAGTTAAACAACTGAAGAGCAGGGAGTTTATTGGAGCCGTTACTTACGTGATAGACTTCATCCTGGGACTTGACCTTGCGGTACACGACGCCCTCGTCCTGTAGAATTTGCAGGACCTCCTTCAGAAGCTGGCGTAGCTTCTGGCATCCAGAGGGACCCGCCACGGGCTCCTGCACAGACACAGAGAAGCACAATAATACCATGGAGCTGATGGGAAGTTCCACTTGAAACGACGCAAGCATTAACGCTTGTGTTGCAGCCAATAAGCATGTGTGGAGATGGGAGAAGGCATGATTCAGAGGCAGACACTGTGCGGTATCTATTACTGTGCTTTTGTTGCCTTTTGGTTTAGTTTCAGATCTTCATAAATTTACATGGAAATACCTCAATGTGATATTCTTGTCTAGTTTCATGGGATGAAGGAAAACCAAAGTGTAGGGATTACGTTTTCAAATGAAAGAATATAAATGAGCTTGTAAGCGAGGATCCTGCCTGTACTTCCTCCCTTCATTCATCACTCTCACCTAAGGCACATCAAATGCAGTCCGACGTTTGATTTTCGTTTCATTCCACCACACAGCTTCAGAAAAGAAGTATTATTATTCGGATGTACCGTGTCTGCTGATGCTGTTTGAGGTTGGCTGGAGATCAGAGGCTCCAGGAGCTCCAGGACATCATAGGGTCTGAACCTGGTCACTGACTTCTGCTTCAAGAAATCCTTGATGATGTTCGTTGCCTTGCTGACGGAGCTGAGGGCCGAGTCACTGAGCAGACAAAGAATCTGGCCTTAATACAGTTAATATTAATGTTTACAGAGAATAGGTACAGCTGTGACAGCTTCCTGGCAATGACACGATGGCAATGACGATATCCACGCGTTTAGTCGTTCATGTTGAGCATAAAAGACACGTATAGAGGTACAGTCAGAGGAGACGTGTATTAAATCATTATGAATTTATGCTGTTTTCTGTGATTATGCAATTTAAATCAAATTTTACCACTTGTTGCGCATGGCTCTTTTATGATAAATTATTGGTCCTGGTGAGTTTCCATCCACCTGATTGGACCATAGACTGTGATCACCTATTAGTTTGAGGACAACAGTTTGAAGCTTGGAGTTCGGCATTTTCTCCATCTTGTTGTTGTTATTTTAACCAGAAATAACACGAGAGGATGGAGGTAAGAAGAACCGAACGCTGAATTCAATATTTTTAGAACCAAAATGTTACAACTAACTTGATGAAGTGAAAACCCATCCCCTGCTTTATGGTCTGTTTGACTCTAAATAATAATAATTTACTAAATGAATGTCATGCTGTATTGAAAAAAGGCTTGAAACTAGAGATTGAGACATACATGATGTCATGTGCACCCTCGTCTTCTGCAACTATTTCAATTACACCCAACTGCAGTATTACAGCCACCAACTGTTTATCTTGGTGAACCTGCTACTAATATTTAGTGGTGGATTGAAATGTCCAAAAATAAGTATTTTCTTTCGCCAATTTTCTGGAAATTGTGTTAAAATGTACAACCATTTGGATGTAAAACTGACTGCAATGGTAATCTACTGGGATGGTACATTAGTAGATGAATGTTTTTTTATATGTTTGTTTTTTATTGATTATTAATTATATGTTGTATGTGCATTTTCTCCCTGGGCCTTCTGTGCTCGTCTGATATTGTGTATGGTTATAAAAATGTGTATATTAATGTATGTGTGTGTGTGTGTACATATACAATATGATATATATACATTTTTGGCCTGTTTTTTATTCAAACTTGTTTTTAAATTTTAAATGAATATCTACAAATTATCACAAAAAAGAGATGAATGTTTGTACCCCGTTGCGTTAGGTCGCAGCTCTAGCGGTTTGTCATAGAACTGTCTGTAGAGCCGAGGAACCTCCATCATCCACTCTATCTGGACCGCCATCACTGGGTCGTTCACTTTATCTGGAAACACACACAGATACAGACACACACGTGATGAATGGGCAGATGATATCAATGGCGGGTACTCTCAAATAAAGAATGTGCTGTGTGTGTCGCTGTGTGTGTGTGTGTGTGTGTGTGTGTGTGTGTGTGTGTGTGTGTGTGTGTGTGTGTGTGTGTGTGTGTGTGTGTGTGTGCGTGTGTGTGTGTGTGTGTGCGTGTGTAAGAAAGATGGGTAGGTCATTACTAAATGAGACTGTAGGTGATAGGACAGAGAGTGTCCTTGCTAGGCACTTCAAGAGTGTGTTCTGGTTTGGGTATACTGAACCACCGATTAAATGTTGGTATTCTGGGGGACGTAGCTGCAAGGTAATAAGTGACCGTGGATGATGGGCTCTGGTATCAAACTGCCACTGTGGCCTGCCGAGCACCGCCCTCTGCACTCACAGAAGGTGGAGGCCATGATTTCTCTCTGTTGCCTCGACGTCTTCACCGGCCCTCTGACTCGGAGCAGCTCTCCGATCTCCAGATGGCAGCGGCGCTGCTGAGCCTGTCTCAGCTTCTCCAGTTCGGCGACTAGGTTGAAGCCTCCTTCCGCCCCATCACTGTGTTTTCCTGCTGGAGATGACAAAAGAATTTCGGACGTCACACAACAGTTTGTGGCAAAAAATTAATGTATAATAATGAATTTATGAAGCCGCTTTGAAAATGATTTAACTAATAGATAACAACACTAGAATGGTAAGCTTCACTAATCAACAGTTTGATTATTTAAATGACAAGTTCAGCTAGGAGGATGCTATTTCAAAAGTGTGAATATGGATAAAGCGTATCTTGCCAACACAGATTCATACAAATGCAAACTCACATTTGGTCGGACCCTCCGCCTCTTTCATCAGATTGTTCTTCCAGCAGAGACAGTTTATTACACCAGTGCCATCATCCACTGTGAACACAAGGAAAGATACTCAAAATGTGATTGTTTTTTTTAGATTGGGAGGTGAAAGACATGCTTATTTCAGGCCTCTGTGTGTTGGTGAAATATCAACTGAAACAGGAGCGTTGTCAGAGATGGAGACTATCCAAAACACGGAACAATGTATCTCTTTGCCGACATTGCCAGTGGGTCCCAAAATAACTCCCAAAGACACAGTCAAGGTGTTTGTTCCACACAAGGCCAAAAAGGATTACCTCCATAACAGAAGAAGTCGTCTCTTTCTCTCTTGTAAACCACTGTCCCAAGCACATCAACTTTGTAGATGGGATGCAGGTTGTAGAAGTAAATACCTGTGAGACATGGGCGGAAATTATAATATCATATAATAATAATAATAATAATAATATAGTTAATTATCATTGTTAACATCATCAGTTGTGAGTCAAAAACAGTCACCGTGAAAAGTCACACAGTGATGACACTGATGTCAAATGATAAATGGATTGAAACATTAAATATATATAAATAATAAAAACGTCTTATAAAGTTGTCAACGAGTTTACAAAGTAGCGAATTAGTTGACGTGACAAGCTGGTTTACAGCAACGCTAACTGACATTAGTTTGTAAATCCTTTGCTTGGTTGAGCCATAGCGTTTGTTTTGATGTGTGTTCAGGTAACGCTCGCTGTTGGGCACAAACCTTCCGACCTGTAATGTTCCTTGTAACGGTTCCATGTAAAGCAACGGGTACAGGCCCGGTGTAACCGGGGAAAGCTAGCTGTTATTACCTGGCACCTGCGTGGACTCGGCCATCTGCAGGATGTCCCTGACATACAGCCTGGCGAAGGCAGAGAAGATTGGGTCCAGTCCCCACAACATCGACGCGGGCTCGTCTGCTGGGTCCATCGTGGCGGGCTGCATGTCATGGTGAAAACAGAGGCAGATAGTGTACTGCTCCTTTTTGTCGGCGGAAAATTAAGCTAGCTCCGGTAGAGTGTCTTGACAGGAACACAAAATATTAGTCACGTGATGGTTTGTTGAGTTACATTAATACGTATTTGTTATTTACAGTGGCTGTGTAGCGTTAACACACAATTATAGCATGATAGAATTGTTTCAAGGGAAAGTAGCCTTAAAATATCTAACGTCATATCTTTAAAAGAGTCGTATTCTCACTTTACTGTCCGTACGGCGCGGTAGTTTTTCGCAATGGCGTATGGGGCATGTAGTTTCAGAGACACAAAGGAGCCTGGATGAAGTGTTGATTGAGGCGATAGTGGCACGTTGACGCAGTAACACTACAATGAAGTACAACACATGTTCTTTTCTCTTGATGAAAATACGCGACAGAATAGCCGTGAAAGGTTTAAACGCCCCACACATCAGTTGTGTTTGGTCTCCCATACAGACGAGGGCAGCAGAAGACTGAAATTACCCCGCCAACTGTCAAACACGAGGAGAACAGAGAGAAAGAACCGCAGCCGCGCGCACTCGGGGACGCGCGCAGACACTAAATCCGCTAGATTACTAAACCCGTCTCACACCAAGGGACCGGTGACCGTTTTCTTTCCTTTTTTTAACCGTTTTAGCTAATGCTAACGTACGGGACCAACTGTACCCGTCTTTAAGCCTCAAGGAAACTGATGAATTATTCTGTGGAATATAACTACTTGGGAGGACGCCTCACTCATCTTTGTTTTTTTTCTTCTTTTGGTTGAGAAAGAGCCCCACAGGGTTTTCGGGCCATTGGGTCGCCGGGAGTTGGAACGACGACGAGCTTCTTCCTATTTCGCATTAAAATAAAGTATTCTTCGGGCGGACACGTCTACGTTAACTGTAAGCTTTTTATGTAGGGGTTAACAATGACCCGAAGAGAAGGAGCTATTCTCTGGACTGGCCCAACACGGTGTCAAAGGCTAGGCTAGGTTTCGGTCCGAAATGTCATGAAAGCTACTGTTCTTCTGACTAATAGCACTCACAAGACGTGCTCTCTAAAACTGTTCAAGACACGCGACACCGCTCAGGCTTTTTTTTTTTTTTTTTTAAAGGGGGTGAGGGGGATTCCTTTGTCAACTTTGTAAACGAGTGCCCGGGGACTCAGGATGTCGTTCTTTAATTTCCGTAAGATATTTAAATTGGGTGCCGAGAAGAAGAAGAAGCAGTACGAGCACGTGCGTAGAGATGAGAATCCGGAGGAGATATGGGACATCATCGGTGAACTGGGAGATGGAGCCTTTGGAAAAGTGTTCAAGGTAGGACTTTGTCTCCTTCGGAGCTCTCTTTGAGTGGCATTCCCTGCCCTCAGACCGGTACACCTGCTCTGGGTTATGACTGCTGAGGTCCCTCCTACTTGTCCAACCCCTCTCCCTTTAAAGTGTGTGTACCTGTGACATCCACATTATCATCAGACCTCCCCCATTGCTTTAAACATGACTTCTTCACTACATGGTCTCCATGACAAGTAAAGCTGAGAATTAACCACAATCTAACATCTATTTTAAAAAAAGCTGACCCAATATCAAAGCAAAACCACGTCCCCATCGATGAAAGGGGTTGTTCGGTTTGACACCAGTGCCTTGCTGGAGCCAGAAGCTTCATTTGCATGAGTGACAGTAAATGTTATCACACAGGAGGGCCCGATCAAGTCTGATACCAGGAAGTGTGCGGCGAAGCAACGCAGTTCACAAAGACTGTTTGGCTCTTTGTTGCCAAAAGCTATTTCTGGACGCATTGAAACAGTTGGACTTACCCAAGTTTTAAATCCTGTGTTATTTAGTATCATACTTAGTCTAAGTCTAATCTTCTTGCACAATGATTTCACCACATGGTGCCAATTTCCCAGCATTCCAACAGGAAGGGCTCACGTGAACTAGACCGACTGTTGAAGAAACAAAAGAATGGGGGAAAAGTACCAAAAGAGATCCTTCACCATTGTGATTCTATGGTTCAGTCAAGCTGAAGGAGATCTACAAACAGTAAACTGCAGAGTTGTGTCTGAGCGTTGGGTCGCACCAGTTGCGATGCCCCGCTGCACTGATGCAGCATCACAGGAATACTCCCCACTGTTAATAGTGAGTCCTAGTGAAATACGAGCGGTCTGCTTTAGCCCCGATGAATACACTATGTGGGTGTATGTGTTTTGAAACAGTATTTATGGCAGGTCATCGGAAAGTGGCTGCATCCCATATCTTCGTTGAACACATCCTGCCTACAGAGAAGCCCAAAACAAACAGGAGACATTTCCACTCAAACAAGACCTGTCTACTGTCCCGCTAACTTACTCAGGATTTATTTTATGTTTTTAGATCCTCTCAATGGGTGTGTGTGCGTGGCGTTTGTTGCAGGTCTGAGGTCAAGACAACTTTCAAGTTCAACATAAACTGAGTCTTTAACATCACGTGTTCATCCCGAGCAGGGAAATGTTCTGAACTAGAGCCGAGCACAAGATTTAAGACTGACCTGAATAACCATACAACCGTCTGATAACGTTCTCATCCTACAGGCCCAAAACAAACTGACGGGAATTCTAGCTGCAGCCAAAGTTATTGACACAAAGACTGAGGAGGAGCTGGAGGACTACATGGTGGAGATTGAAATCCTGGCCTCCTGCGACCACCAAAACATTGTCAAGCTGCTCGACGCTTTCTATTATGACAGCAAACTGTGGGTGAGTAGAGGGGAGAGCTCTCTGAGCCGACAATGTCCTCAATGTCAGGGTTGTGAGTGAGTGAGTTAAATCGAGATGTAGTGAGAGAACATCATCAGCAGTGATGAAGAAGTTGTATGGCTCTGCTTTACAGAAGGGTCTCTACCCAGCTCAGACATCCAGAAGGAGCTTGGGGTAGAGTAGATCCTTCACGTCTAAAGGGTCCAGCTGATCAGGATCCTCTTGGACACCAACCCTTTAGAGGTGTTCCGGGCGCGTCTTATTTCATCATATATCTGGTCTGTTCTGGGAACCCCTCGGACTCCCAAGGGAGAGAAGGATGTCTAGAGTGCCCTGCTGCCACCCGCGACCCGGCCCCCCGAGATGGGAGGAAGAGAATGGATAGATGGACTGTACCATTATCGCAAGGCTTTATGAAAGTTTCTTTACCTTATCAAAATGTTGAGGGCAAAGTTCACATGAGCAGCAGAAACGAGCAGCTTTTCGAGCTGTTAATCATCACACCAGTTTATAATCCCTCCACTGTGGATTTTATCTTTTTTTTTATGCCTTTGTTTGTCACTTAAGCCCTTCTTCCAAATTTGGTCATCTGTTGTCTTTTTTTAAAACTAGTTTGTCTGTTATTCCCTGGAACACACAGACTGAGTTTTTTCACTGTTAAGGGGCGTTGATTTTGTGCTCCAGTGAATTTTGACTAGTGGTGTAGAAGTAGTGCTTTTTTTACCTCGGCCCTGGAGCAAACCTGTGTCAGCAGATATGGATTATGCACTAGGCTCTAAACGTGAGGGAAGTGTTCATAAATAGATAAACTATGTGTGTGACAGAGCAACTCTATGAATCTCTCACCACTCTAGTAACACACTCACTCGTGCAAGTCAGTACACAATCATCAAAGAAGACAGTGGGGTCTCTATCAAGTCTTATACCTGAGTATTTAATTTCAGTGCGCCGCCCTTTTCCTCCCCATTGTCCTCCAAACAATGGCCGTAGCCTGATCGAGGTTGTCTGTTGATTTTAATGTTGGCCCGTGTACCAGCTGATCAGAGTGGAGAGTGTCCAGGACACTTCCTCCTGGAGATAAAAGGCTTCATTCCACGTAACCCCAGAAAGGGAACTTACTTCAGAACTGCATACTAAATTGTGTCACCCGTTGACGGTTTTTAAGGCTCTAGTGATGTTGCTAATGTAGGTGAGGTCACACATAGTCTCACATCCTCCTTCTGCGTGCCACATGAATGGATTAGTAAATCTGTGGTTGTACTTCTCCAAGTGTTTGTGTGTAGGAGAGAGGAAGCCCCGGCTCCGGCCCTGGGCCCGGCCCTGACCCTGCCTCCGTGGTGAACAACCACTGTGGGTCCCATTGTAGAACAGCAGAGCCATTAAAACAACAGCACGCCTACAGAGAAACACCAGAAGTGTGTGTGTGTGTGTGTGTGTGTGTGTGCCTGTGTTGAATAGCCAAGACTGTTCTGAGACTTGAGGCATTGTAAGGGCTTTTTGTTGTAAGTAGAAAAGCTCAACTAAATAAGGGAATGACATTGATTCTTGATCAAAAGTTAGTTTTTAAGGAAATACCCTCTTAGAAGATTTAATAACTCTCCATTTCAAATGCAGGCTTGACCCTTCAACATAAAATGGGACCTAAACCAACGTATCAGCCACAATCAGTTTCTCAATTGTTGCAAAATATCAGAATTGCAGGCTTTACTTCCTCTTCCCTAATGTGTGACATTTGGCTCAGGGTTCGCCAGATAGCTAGCTTGGGACCGAACAGCTGTGCGAAACCTTTTCCACAATGTGGCCCCTAACTGGGCCAATCCTCTTACATCAACAGCCGCACTGAAAGCTCCTAAACGGCTCGGAGTGTTTCATTCATGCAGGCCGGGTGGAGGTTCATTCTCAAATTGCTTTAGTCGGGTGAGTGGGTGGGTAGGGTACATGATGGTGAGAGCCTGTGGAGTTTTGTCCGTATACAATGCATGTTCCTGCAGAGGCGAGCGGTTCTCTCTGAACCTGAGAACCTTCCAGACACTGTAGCTTTGACAGATCACTGTGTTCAACCACAGCATCGCTGCCTCGTGACTGGCCTGCACTCTCCTCTGCTTCACATTGTTGTTGTTGCCCGGCTCATCGCTGATCTCTAATAATGAACATTAATTAAAGAACGCTGTTTTACATGAACAAACATGTGTTGAAAACCACAATGACTCTGTGTTCCCTCTGCCTGCATGTTGGCAGATCCTCATTGAGTTCTGTGCTGGAGGGGCCGTGGATGCAGTCATGCTAGGTGAGTCAGCACTTCCTCTTTGCATCCAGGTCCGAATGTCGAAAAGGAAACTGTTGTCATAGCTGCACTAAACAGCACAGTGGAATTATACACGGTCAGTGTAAGGCTTTAACGCACTGGGACGGTGCCATCAATCACTTTGTTTGTTCATTATATAGCAGAAAAACACGGAGGTTGCGTATTTCAAACCGAGGCAACAATCTTTATTATTCCTTTCAACCGTGACAAAGACAGCGCAGACCAGTTCTACACCTTCCCTTTCACAATAATGACCCTGAACATATAGACTAACTGTCTGCCAGAGAGAAGTCAAATTCACTCCGAGCATTTTGCTGAAAGGAAACTATACAACCGTTTCCAGTAGCTTTGTGCTACAGTTTAGCTCAGACGCGGCTCAGGGTCAATAGGCTCCTGGTTGTTGGTCCTCTGCCTACGTGAATCTATTCAAACCTTTTATTGAAATTGGGGTTTATTCGTTGTGGGCCCCCCACCCGGTGTGTAAAGGCCTTAAGACATCAAAAGACCTCTGTAGACCACATCCATGTTACATTCCTCGCTCATTAATACAGTGGATGTAGCTCAGCTCATATAACCGTCTAGGATTAGGTTGCATTTGTGTGTGCGCTCCACAGTCAAGAATTCTAGGCACGCGTCTTTTCGTGTGATCTCCTGTAGAACTGGAGAGACCTCTGACAGAGCCTCAGATCAGGGTGGTGTGTCAGCAGACTCTGCTGGCCCTCGTCTACCTCCACGACAACAAAATCATCCACAGAGACCTGAAGGCTGGCAACATCCTCCTCACGCTGAACGGCGACGTCAAGCTAGGTAAGGGCCAAGATTAAATCCATCCATGTTAATCCATGTTAACGCCAGAATGGATATGATTCAAATCCATAATTGACACGAATTGTCTTCCATGAAGACAATTCACAAAAATGAAAACTGTAATCTGTTTCATTCATACATTGTATTTTTAATAAATTTTCCTGGTTCAATTATTCTTTTTTTCGTCACTTTTCTAATGAACAAACCTGTATGAGTTCACATTCTAGCAATGTAGGCGCTGTGCCTTCGGCCATAGTCTCTACGATGTTTACTCAAGATTGATCTGCTGTACAGCAATCCATCCTTTGACAACATGCAGGCCAAACACGTTCAGTAATCTGAGTGGTGTGTTTGTTCTCGTTGGTCACTCACACACACACACACAGGCCTCTCCAACAAAAGCTCTGTGTCGAGTCGGTGTATCATGTGGTGTTGTGTGGAGCGGAGAAACAATGTTCGCACTTTTAATGCAAGAAGCTTCCCAGCTCCTGTGATCCTTTTCATGACGTTACACTCTGTGAATGTGACACAGGCGCAAGAAAGAAATGTGGTGACCTTATCATGTAAAGTATGATTTCCAGAATGACACCCAAGTTGTAACCAAACGGAAAATGTCAGTGATATATGGCAGTTTTTCTAATGTCAAATGTGTTTCCTTTTTGTAGCTCTTCACACCAGAAATAGCAAAAATTATTAGGTACAAATGGAATCAATCATTTAAAAACCAGACATCAGATTTGAAACTGCAGAGATATCCTGTCTCAAGCACAGGTCTAACCTTTAGCACTGGATCCCACATTTCCCATAATGCAACTCGATAGCATTAGACCAGGGGTTTAACTAAACGTTCATTCATTGTCAATGTGGGATGTTTTTTAACAAAGGGTTCATGTCTGTATGTGACTGGATAGAAGGAAGAGTCAGTGTGTCTGGGGTTTACAAACCATGTTGATGGGACACAAGAACACAAGATAAGACAAGATCCAGCTGTCTTCACAGTTTCTTTTGGGACAAGTATACTGAACGTGATGTGTGAAATCAGTGAAAGGCCCCTTTTAAAAAAAATAACTGACTTAAACTGCACAGTTTTAAGGCAAAAGTGAAAGCACTGCTGCGTGGCTGTAGCAGACATCGTAATGACTTGGTGAGCAGCATGCACAGCAGCAGTTGCTCGGTGTGTAAACAAACGTGTATCCAACAGCAGATGCAGTGACGTAGCCGTCTTAGAGGGGCATGAGTCACTCTGGTGGATGGAACAAGCTCAGAGAAATAACACACAGCAAGCATTCTGTCCAGTGACATCACACACACACACACACACACACACACACACACACACACACACACACACAGAGGTGCCGTTACTCACACAGACGAGGCATAATGTCGTCATGCAGTGGACAAAACCGAATGTTATAACGACACATGGTGTCCTCGCAGGCCGTGATATTTTGTGTTCTTTTCACCCACCGATGAGATTGCAGTCTGTTTTTCATTTAGTTTGGGAAAACAAATGATGACAGTGGGTCCCACCGACGAATATCTGGTTTGCCTTGTCTTCCAGCTGACTTTGGTGTGTCTGCCAAAAACACCAAAACCCTGCAGAGGAGAGACTCTTTCATTGGGACGCCTTACTGGTGAGTTAAATACCAAACAGAACATGTTTTCGTAGTCAGTGAAAACCCTTTCGTCATGAAAGAGGTGAAACTGTGACTCACTATCAGTTGGGCTTTCTTCGCGCATCGAGCAAACATCCATGAACTCTACATCTCCTGTCAGTGACTTTCCTCCCTCCCTCCAGGATGGCTCCAGAGGTGGTGATGTGCGAGACATCCAAGGACCGTCCGTACGACTACAAGGCTGACATCTGGTCCCTCGGGGTCACGTTGATAGAACTGGCACAGATTGAGCCGCCCAATCACGAGATGAACCCCATGAGGGTCCTTCTGAAAATAGCTAAGGCGGATCCTCCGACCCTGATGCAGCCGTCTCGCTGGTGAGTCACAGCGTGGAGGAGGCCACTGGTTGTGTATTGGTTTTGCATAACTTTACATAATAGTGTGATGTGCAGATATCTTTAATGTAGAAGAGTAATACATTTTATTTATTTTTTTTCTCTTAAGGTCCCCAGAATTCAGTGACTTCTTGAAGCGGTGTTTGGACAAGCATGTGGACAACAGATGGAACCCCACACAACTGCTACAGGTACCTTTCTCTTGAACATTCACACAACCTTTTCACATAAATCGTGGATAATGTTCATAAGCTTTGGCTCAATGGGCCACCAATCACTTAAATTTGGTGACCAAAGCACATTTATTCTAATCTAACCTGTCAGAACCATTTGAGAAGCAGTTTGGAAAAGGACAGACACTGTTTTGATGAACCATCTGTCAATCAGACTCTGCCCCGAAGCGAGTCTTCTCCATCTTCTCCATGTAGAAAAGCCTTTAGTGTCGTTCTTTGCTCTTCTTTCAATGAAGAAAACCTCTCTGGTTCTAATGGAACTGATGACACTGCAGCATCTACACTAACCTCAGGAGCCACCGTTGTTAACAACCAACAGTCTCCTCTCCAAGTCCTCTCACACACACATAAGCCACACCCTTAGCTACCAGAAGCTCCTCACAGGATGCTGATTGGTCCAGACAATAACGCATTACTTAAAACCTATTCTCGTGTGACCTCGTGAGAATCCAGGTGCTGTGCAAGGTAACAATTTTGGAGGCCCAAATGTGGATTTATGTAAAAAAATAAAACAGAAAAGGCTTTATTAATTGACACTTCAATTAATAAAAAAGAACAGAATGAAAATATAAAATACATTATTTAAATTGAAAATATAATGTGTCTCTCATAGTCTATTGGTTCCGTATTTTTTATTTTCCTTTTTTTAAAACCTTTTTGAGACGAGTAATCTCTTTTGAGACACGCAGTCTTTTTGTCAGGAGAGGGCTGATAAGACTTGCTGGTCAAGAGTTCATGTTGACCTATTCCCCTGTCAGTTCCCTAGCCCCGTACCCTGGTTTTCAAAAGTTTGCTATTAATCCTCGTTCCCCATCCCATACCCATGAACCAGCTGCCACTCAGCACAAAGCAGCAGAGTCCTAGAGGACATCTGTTTACCTGTCCATGTGGGCGTCGGCTAATGAACTGAGTGTCCTGGCAAGACTGACACTCATCCCTTTGTGCCAACGCTGACGTCAGCAGTGCAGCTTTTCTTTTTAATGGTTTAAGGTGCTCATCAGGTCGGAGCCACTTGTTTACAGAGCAGCAGCAAGGATACGTCCATACACACACACACACACACACACACACACACAGGAAATACATTAGAACGCTACAGCTACAGGATTGTTCTGCACTGAACGACTCGATGGGCTTGAAAATCCAACATAGCGGTCTTCCGCCAATGAAGGTTTTGATATCGAAGAAGCTGCATATTCTCAGGCCAACAATAGAATATGTGCAGCAGATTTCTAAGCCGAAGAAGGTGAGGTAGTCTCTTTTTAAACAAAGAAGATGATTGATTTATTTCCAAAGGGAGGGTAAGAGAAGGGTGCAGAAACGCTGTGTGGTTTTTCAAATGTGTCTCATATGGTCGAAAGAGAACCGTCTGTTATACTGTGAGCAATTTAATTCTCAAGGTCTATTGGATTAGTTGTCTGCGGGGCGTCCAGTCTTTCTGGCCGTTGCTGTTATTGCAGCGGGTAAAACGTTCCAACACACGCCATGAATTGTCTGTTAACGATGGAGACGAAATCTTGATCACTCATCGAGTTATTTTGAATTCTCTTTTGCACAGCATTCATTTGTGTCCAGCGTGACGGACAGCAGGCCCCTGAGAGAGCTCATAGCGGAGGCAAAGGCTGAGGTCACGGAGGAGATCGAAGACCACAAAGAGGAGGAAGAGGAGGAAGACACGGAAGCCCACCTGGTGTGTAACCATTTACAAAAATCTGTTTGCAAAAGGACCTTGCTAGCGTTTATGATTTTTCTTTTCCATAGCTGAGATGGCAAGTTAATTGATCAGCATATTCAAAAGGGATTCATCTGCCACTGCTTTTGATTCTCAAGTGGGAGGATTTGCTTAAATCATTGTAAACTGTATTAGTTCTGGTTGTAATTAAAACAAAAGCTATTTCAGTACAGTATGTTGATAAATTATCACCCAGTCTTTCAGAAGGCCTTTTACGATAATTATGTTATGAATTTTTCATACAATATATGGACATGACCTCAGTTCTCTTTGCTGTTTCATGATTCAACATCGATGCAGAAATTGTACATTATTTTTATTTACAGAGCCAAAGAGTCCCTTTTACTATTTTTGTTTTGGTTGTGTCATTATTATTATTTATATTTATTTAGATTTTACATTTTAATTACATGTGTCTAAATATTCTTAATAATTGAATGTTCAATGCCCAGCTATAAAAACATTTTAGTATTTTATTTACAGTGATTGGGCTTCCTTAATAATTCACTTGCTCAATATTTTCTTGATATATATTTCAATAACAAAGATATTCAGTAGACCAGAATAAAAACAAAGAAAAGTAATTTTGCTTGAAAGATGGCTTGAAATGATACATGTATTATCAGAAAGACAAAAAATTTGTTGACCACGTGATAATGAATTTGCGTTAATTTGTTATGGGTCATTAGTGAAATCCCTGTTGTGTTCTATTTTAAGGTAAAACTAATACTCCTAATCTCTTTAACTGTCACGTCTACCACTGCTTCAGGGTCACAAACGCGCCCCCTCAGATGTCAGCGTTGCCAGCTCAGAGGATGAGAAGATCCCCCTCTCTCCCTCCAGCCTGGAACCAGTCCCTGAGAAGGTTGAGCCCGCTGTCCCCACAGCCCGACCCACTGAGCTCCCTGTGGCCAACCACGTGGTGGACACTAGCTTTGTTGAGGAGGCCGCCTCCCCGATAGCTGAGGAGACTTCAAACACTCCAGATGAGGACGGAGAGCTGGAACGGAAACCAGTGGAGGAAAAGCCCCCAGAAGCAGGAGGAGATGTTGCCTCCCCAGAACCAGAGACCGAACCAGAAGCACCAGCCAAGGAAATGCAGCAGCTGGAGATTGCAGTTGAGGATGAAAAGGAAGTGGACACGTCAGAGGTTCCAGCTAATCCACAGGCCAGCACAGAGGGTTCAGAGGTCACTGAGGCTCCTCAGGAGGAGAAGACGACTGTTGTGGAGGAGTCAAACACACTAGCAGAGGAGCAGCAGGAAGAGGAGGACCGGTACAAACATCTCAAGGTGACACTGACACTACCAGAGCAAGAGGTCTCAAAGCAGGAGGATGGAGAGAAGCCCACAGAAAAGGAGAAGATGAATGCAGAAGATGAGAAGACGGTTCCAGACCAAGCTACGGATGACAAAGAGAGAGATTCTGACTCGATGAGCAGCTCAGTTGCAGATAACAGCAGTGTCGACCTCAACCTGTCCATCTCCAGCTTTCTGTCCAAAACAAAAGAGCCTGGATCGATCTCCGTACAGGTAACCCTCGAAGTCCACACACTCGAATATGAGCAGAGCCACAGATACCTCCATGAACACGTCTTCTTTTTTTCCCACAGGACAACAAGCGTCAGAAGAAGACGTTGAAAAAGACTCGAAAATTCATTGTGGATGGAGTGGAAGTTAGTGTGACAACATCAAGGATCATCACTGACAATGATACCAAGAATGAGGAGATGAGGTTCCTGAGGTATTCACCAGCCTTCATTTTTATATATCATGTAAACAGGTTGCCATTTCAGAACTCTTATTAGAGGCCAAATGATACACAGAATGAACCTCATTTTCTCTTTCTCTTTTTCCCCTTCTTTCCCTCCTATCTCTCCGTTCTCCCGCTTCCTCTTCAGGCGCCAGGAGCTGAGGGAGCTGCGTCTCCTGCAGAAGGAGGAGCAGCGGGCTCAGCAGCAGCTCAGCAACAAGCTGCAGCAGCAGAAGGAACAGATCTACCGGCGCTTTGAGCAGGAGACCACGGTGAGTGCCTCATCTCAGAATGAGATGCTCAGATGCATCCAAGCTAACGGAAGTTTTTATCCTCCAGCCACCAATTTAATATTAATTGTAGTGGGTTCTTTCATCATCTGGTCTCAGGTTTTCTTCAGCTGGTCTGTTAATCATGCTTCCCATCATTGTCTTCTCATGATGTAGTTCTGGTCATGGCAAGAAAATGAGGCTTAGTCACAATGAACCAGCTGTTATATATGTTCTGTTAACAGTCATTCACAAACCAAAAGTGGCTAGACCTAGCTGTGGCTCTGAGGAGGAGTGTGTTGTTCAATCTGAATATCGGTGGTTCAATCCCCAGCTCCTCTAGTCAATGGCAATGTGTTTGGGCAAGACACCTAACCCAAAAATGTGTCCGTTGTAGCGCCTAGCTTTCAGTGTGTGAATGGGTGTATGACATGCAGTGTGAGTGGACTAGAAAGACACTATAATAAGTACAAGTCCATTTACTATTTATATTATACGTATATATGTTGTTGAGTTGTGTACTTGCATCATCTCAAATGTTTCCACTAATATTCAAACCCAGATTAATCTGTAATTCTAATCAAGGTAACGGTGCGTTTCATTTGGTCGCCTCTTTGTTTACTGTCATAAACTGACATTTTTACAATGCACTATTTAGGTAATGGTGTTTTTTAGCTCTACATTGTAAACGGATGTATGTTTTTAATCATCGGATGTCTGGCTCTTAAGTTATTAGTGAAACCAGCTGAGCAAACGTCAGCTCGACTAGCAGCCCCTACAGGACATCCTGTGTCCACCCAACGGAGTCAGAGAAACACAGATTTTAACGTGAAGCTGCTTTAATCTGTGTTTTTACTGGTTTAAATCTACAGGTCTGTTTGTTTTGAAGAGGAGATTTCTGTGGTTTAAAAAAAAAAAAAAAAAAACTCCAGACTGGTGAATACTGAAGGAATGCTAACGGGAGAAGCTTCCTGCTACAATCCCACTCTGCGTCACCACCTCACCACATTCAGGTTTTGTGATGGTTTTGACTGTGAGACCCCACAGCAGCAGAAAATTACATTGTGCAAAAACTTAAGCACTCCTGCTTAAATGTTGTCGGGACTCTCACAGAGAGCTGCAGGATGACGTCTTTCTGTAGTCCTCAATCATCAAACAATTAACACTGGTTCCCTCCACAAACAGCCAATGGGGCGACTGGGACTCAGTGTTAGAGCAGGGTCATCCTTCAATCAAAGAATCTTACCATTTACTATTTGATTTTGGATTATTACAGGAAATAATCTCTGTGTCAAACAAACTTTGACAATACTCAAAGGTTTTGTTCATCAAGATAATCATCACAAATGATCTTTTTCTGATGTTTGTAGTGTTTAAGGTAAGAGGCTTTCATTAGTCTATAAAGGAACTCCACCAGTCACATGACCTCTCATCTCCACCACTAAGCTAAAGGAGGACTAGTGTTTGAGTGAGGACGTTTAGTCCACTCTTTTTCTTTATTTTGTATGCATGTTTAATGCCCTATTTTAGATCAGATAACTAAATATTTAAATCTCTCCAGCTTGTATTTAACACAGAACTAATGATGCTTTCCATTTGAAGTTGTCCATTGAACTGGAACGCTTCCCGAAGTTGGATTTACAACTTTGAAAGTCGGACAAAACCCACCAACCCTGACCCCAAGATCCAATTAAAAAAAAGTATTAATATTCAATACAAAACAAACAAATATATTTGTTAGCACTTGTCTCATTAAACCAGGCGTACACACAGTCCCAGTTCTATCTGTTGTCACGTTGCTACTGGTGGCATTTGTTGGTATTGCTAAACTGGCTGGAGCAAACCCCATTTAAGTTTTCCATCTTGTGGTATTGGAATGCAGTATCATTCCCAGCTTTGATTTACGAGGTTAATGGAATGCAGCATTATTTCAGGCATCTGTAGGGCTCGCTGGAAGCTGTTTGAGGGCTGCGGGATCGAGCCAGGCGGCTAAGATTAAAGCAAGGCGGGAGGGAGGGAGGGAAGGCAGGCAGGCGACAGGTGTGCGGGGTCCTGCCTCCAATGTCCACACACCGCTGGATGTATGACCTCCAACGGGCTCTGCGGACCTGACTCTCCTCTCAGACGCTAGACTGCCTTTCCAGCCTTTCCCACAAGGTTATTGACACATAGGAAGATATAAAGAGAGAACAAAACACTATGATTCTTATTTTCAGTTTATATTATACAATGATCAAAACATAATTGTGTAAATTATATTCCATTGCTGCCAAAAACTGTCTGTAAGTATTACAGTGCTCCTGTAACCCTAACTCTTACCAAGCCCTTTGAAAGCTCTTCCCAGGGGAGGAAGTAGTTCTAGTGGGGCAGCTTTTGCTTTAGAGATTTCTAGAAACCAGCTGTATCATTAGCGGTGATAACATTTCATCATGTGTTTCTGACTGCTTGCACCTTGAAACTCGAATGCAAGATAATCTGCATCCTCTTGACCAACGACCTCATTTAACTCCGATATACATATTATGAGTGTATTGGTTTCTGACTTACTTTCCCATAATAATAACAAAAAGGAAATTATTGTCGGCACTCCAAACCTTCTCATGAACATTCATTCACGTCACTTTTTTGGGGAGGTGCTTCAGCGCTTTTCACTTGATGCTGAGGTTCACAAAACTGCTGGTGAAGTTGTAGTTGAGTAACGGAACATTTTTGCCATTTCGAGGCTCAGGAGCAGCAGAAGAAACGGGGCTGTGCATAGAAAGACGTCACTCTGGTTGTTAAACGGAGGTTTGCTTTGACTCTCTGCAGAAAGTAAAGAAACAACCAGATGTAGGAAAAAGTGTGAAAGGCGATGACTCATCCGAGTGTGTTTTCTTCCACTGCACACAGATCCAGGTTTTCCAAGGCAAACCGTTCATGTTGCTGTGTGAAGGAGTCCCTTCAGTTGTCATTACTTGTTGCCAGTAACTGTTGGGGCTGTAGCAATGGTATTTTTCTTTACATTCAAAGCATCTATTGAGGTCTAGATAGACTGATGAACTGTTGTCTGCCCCACCCCGTGTCTTACAGAGTAAGAAGCGTCAGTACGACCAGGAGGTGGAGAACCTGGAGCGGCAGCAGAAGCAGACCATCGAGAGGCTGGAGCAGGAGCACACCAACCGGCTCCGGGACGAGGCCAAACGCATCAAAGGCGATCAGGACAAAGAGCTGTCCAAGTACCAGAACATGCTGAAAAACCGCAAGAAAGAGGTTAGCACGTTGGACGCGTCACTCTGAATGTCCTTTCACTTCCCTTGGCACTCATGTAGAGTCGTAGGGAGGGTGGGAGAGCTTGTTCATGTCCTATTTATAGTAGGTTATTTTGATACTTCCAGACACACAAAAGCCTCTGTGATCGGTCTTATGAGTGTTTGCATAACCACCGTTTAGCCACGCAGGCGCTAAATGAGTCTGCGTTGCCACTTCTCATGTCACGGAGTGTAAATCCAGCTATGGCTTCCTTCTTATTTGATTTCTTTCTGTTGCTTGCGGCCGCCTCGACACAGGGCAAACGGGAAGGGGGACTTTCTTCAAAGCATGTGACAAACGCTATCATGAAACGTATCAAAGAGGATATTATCCAAGTCCAACCGAGGGAGGTAATGAGGGCCCCGGTTTGCTGTGACTTTTGAACTTTGACACGCACGCACACACACACACACACACACACACACAGCCTGTTCCTCTCAGCCTTTTGTTGGAACAGACTTCCCACCATGCGAGGGTAGCATGCACGAGTTATCTGGCAGATATTTCTTCTGCTGTTTGATGCCGTTGTCATGCCTTTTCCAAACCTTCCGCCTCCCCGAGTATGCTGTGCCCCGTAACAGGTTCAGAGTGTGTTGGTGTGCAGTGTTTATGTCAATGTCTAGGAGGGTAATGCACTGTGATCCACAGGGAGTGGCCCATGTCGGGATTCAGTCCTTTTCAGTTGTCCTTTTACACCTTGTCCAACACTCCCACATGGGATGTAAGTGAAACCCTTGTTTCACTTACATCCCACAGAGGCCACATTTGGATTCTGGCCTCTTTCTCATGTCTCTTAAAGCATGACTCACTACTCTTGAGACTACACACACCTTTTTTTAGTACATCAGTATAGACCCACACCAAGCCTAAAGTGGTGCTGTGCCATCGACGAAGCACACAGAGAAATGTTTACTGCTGACTGCAAATTGTAGCGCTTTTCTTCGACAAGCATTGCACCTCATGCGAGAACTTTCTGGTATTCTGATCTCCACTCCCTCTTGTTTTTGTTTGGTGAGCTTGTACGAGTGAGCCACGTCAATTTCAGAGAACTCTCTGAACTTCACACTTCAACTGTGTGAGTTAACACGGTTTGTAAATGAGCATGTTCATGAGAAATTTAAATGATCATGATTAACAACCCAATAATTCCAAGTAAGGCTCCACTTCCTGCCCCACATGTCCTATGTTGAAGCAGAATTAATAGACCTGCTGAAGACCAGGACTGGGGACCATGACAGGACACCTAGGACCAGTCTGGACCACTTGAGACTGTTTGTACAGTGAAGAGAACATTCAAAACACAGAGTGTTCTCTTAAATCAGGCAATGTGATTAAAGCGTGGCGGTCACTGTTCTCCACTGGGTCAGAACTGTGAACTAGGAAGGGGCCCAAGGCCCCACGGTTTATAGGTAGTGCCTTTTGGTTCTCGCCTTCCCACAAGAACATGCTAGGCTTACATCCGTTGGGTAAATTGTCGCCGTTTGGAGACGTGTCGATAGAAACCTGGATGGTGCTTACTGTATAATAACTGAGCTCCACACGTCAGCTTATTGCTGTGTGAGCTGAGCCATGTAGGCCGGATTAATGTGACAACAAGCAGGGGGACGCTGTTTATTACCTGTTATTACTGTCTGCTCCTTCAGCTCAAGCTGAGCTTAGCCTGGGGTGAACTTGGCAAAAAGCCTGTAGGCCAGTGCGCGCACACACTCGCACACTTGCTCACACACACACACACACACACACACACACACAGCTTGCCTCATAAAGCCTATCCAGATTAATGTATGGATAAAGGTTTCTGTGTCGAAGTTTGTCACTGATGAGGCTAAGATTTATTGTTATTAATAGTACAACGAGGATGATTGTCATTATTATCATCATTACTGTGGATGGAGGACACTATGGGACTTGTAGAGCAGCAGCCTCTTCCTGCTTTTCCTCACCTGTAATCTCTGTCCTCCTCCGTCCAGGAACAAGAGTTCCTTCAGAAGCAGCAGCAGGATCTGGACACCGCTCTGAAGAAGATCATCCAGCAGCACAAACACGAGCTCGCCACCATCGAGAGAGACTGCCTCAACCACAAGCAGCAGCTTCTCAGAGGTGAAAATAATACCTGGCCAGACTTACTGTCAGTCAGGTAATGCTGTGTTCATGTCCCGAGAAATGGAAGGTTCCCGTGGTTACACTACAACGTGCCAGTGTCTACACCGTCTGTAGAGAACTATCGATTATTCTGATAGTTTGAGGTGTTTTCTCCGCTCCATGAAAAAACCCTTCAATACATGATTCTTTCTGCCGATAGGGTTTGAACATGTGACTAAACCTCTGCAGATCCGGTAAACAGCTGGGTTCATAGCAGGCAGACGATCACATCCGACCTGTTTTCAGTTTGTCTCTGGAATATATAACAAAACCCGTCAACTCTTTATCCACCAGACAAGACCAGCAAGAAAATAAATCATGTTCCTGTTATCTTATTTACCAACGTTAAGGTTCTCTCCTCCAGCCACGTAGTTATCCGTTCATCACACACTTTAGGACCCGCCTTACCCCGGGAACATGCAGCAACATCTATCAATGGAACAGGCCGCTCGGCAGAAGCAATCCTGGCCGCTTATCCACCTCATACAGCCCATTGTGAATAAATAGAACTTATCTTTATGACGTAAACCACCAAATTACAACTTGAGGATGTTCTCTAACCAATGATTCAGGGTCGGCAGAAGTGAAGCGCCTCATAAATGCAGACTGTAGTGGTGAGAAACCTCTCACCCTCACTTCTCTCTTTCAAAAAATATAGAGGCTCTCAGCGACACTATTTATGTTTTTAGATTGATGATTAGTTCCAGAATGTATTTATTACTTTGAGCTCCACATTCAGTTCAACAGTTATCCAGTTTATATAAGAAAATAAAATACATTTGTTTCCGACCATGTGCAGATAAATAGGCTATATGTTTTAGAGCAGGGGTGTCAAACTCATTTTCACCGCGGGCCACTTCAGCATCATGGTCGCCCTCAAAGGGCCAGTTGTAACTGTAACACTGTATAAATTTAACTACTACCGAACATATTGTTAAATAACTGTCTTTGTATTGTTTATTCAAGTGTAAAAATATTGTACATGCATTTATATACATATATATATATATGTATATAAACCCACATTATTCTATCAAAGATCAAACTTAAAACAGAAGAAAATAACAAAGACAAAGATCAAACAATCGTTGTTATATTAACTTTGTTCAAAGCTTTTTTTGTCACAGTTGAGAAGGACATAACTAGCCAATAAGAACATGCATGTGGTCTGGGGCAGTGGTTCTACTGGTCTGGCTGCACCATCACCCCTGAATGAACCGAGATCCAAAGCAAGGAACATGTTCAACTTCTCAGATGGATTTAATGAAAAGATGGTGCAGTTTGAGCCTGAAATGGTACAGAATCTCACATGCCAACACAAAAAAACTAGTTTGAAATATTCCCTTTTACACTCAATTAAAAACCCCAAAGTGCATCTTAAGGACACAATTAATACAACACACATACTCATTGTATAACTTCAGCCTTTTTTAACAGACTCAGCAGTGCTTTCATGCACAAACATAAAAAAAAGGTCGGGAATGAAGTGAACTATCACAAATAGTGCGTGTGTAAACTCATGCAAGTGTGTTGTGAACGCAGCACTGAGGAGTGTGAATAGACGCACTCTGCTGCATTCAAAATTCCCTTCAAAATAAAATCACAAGATTTTTATATTGCCCATGCAAAGGTCCGCGACCGACTGAAAACGAGTCCGCGACGAACCGAAAACGGGTCCGCAACCCACTGAAAACGGGTCCGCGACGAACCGGAAATGGATCCGTGACAGACTGAAAACGGGTCCATGGTGGTGATCATGCCTTCCAAGCCGTCGCGGGCCACATAAAATGACGTAGCGGGCCACATCTGGCCCGCGGGCCTTGAGTTTGACACATGTGTTTTAGAGTGATTATGATGATTGGATTGTAGAGAAAATACTATTGGTCCATTGATCATAATTTAGATGCTTTTTGATTTTCCTGTGACCTCAGTACCGACGCTCTGGAGAATCCCATGTTTACATTAAGTCAACTCAACCGTGCGTCTCCATTTCACTTGCTGAACTTCTTCTGCTCACAGCCTCAACAGCTGTTACCTGTGCTAATGTTATATTAATAATCTGCCACACGCCTCCGATTTATGATCACATGGATTCATCATTTAGTGGATCTGGATGGTGAAGTTTGGAGTTTACTTCTCTTACTTTTCTCTTCACAGGGAGTAAAGAGAGATTGAATAGAATGTTGCTGCATGGGGCCCAATGTTTCATCAAGAAATGTGTTTTGTAGAACTCATATCTTACTCCAGGCAGGTTAAAGGATTGTCCAGTCCTCTCAGTGTGGTAGCAGGAGGTTTGGTGCGGCATAGAATGGAAGGATCTCCTTCATAGGCAGTCAGATTAGCAGTAAACAAGCCTGAAATATTCTCAGCCCAAGCAACAGAACTGCAGCCTGTCTGCAGGTAGCGCTGCCTGGGACTTAATCTGTGCTTAATGTGCCAGGAGCTGCACAAACAACACTTCTGAGAAACACTCACTGAGAGTGTAACTGTTTTTCAAGGGCTTTCCCTGAGAAAACAGACCGTGAGATAGTTCAGAGCTAAAAAAGCTGAAATCTCATTAGTTAAGTTGATGTTTTCAAACTTCATTCAGGCGATGGAGGTAACTTCAGCCCACAGCTGTCATCTTCTGCTCCGTGTCACTGCAGATCATCTAGCAATCCAGAAAGAGGCGTGATATGGAGGAGACATTCGCCTCCAATAAGCCTGTGAACGGTTCCTCTAATCAGTTGGCTCTGTCTTTTGTCCACTAGCACGGGAGGCTGCCATGTGGGAGCTGGAAGAGCGCCATCTGCAGGAGAAACACCAGCTGTTCAAACAGCAGCTCAAAGACCAGTACTTCATGCAGAGGCATCAGCTGCTGAAGAGACACGAGAAGGTACAAGCTGCATCGGAGATTCTGTTCGGTTCTGTTCCCGTCACAACCTGAGCATTGAAAAGTGCAGTTTCTCTGGGAGCTCCACCCCCCCTTAATGTTCTGTCTCTGCTTGTGTGGCTTGTGCAGGAGATGGAGCAGATGCATCGCTACAACCAGCGTCTGATTGAGGAGATGAAGAACAAGCAGACGCAGGAGAGAGCCAGGCTGCCCAAGATCCAGCGCAGCGAGGCCAAGACCCGCATGGCCATGTTCAAGAAGAGTCTCCGCATCACCGGAGCTGCCATCACCCCCGAGCAGGAGAGGGAGAAGGTCAAACAGGTGACGAGCAAAACTGCTGGGAAATGAAATCAACCCTTTTTGTCTTTTATTGGATGGAAAGCTATAGGACCAAAACCATGGCCCACGTTCCTTCAAAGAACGAGAACCCGGAAGCCTAACGGTGCCTCTGTTCTCCAGTTTGCAGCCCAGGAAGAGAAGAGACAGAAGAACGAGAGGCTCCATCAGCATCAGAAACATGAGAACCAGATGAGGGACCTGCAGCTGCAGTGCGACGCCAACATCCGAGAACTCCAGCAGTTACAGGTAGAGATTACGCTGTTCTGATCCGGGGTTCACGTGCTGTCCCGGACACAAAAACATGTTTCATACGCCCATCCCCCCTCCCCCTCTCTGTGCGTTTCAGAACGAGAAGTGCCACCTGCTCATCGAACACGAGACCCAGAAGCTGAAGGAACTGGACGAGGAGCACAGTCTGGAGCTGAAGGAGTGGAGGGAGAAACTACGACCCAGGAAGAAGGTAGAGAACCTGTTGCTCCTGATAAGATACTCCTCCCTGGATGTGAATAATGACTGTGATAGGATCAAAAACTGAATACATTGATGAATATTTTGGCCAAAGTCTTGGTTTCATTAATATAGAGAGGAAGACCTTTATGGTCCATGTTCTGTCTTCTATTGTAGCATTATTTTTCTGACTTTTTTATGTTACCGTGGTATCATTTCAGTAAATATTGAGATACTTTTAGTATTATGACAACACTGACTCACTGGGTCCTCAAGTGGTAAAGGACTCCGATACAGATCAACCACAGGGACGTTGGTTTGGTCCAGGCCTCCAGCATGAGGACACCATGGAGTCCACAGTAAAAAAAAAAAAAAACACCCACATTAAGATGACTCTTTTATAATAATAAACAAATTATGTTTATGGATGCAGACAGAATAAACAAGTAAAATCAAGTTTAAAAAAAAGTCTATTTTAAAGTCTATCATGTAATAAAAGGTCATGTGACCAGCTAAGATAGCTGTAATTGGTGTCCAGCTGTCCTGATTTAACACTGCAGGCTGGTTGTACACTATAGTGAACGACCGCACAGAGGCTCCATAGTCTGATTCAACAGATGACTCTGCTTGGCTCAATACAATAGGCAGATATCAAAATCTTGTTATTGAAACTTTTGAAGCAAAATATTGTAATTGATGGGATCTAATTTGGTTACATATCCCATCGGATTCACTACTTGGATATAATAAATATATATATATATATATATAAATAATAATAATAATAAAATATATATATATATATAAAGCCTCCAGATTCCATCGCCTTCCCTCATGTTTCTGTGTGTGCCCTGCAGGCCCTGGAGGAGGAGTTTGCCAGGAAGCTGCAGGAACAGGAAGTGTTCTTCAAGATGAGCGGCGAGTCGGAGTGCCTTAACCCGTCCAGCCAGAGCCGCATCTCCAAGTTCTACCCCATCCCCAGCGTCCACTCCACCGGTTTCTAGTAGACGTGGACATGAACCGAGCTGCCTTGCCCTCGTCCTCTGGAAAACGGTTGGAGGCTGTGAGAAGCATTTCTGTTTCCGGACTCTGCTCCTCAGTCGGCAGCCTCATTTGTTCACGTTGTAATACTTTCACTCTATTACGGTTATTTTTGAAGGACAATTGTGAAGGCAATATTTCAGATTCCGTGTTTCAGTAGCTGTCTGGCCAACCTTCCTGTTTTGATTGACTAGTTTTTTTTATGAAGACGCCGGTGCCTGTAGGATTTGATATGTTCGGCTTTGAAATGATCATTATTTACTGCTTGATTCTTTTCTTATTTGGCCATGCCAAGCCCTGAGAAGCAAATAAGACAAGAACTATTGTGCGATCCATTTTCCAAACTGCGTTTTAAAGAGACCGTCGGCACGTCTCCAGTTTGGAGAAAACGGATAAGAGTACTTGCATGGTTGCTAAGCGATGTACAGGTGGTAAAAAAGAAAAAAGGATCAGTTTCCCCCGCCAAAAGAAGAAATGTGCTCCTGTTTCACAGATGAAAAGAGAGATAATCTTGGGAAAACCTTTCGTCCACATGTTCTGGAGTCCTAAACATTGCCTCTCAGGGCTTTCTTACATTTGCATGAGAAAAAAAGGCTTTTTTATACAACTTAAACTGTTGATGATCATTTAGTTGAATATTAAACGGCAACCATATCATTTCTACTTGATAACATAGAATGTATTTCTGCTGACGGAGCAGGTTCCTTCAGATGGCTCTTGCTGAAGGAATGATCCAGTATATTTGATGACTATATCTCTGTGATAGATGTTTAGCTTGTGATGAGTAGAGCTTGAGCTGATGCATGATCTCAACCCAAGCTTCAGGACCCTTTCCCAGCAGAAAGGAGGAATCCTTTCAGGGCGTTTCTTCAGAATGCCTTCAGCAGGCAGTGGAGACAACGGGCCACATGTCCAACAAGCATTTCTCTCAATGGGTTCAAATGGTTCCATTATTTTAGGCACCACCACTTTATTATCGTCCAGCAAAGCAGACATAACTGTGGGAGCAGTGTTCGGGGATGAATGACGAATGCAGTTGTTCAGTGACTAACGTTTGAAAGCGTTTTCTGCTGTGGTGAAACTCGCTGAGCAAATCCAACCGACCAAACGGCTCTCAGTTCAGCTCCTAATCTGCAGCTGCACGTCACATGCTGCTCCTGGTGGGGCGTTCAGGGGAGGCCTGCGCGGCTTCTCCTTCTCATTGAAATACTGTTTGCATTGCCCTGCTAGCTGATAGGCTTAATGATGGGTATAACCGGACCCCTGATGTTGGGCCGGCGCTAGGTTTTACGCAAGCTGGCCAACTTCCTGTTGTGCTCAGTGTGAAGCAAGCAAACAGTTTCAGTGTTGGAAGAAAGGAACACAATGTGAGCGCTCAGCATTTCTTTTATTCAGGTGGATGGATTGCGTCGTCACGTTGGAAGTGGACCTGACTGGTTTGGGCTTTCTTGCCTTGTGATTGGTCCATCTAATCCTCTTTTTCTTTACGATTGGCTTGTCAAAAATATTTAATAACCGGAACTAACTGCTGTGTACAAAACATTGCGTTGGGAGTGCTGTGCACCTTTTCCAGAACATTCTCAGTCTATTTATATGAAATGCAGCATCGTCACGGCAGCATTCAGGATATACAAGTGCTTGTTCTGTCGGCCAGTTTGATTCTACACACAATGAGTCAATGGATGACATTCGGATTTGAAAACAATGATGCCCATATCAAAATTGTTATGCATAAAACAATTAAAGTCTGTTTTTTTTTTTGTTTTTTTTAGAATAGCTGTGTAATGTTGGTTCATTGTGCTGTAAATAAACCTGTTTTTCTCTGTACTACAGTTGTGTTCAGTCTCTGGTGTGATGCGTACATCTGACCCTAAAGCTTAAAGCTTCTTCAAAAAACAAAAGCACGATTGAATTAGAAAATGCAGAAGAGTATAAAAAGATAAGAGACATACTGCTCTTCATTCAATCCCTCCAAAATGAAAGATGTCAGCCCTCAGTGGCGTCGATCAAAAACCAGCTCATACTAATAAACCCTATTTTTCACAGCAAAGCAGACATTCAGGAATAAAAAAAATGGAACGGGACTCTATCTCTTGAGGCTCCATCGTTCAGTAGCGTGACTCAAACGCTGATGTCCCTCCTGCTGGTCATCATGGTGGAGTCTCCTGAAACACATCACACAGTTGGATTAATGTGACCTGCCACGTCGAGTCAGACTCATCATCGTTAGCAGCAGGGCTCCCCTTCTGTACATCCACTCTAGACGGCTAACGTGTTGCCAGCCTCTTGTGGACGTCGACTGGCTCTGTCTGTTTAGTGTTGAAGTGTCAAAATGAAATTGCCAATGTGCCACTGGTCAGTAATGTCTGGATATTATCGGTCATGATGCAGCTGTGATGATTTTATTTTGTTACATTTTGACGGTTTGAAGAACCGAGGAGTCCAGGATAGAAATCATCAACCATCAAATCAAGCTGACAACTGACTTCTGTCCCGTGTGTCCTTGTAGCCCAGGACGGCCTTGTTCACCTGTGTCCACGCAGACAGAGTAGATTACTTTATGATCATGAAGAAGCCATGAAAGAAGCTTCAGTTTCAGGCTGCTTTAGGCCCAATTCCAATTGATTTCCCAATCCAAACTCCAACAGGATATATTTAGATCTGCCTCTCTCTCCTTTTGGCCCCGGGTATCCCGTGTCCCCTTTGTGTCCTGGTCTCCCCGGCGGCCCTACAATGGCTCCATGTGCTGCGGGGGACAAATTCAGTTATCAGAAACCCTGATTCTCACATCTCTCAGCTACGTCATTCCTCCGCTTTGTAACGTCTTTACTTTTGATGTATTCCACTAAATCAGTGACATTTGCGTGGGAGCCAAACAATCGGCTGTTTCCGGGGTGACCGGGAGGGCCAGGTGGTCCCGGTGGCCCCTGGATGGCCCGTTCATTGTGGTTCTGATCACCGTCACGCAGCAGACCGTGAGCTGGAGAGAGGGAGACACGGTCAACCAGTACTTCTACCTCCTGCTTTATTGTACATTTGGATTTGAGATGTGGAGCATCATAGCCTAGTGGTGCACATTTGATGTATCCCAGCAGATCTGTGGCGTTTCCTTGTGAACCAAACCACCGGCTGTATCCAGGGGGACCTGCGGGGCCAGGCGGTCCCGGAGGTCCTTGGAAAACGCGACTGTTGTATTCCCTCACGATGTCGCGCAGAAGGCCATGGGCTGCAAAGGACAAAACTCTGAGATGTGAAAGCGCTGTGTGCCACTGGTTTCACTCAACCCTGAGAAAATGTGTTAATATTGTGCTTATTGTTACGCTCCATTTAAGGCCTGTCTCTTTAACCCTAGAACACTAACGTTAGTAACACTATCACTAACGTCGGTGATAGTGTACCTGATAAAATATACTTCTCATCCATCCATCCATCCATTATCTGAACCGCTTATCCTCTTTAGGGTCGCGGGGCGCTGGAGCCGATCCCAGCTTCTCATCAAAATATATTAAAATAAAACAATACAAGGCAAATTGAAGAACTCTTCATTTATTTTACCCTATAGAACTTCTCATAAAACTAAAAACAGATATCATGGGGGGACCATGAAAAACGTATCAAAATTGGGTGAAAAATGTGGAAATCATCAATAAAATATGATTAAAAATATAAATAATGGAGCTATGAACTTCTTCTTTGGTCCACATGTTCCTGGGACATGTGAACCTGTGAATCCTGTGAAGGAAAAGTCTCCTTCAATGTTAAAACCATCCAGAATGTTTTCACCCTCGATCACTAACGTCGGGTGAAAATCACACGAACACGTGAAGTTTGAGAAAAACACGGATTGGAGCAGAGAGACACGCCCACCTTCAATAAAGACACGCCCACTTTCAATAAAGACACGCCCACCTTCAATTACATCAGTGAGCAGCATGTAGCTACACAAGGACCCACACAACTCAGACAAAAGCAACACAATGAAAATAACGTAACCACAATCGCTCGGGTGGAAATTCTAGGGTTAAGGACCCTTCAGTCAGCTCTGATTGGCTTGTGTTTAAAATATGGTGCATCTTTGCAAAGGTTGTTCTCAAGAGTTATATTCTTCTAATGAGTCTGCATGTGATGCGGGAAGGGGAGCCACATCTCAGTTGAATCACATGACTTCTGATGCAAGCAGCCCACAACAAAGGGACTGGGTCGTCTTCTTGCACAGCTTGTGGTTGGTGGGCTCTCCAGATACACTAACGGATGTGTTTGTCATGATATTACTCCTTTAAATTGTCAGACTGGAATCCTGAGCAAAGGCCTCTGGCGTCAGGGCATTAGAGTTTTGAGGATAAAAGTCTTCATGGGTACATGGGTAAAGAATTGTGACTGTGATTCCTATTTTAATTAATAATTTACATCTGATATGTTCCACCGGATCTGTAACTGACCCTGTGCTAGGACCTTCAATTACAAAAGCAGATACAGAATAGCTCGGATCCACTTACATTTGATGTATTCCACCACATCCACAACTTTTTCACGAGAACCAACCCATTGGCTGTGTCCAGGCATCCCTGGAAGTCCAGGAGGTCCTGGAGGTCCCTGCACTCGTTCAGAGTCCCTCACAACATCTCGGAGCAGACCGTGGGCTGCATGTGGAGGGAAGTGGAGTTCAGAGGAGGGAAGGAGGGTAAGTAATATCTAACAATACAGCAAGGAATCTCTGCAAGCAGAACTATGGCTGCACGCCCGTTGTATGTTAGAAGTGCAGATGTAAAAGGCTTGTTCAGGGCACAAGCGTGCAAAATAAACTTCCCGCGATGTTATAGGTATATACATGTAAAGCCACACCCCAAACGGGCAACACACTGGTAATATATTAATGACGGCATGGTTCAGAGAAAAAATACATGTCATGTGATATAAACGTTCATAAACGTCCTCTAGTTCACCTACATTTGATGTAATCAGTTACTTTCACAGCCATATTGGAGTAGTCTCCAGTATCCAGGTTCCGGTCTCTGGCGCTAGGTACACCTGGCTCTCCCTTGTGTCCTTGGGGTCCAGGAGGTCCTGGTGGCCCAGGAAGACCTGCAGGTAATACAACATACGAGAAACAATCACTTAGTTATTTGGTCATATGTGACAATACATTTGTCACATATAGACATTGTGCCTTCATTAAATGCTAGTAATAGTTTTGATAACCAAAAGCCTTGTTATACACTACTTTTGAACCAATCTGCTAAGTATAGCAGAAAACACATGACAAGTAGTCATTGTTGAACCCGACCATGTCCTTGAACAAGTGGAGGACTCAAGCTCAGTCACAAGTCATCCACTTTAGCTGCAAAGCAACGATTTGTAACTGTCTGCTGTTTGAAATCAGTGAAGTAAACTCACTCTTGAGATATTGTTGTTGTTCTGCTTTCAGCGTCTCTCTGCTGGCATGCTCAGCATAGGTCACCAGGCCGTGGGTTCGACCAGGGGTGCCCTCGGGTCCAGGGGGACCAGGGGGGCCTGGTAGGCCTCTGAAGGCAGCATCTTTGGAACAATGGAACAGATGTTGAATAAGACTAAATGTATCTTAAACTAATTTACATGATCATTTTATACCATTGATATTTGTATATTTTCTCGGATGAAGTCTTCATGAACTGACGAAGCTAATGTTTTCAGTCAGTCTCACTTTGCAAGTAGTCACGAACGTCTGTGCTGATGTAGTTCCCAAATCCTCGTGGGCCAGGTGGACCTTCTGGGCCAGGTGGACCTGCTGGTCCAGGTGGACCAGGGATACCGGGGGAACCAGGAGGCCCCTGAGGAACTGCTTGATATCCATCTAGTTGAACAATGAAAATTAACATTGGCTTAGGAATACTCCTGGATCCAATTACATGAACAAAAACCGGAAGAGCTCAAACACCTGATTTTACTGGGTTGATAGCTGTCTGTGTTCTAATTGTCTTTCTTACTTGATAACAAGTTTCCAGGAGGCCCCGGAGGCCCAGGTGGTCCAGGGACACCTACCACCCCCCTTTCTGGTGACAGACAGGACCCACGGTCAATGAAAGTCATGTTCTCTCAAGGTAACCTGTAAGTCCACCTGTAACCCTCACCATTCATGAGGATGAGGACACGGTCAGCCACGTCCTGGGTGTTGACTCCATAGCTGCCGGGGCCTGGAGCTCCAGGAGGTCCCGGGGGACCAGCAGTACCAGCAACGTATCTCCTCACGTCCTCTCCTGGAAACAAATAATTGACACACTTTGACAAACAGTCTCGCATGCTATGCTCTAAGAGCAGGGTATCTGGGGGCTCTGCGGTGGTAGACTTTAACCACCACCAAATGAGACTTACGTTGTAATAAGTTGATAACATCATTGACAGAGATAGGTGGACCTGGAGGGCCAGGAGGGCCACGAGGGCCAGGAGTCCCATCATATCCTCTACCTGAACCCAAATTGGTGAAAGTCATCAGAAGGTTTTCACTACTGTTGGAAAAGCTGTAGGTGTCACATACAGACATCCTGTGTAATCATTCATTTGTTCATAATATTACATAATTGGTCATACTCTGGATGTAGGCGATAACTTGGTTTGCCAAATCATCCACCTGCCTGTCCCCTGTGGTCCCTGGTGGACCGGGAGGACCGGGAGGACAAGGATGTCCAGCCAGGTACTGCCTGATGTCGGGCCCTGCGTGTCAAAACAATGTTGTCTTATTCATTCGATCACAGAGTAACATGAGTACATGAACCAAAGTAAATACATGCATAGCTTACTCTGAAGGTACTCTACTATGTACTGGCCCACATCCGTTGATCCAGATCCACTTCCATCTCTTCCAGGTGGTCCAGGTGGTCCAGGTAGGCCTGGGGCTCCAGGACTGAATGAGCCACCTGGTACGACACCACAAGTTATGTCATGTAGAAAAAAGATTAAAATATCAAAGATTAAATACCTACTATTATTAATACTGCTAAATTAATATCAGTACCATTCGACTGAGCAGCTGAGTTGTTAAGGCCGATCCAGAGGTAAAACAAATATGATTATAAAAGATTGTCTGTGCATACGCGTTGTTACAATCAGAGCTCACATTCAGACCTTCACTGCTCACTATGAATGTGGAATAGTACTTGAAACTTTAGTTTGGTTCTTGGTACCTGATCCCTGATCCCAGGGTGGTGTACCGTTAATAATAATATTTGTTAATATTTTTATTACTCATTTTATTAATCTAAGTAATTACATTTTTATACCAGCTAATAATCTAAACTGCTCCTGCCAGATCCCAGTCGCGGGGGGGTCTTCTCTTGAACTGCAGTTCCAGTTCTTCAGCTTAACAACTGCATATCTGGAATCTGCAACTTTACCCGCTCGGTCTTGTTGCAAAGCGACCTAACAGATTAGTTTGCTGACTTCTTGATGAAGGAAAATACGAACTCCAGGAAAACACAGGGATTGACAGGCAGAATAGACAGGAAGTGTTTGTGTTTAACAATTCACTCAGGCTCAATCTTGTATCACTACACACAAATAAAAGAAGAGGATTTGTAACAAAACATTGGGCTGAGTTTACCTTTAGGTCCTTGTGGCCCTTCTGGGCCTGGTGGCCCCTGAGGCCCCATGGGTCCAGGCTGACCTGGGAACCCTGACATGAAAACCAAAAGAGTGATTTAACATCTGGTAAAAGACCTTGGAGGTTTAGCATTGGCTAATGAATGATGAAGGCTACCAGATGTGGCTGAAAGTTTCTGGAAAGTTTTCAGTGAGAGGAAATGTTTTGTCAACAAATTTAACATGTTAGCATGATGAATGATAGCTGTGTATTATTCATTTACTACTCATGAGCATTGTAAATTAGCAAGAACCTATCTAATTCTTGCTTGAGGGCCATTGTCCCCAAAGCTTTGGAAAACACCCTGCTGTAACCTGCTTTGTATTCCCTCTAAAATAAAAAACTGATTTTCCACATGAGGGAGCAGAAGGTCCAGCCAGGTACGGCCTGATGTCAGCCTCTGCGTGTCAAGACAATGTGACACAGAGTACATGAACCAAAGTAAATACATGCATAGCTTACTCTGAAGGTACTCTGCTATGTACTGGCCCACATCCGTTGATCCAGATCCACTTCCAGGTGGTCCAGGTGGTCCAGGTAGGCCTGGGGCTCCAGGACTGAATGAGCCACCTGGTACGACACCACAAGATATGTCATGTAGAAAAAAGATAAAAAATAATGATACAATATTATAAAATAAAAATATAAAGTACACTTTTGGTGAAATAATGATTATACAAAAGGGATGGTGAACTTTTGCGGCCTTAAGGATCAAAATCTCTTTTCTAGGCATACAAAACTGCCATAACATGTTTGTGAGGTGAGTAGTGGCCCATGGAGTTAGTGTCTTCATCCATCAGGCAATATTCTCTATATATCAACGCTTGGTCAAATGGCTTCCTGTAATGTGAAAGTGTATTGGTGACACTATAGGTCAATATTCTTGAGCCCCCTCTGCTCTCACTGTGAACTAGCCCCAAGTGGACTGGGTTTCGTCCTGGTCGTGGAACAGTGGACCAGCTCTTTACCCTCGCAAGGATACTGGAGGGGTCCTGGGAGTTTGCCCAACCAGTCTACATGTGCGTGTGGACCTGAAGAAGGCTTTTGACCGGGTCCCTCAGGGATTTTTGTGGGGAGTGCCTACCAAAAGCGAAGGAGTTCAAGTATCTCGGGGTCTTGTTTACGAGTGAGGGTAAAATGGAGCGGGAGATCGACAGGAGGATCGGTGCGGCTGCAGCAGTAAAACAGGCGTTGCACCGGGCCGTCTTAGTGAAGAAGGAGTTCGGACATCAGGAGAGAGCTTTGAGTTAAGCCGCTACTCCTTTGTGTTGAAAGGAGTCAGCTGAGGTGGTTCAGCATCTAATTAGGATGCCTCCAGGACGCCTCCCTTTAGAGGTTTTCCAGGCACGTCCAACTGGTAGGAGGCCCCGGGGAAGACCCAGGACACGCTGGAGGGATTATATCTCCCATCTGGCCTGGGAACGCCTCGGGATCCCCCAGAATGAGTTGGTAAATGTTGCGGGTGAGAGAGAAGCCTGGGTCAGCCTGCTGGACCTTCTGCCACCACAACCTGACCCCGGATAAGCGGTGGAAAATGGATGGATGAATGGGTTGGCGACTGCTACCAAGTGAAACTTCTCCTGTGTGCCACGTCCATCTAGAGACAGTGTTTGGTTTGTCCGTTCTGTCTACTGCAGAAACATGGCGGCTGGAAGGTGACCCGCTCCATATGTGGCTATAAATAGATCATTATATATTATGGAAACGTGCCAATTCTTAGTTTTCGGTGATTATACACTAAAGAAAATATGAATATTCCATTCCATTTCTGCCAATAGATCACCCGTGGTGCTACACACCTTTCCTCATGAATAATAAGGAGATATATATTTTGGAACATGTTCGCAAGATTGACAGGTGTGTTATTGGTCAACTATTGTTGCTGCTGGTTGCTCACAACCCTGAAGACCTTCTACACACAGCATTGTTGAAGATTATTAACAATTCATGAGTTGATATGAGATTCAGGATGTCTTACCATTGGAGACCACAGGCTCTCCTGCATAACCTTCAAGGAACATGTAAACAGTAAGATAAACAAATTCCATGTACACATGACATCTATTGTTTCTGTCCATCCGGGGAGAGGAATCCTCCTTTTTTCCCCCCCATGAAATGTTTTTTTTCTATTTTTTGGGGAGTTTTTCCTGATCTGATGTGAGGTCCCGGAACAGGGATGTTGTATTTGTACAGATTGTAAAGCCCCCGAGGCAAATTTGTAATGTGTGATTTTGGGCTATACAAAAAAAAGAAAATTCACTTTGGCTCAATCTTGTACCACACCACAAATAAAAGAAGAGGATTTGTAACAGAACACTGGGCTGAATTTACCTATAGGTCCTTGTGGCCCTTCTGGGCCTGGTGGCCCCTGAGGCCCCCTGGGTCCAGGCTGACCTGGGAAACCTGACATGAAAACCAAAAGAGGGATTTAACATCTGGTATAAAAGCTTGGAGGTCCATAATTGGCTTTTGTAATCCCCCCCATAACAACTAAAGATGAAGGCTACCAGATGTGGCTGAACGCTCTGGATAATACTAACAAAGAGTTATTCTTACATGAAGCAAGACTCTCCATAGTATACATACAAAATCCATCTTATCTAAAAGCTGTTCACATACCACGAGCTGATTCCCCAGGAATCCCTGGAAGACCTGGTTGACCTGGTTCACCTGAAACAAGCATCATTGCATTAAGATGTGTTTCTTTTAAATGCTTGTCATTTCTATCCACCATGATGTATGCAATGGCTTTCAATCTTCTCACCTTGGTACCCCCGTGGTCCTTGGGTGCCTAAGGACAATGAACGATAAGATTAAAGAACATTTCTTTGAAGCAGAAGTTCTCAACAATTCTAAAGAAGAATCCAAATTCGTCTCGACCCAAGAGTGGCCACATTCACCTAAACAATTGTGTATGCATAAATCCATTTTAGATACAGTATAGTATATAGAGACTTCTGTCTGCATCTGATTTGTCAAACCTACCTGCTGAACCCTGTGGGCCTGGGGGTCCTGGTGGTCCAGCAAAAAAGGTTTCTGAGGCAAACCAGGGAAGAACACATGAAAGATGCCAAGCAAAGACAGTCAAAGCTGAATATTACAGTGTTTTTGATTAATGCGTCTACCTGAGGTAGGCACAAAGCTGCCAGGCTCTCCTCGAGGTCCAGGTAAACCAACTCCTGTTAGGACAACAGAAAGGATACTTAAATCATCCTGCATGCTGATTATCTAGGTATCTATTTTACTTGTTTACCTGGCTCTCCTGCAGGACCTCTACGTCCTGGAGGTCCATGTTTAGTTTCACCTAAACAAGAGTTACAGCAGTATTTGCATAGTTTGATCTAAGCCATTATTACAATTATTTGAAAATACCCTGAAAATGTTACAAATTTTGTTTGACATACCAGGAGGGCCTTGAGCACCAGGTGCTCCAGGAGGCCCTGGAGGTCCTGGTGGGCCGGGCAGTGTAAGCGCTGAAGAATGTCCTGTTTGGATTGAAAGCATAAAGGGGGTAGATGTGTGTAGTACTGTCTTCCACACTGTTATTCTTGATACCACCACCAAATGTTGCCACAGTAAGGACGAATAGAAATAAAGAGGTACTCACTGTCTGTTTGGGTGGCACTGGCAGTTTCTGACCTCACGATACTCCCAGGCGCAGCAGGGTTTCCTTGCTCCCCCTTTTCTCCTTTCTCTCCTCGTTCTCCTTTAGGGCCTACATTATGATATCAATTTACTTATTTATTTATGGTATCAGCAATCCTCACATTGCTCAGTCAATTTTGGACTCATTCCAGATGCTCAACACGGGTCAAGAGTTTGGATTTACCAGGTTGCCCTGGGACACCAGCGGGGCCAACGGGTCCCGACAGACCATGGGTTCCAGCAGGCCCTGGAGGCCCAGCAGGCCCTGGAGGTCCGGGGACGGCCACAGTATTGGAGTCAACTAGAAACCAAAAGCAAGTTCTATTTTAGACTTTGTGTTTTCCTAAGGTTTTAACTGGGGCAAAGTATTGATTGGTCATGGTTCTTACTTGGAACGATGACTTTACCAGGTGATCCTGGTTGACCTGAAAGACAGTTATGTTTGATTAAATGATCAAACTTTCCATTATATAGTAGCATGACGTGTATCAATAGTTTAACAAAGTCCATAGTTTTGGGGAACTTTGGTAAGAAAATTGAACTGCCATTTACACAACTAGAATAGTAGTTTAGAAGTAAAGTGTGCATGCAAGCTTTCTTTAGGCATACTAGTGCTGAATCTAACAATGGCGGTCAATCACGTTGCTCCACCGGTTTGGTCCAGACTGAAATATCCCTAAATGGCTGAATGGACTTTCACAAAACTTTGTACAGGAATTCATGGTTCCCAGAGGAAACTTTAGAGATCGTATAACTTTTCCTCTAGCGCCATTAGGCCAAAATGATTGACCCATCAGCCTCAGCTCTGTGCCAAGGACACAACGTTAACACAGTTACACACTGAATTTGTCAGCCTTTTTCATTGTTACTCAGCAAACTGCCGTAAGCAGCTGTGTCTCGGTAGCCGCACAACGTTGCTGACAGGCCTGCATAATCCTCATCGTTTTACTGTGTGTGTGTGTGTGTGTGTGTGTGTGTGTGTGTGTGTGTGTGTGTGTGTGTGTTCACAATTGATTACACGACAACTGTGCATACTGCCATGCTGCTGTGTGGTGGTAGGAGCCTACCTGGGGGACCAACATCTCCAGGAGGTCCAGGCAGTCCCTTCACTCCAGGAAGTCCCATTGAACCCGTGTCACCTGCATACAGACTCTGGATTACAGAGCAATCTTTACCTCAACAACAATTCTCAATTTTCTGGGATGTTTCTCTGGCAGCCATGACAGAATGTTGGCTCCTACAGGACAAACTCAGGAGGGGTGATGTATATCCCTTTTTAATCTATACATCTTGTTTATGCAGTTCAGTACTCTTGTGAAGCTCATTCTCACCTGGAATTCCATTAGATCCCTTCAGTCCAGCAGGTCCTTGTGGCCCAGGTTGTCCAGGTTCACCTTGAACCACAAAAACAAGAAAACGTAAAGATTTTAACCTTTTTCTTACCAATAACAACTTCTTCAAAGGTTTGCAACTTACATTTGTCAGACTGTTATTTCTTATCATATATTTTAAAAGAATAAATTACACAAATATAGAATGTTAGGTACACCTAACAGCCTGGCGGCCATTTTTAATAGAGATAAAGAACAGGACAGGTCAATAACATTCGCTGCTGTAATGACAACTTATTATTCAAGTTGTTGTTGATATGTTTGTTCTATTCTAGAACTCACCTGCTGGCCCACGTGATCCCCTCTCTCCCGGTTCTCCTTTGGTTCCTGTCAGCCCCGGTGTTCCTCGATCACCTGCATTCAAAATGAAGCTCTCTGAAAGTTGGTCTGAACTCATACCGAGATATCTTTACATAATAGCATTGCTTAATACTGCAATGAACGTATTAATCATTCTGCTAAGACACAGTAACTTAACTATTTTATGATATTTTGCTCTTTAGTTTCATGTCACTATTTGTTCTTTCCATATTCATAGTTTTGTTTTAACAGGACTCTTTATTCTAGTATATGAGTTATTCTATATTCACGTTGCAGTCCATTGATGATAAAGATATTGTTTCTCACTATTTCCTTCAAAAATAACACATTTTTCCAATACAATGAACTTATATCATGAAATCAGACACTTTTTTTTTAACACTATTAGTTTGAAATTAGGGAAAGAAAGTAGCGGGGAAAGAGCCATAGCTGGTTCGGGAGGTGGAGCGGTACCAGCTATGAAATCTGCCCTGAGATGCTGAAGGCGCTGGACGGCGTTGGGCTGTCTTGGCTGACACGCCTCTTCAATGCCGCATGGGGGTCAGGATCAGAGCCCATGGACTGGCAGACCGGGATGGTGGTTCCCATCTTTAAAAAGGGGGACCGGAGAGTGTGCTTCAACTGGAATCGGGGTATCACACTACTCAGCCTCCCAGGGAAAGCTTATGCCAGGGTGCTGGAACGGAGGCTCCGACCGTTTGTCAAACCTTATATTCAAGAAGAACAGTGTGGGTTTCGTCCTGGTCGTGGAAAATTGGACCAGCTCTTTACCCTTGCAAGGCTACTGGAGGGGTCCTGGGAGTTTGCCCAAGCAGTCTACATGTGCTTTGTGGACTTAGAGAAGGCTTTCAACAGGGTCCCTTAGGGTTTTTTGCTGGAGTATGGGCCATCCAGTCTCTGCAGTAGGAGCTGTGTTCGTATTCTTGGCAGTAAGTCAGACCAGTTCCTGGCTGCCCTTTATCACCGGTCCTGTTCGTGACTTTCACGGACAGGATATCTAGGCGCAGCCATGGGGCGAGAACGTCCAGTTTGGGGGTCTCGGGATAGCCTCTCTGCTGTTTGCAGATGATGTGGTCCTGTTTGCCTCCTCGGACCATGACCTCCAGCATTCACTGGGGCGTTTTGCAGACGAGTGTGAAGCGGCAAGGATGAGAGTCAGCACCACGAAATCTGAGGCCATGGTGCTCTGCCGGAAACCGGTGGATTGCTCCCTCCGGGTGGGGACAGAGTGCCTACCACAAGCGAAGGAGTTCAAGTATCTCGGGGTCTTGTTCACAAGCAAGGGTAAGATGGAGCAGGAGATCGACAGGAGGATCGGTGCGGCTGGAGCAGTGAAACTTTGGGTCGTGTCCGAAAGAACGAGGTCTCGGATACAAGCGGCAGAAATGAGTTTCCTCCGTAGAGTGGCCGGGCTCAGCCTTAGAGATAGGGTAAGGAGCTCGGACATCAGGAGGGAGCTTGGAGTTGAGCCGCTACTCCTTCGTGTCGAAAGGAGTCAGCTGAGGTGGTTCAGCATCTAATTAGGATGCCTCCAGGACGCCTCCCTGTAGATGTTTTCCAGGCACGTCCAACTGGTAGGAGGCCCCGGGGAAGACCCAGGACACGCTGGAGGGATTATATCTCCCAGCTGGCCTGGGAACGCCTCGGGATCCCCCAGAATGAGCTGGAAAATGTTCCGGGTGAGAGGGAAATCTTGGTCGGCCTGCTGGACCTGCTGCCTCCGCGACCCGACCCCGGATAAGTGGATGAAAATGGATGGATGGATGATGTTCCTCAATTAAGAATAAGGACATCAAAAGGACATGTTGTTCGGCGTGCCAGGCATACCTTTGAAATAACGGGCAGATATAGGGAAACTAACTAACTATGTTTCATGTCTACTAGTTACTCACAGTAGGGGCAACTCAGGAGTGACAAATGAGTGACCCGAATGGGGAAAAAACGTTTTCCTTCAAATACACCAAAAATGTTAATGCTTTAACTTTGCAATAGTGGATATATTACACTGAAGGAATCATTTTACTCAAACTACTGATTATTTTTTGAGAAAGCACATCACTTTTGTATTTTTTTCTTTGTGAGAAATGTGAAAAGAAGATAAACCCTGAAAGGTACCTTTTGCTCCTGGTGCTCCTGCTTCTCCCTGGAAACCCATTGGACCTGGAGCACCTGCAAACAAATGATTACAGATTTACACACGACTGCCAATCAATCGGAAATAAAAGACCAAAACAGTAGTTCATGAGTCTTTACCGGGGCTTCCTGAGGGACCCTGCTCTCCCATGGCACCTAAATCAAACAAGGAAATCATAGTGGCAAATTACTTTGGTATCTGTTTGCAAGGTGATTTTATGTGTCACTTTACTTAGTGATTTAGAGTTAAAGTAATTTGTAAATGGCCTAAAATATGCAAAAACACAGGTGTGGTCTTTTAGATTTGATCAGATCTGGCCAATAACTCCACCATGACCTTTGACATTACCTTTCGGACCCACAGGACCAGCAGCACCATCAGGACCTGGACGTCCTGCCTCCCCTTGAGATCCTGTCAAAACCAGGTTTCATTGTCAAAGATTGAACACACCCAATGAATTACTGTCCATGAGTCAAAGTAGGTAAAATAAATATCTTCTACCTTTGTCTCCTTTCTCTCCAAAGCCTGGTGGTCCGGCCTCCCCACGGGGGCCCATCGGCCCGTCACGGCCCCTCTGACCTGTTGGTCCTCCGGAACCTGGTTCACCTGGTCACAAAGGTGGAGAGACTCACTTTTCCTACTCCTCGAGTCCTCAAAGAACAAAGACGATGATGTAAACGTAACATTACCTTCACTTCCCTTTGGTCCTCTCGGCCCATCCAATCCTGGGTGTCCCGTCTGCCCAGGTGGGCCTAAAGAAATAAGATATACGGGGGCAGAAGGAAACCACCAGTGAGTTTGTCACCTCTGTGGGAATGAGTGAGCCACAACACATTTGTTCTCAGTCTCACCTGGCAGGCCAGGAAATCCGCTATCACCTACAAAAGACCAATTCATAGCCGTTACACAGCTTCCTGTTTATCGCACACTGCTGAGGTTTGATATCCATAACATTTTTAATACATATGCAGGATTGTGCCTCACCTTTTTGTCCTAGAAGTCCTGGATCCCCTGTAAAGAAACAAGCCTTAGGTAGGATATCAAGAAAATATCAACTTCCAAACGATTTAATGATTTGTGCAAACATGCCTTGAGGTCCTGGATCTCCTCTCTCCCCTTTTATTGAGTATGCAAGTGTAGCTAGTAGCAGAAAGATAGGATCAATCAAATGTAAGGGTTGAGGAAGTTGTTCTGATGACGATTGTGTGGATTTATGAGCTCATGTGAAGATAACTCGTCCATGTGTTCTTTTTCCGCACCTCTCACAGCATCCGATAGGAGTTCAGCCCTGACCAGCTGCTGCACAGTTCTCTGCAGGGCAGCGTCGTCCTGTCCTGGTCCCCCTGCACCTCCCCCAGGCCCAGCAGCCCCCAGGTTGATTCCGTTGCCGGAGCGAGTCAAGGTGGACCCGGAAGAGCTGCTACTAATGTATGACTCGTCCAACGGGCCGATGACGTTGATGCCAGAGGAGGCCGACAGTCGGCTGGACCTGGCTGACACAGTGCCAGTGATGGCCTCCAGAGCATCAACGCGGTTCTTCAGCCGTTTCACCTGCTCACCTGTGAGGCCAGAGAGGGAAGATGACCCTCAGCAACTCTTGTGAAAAGGTAAATAACACGCTGCTATAGGATGCATTTCTTGCCCAAAGCGATGAGTCCAAAAAGGAGGCCGAGGAGGAGGAGCAGGCTGAGCAGGAGGCCGAGCAGCCACTTCCACCAGCTGCAGCAGGAGCAGAAGCTGAAGGGTGACTCTTCTTTACCGATCTCTAAGAAAGAAAGATGGTTAGCTACTCGCTGTTGGATAGACACTTAACATTCATTCACATGGAAATTGTTCACAATGACACTTTCAGATTCTTATAATACATATTTTAGCAATTCATTTGCAAAATGTTTTATAGTTCTGGCAGAATTTTACTGTAACCCTGTGTATAGTTGAAGGGGAAAAGTAAAAAAAAGGACGATATACAGTACCTGCATAGGTGGCTTTGTCTTTTGTGGCAACTTTTAGGGTTGCAGCTTTAAAAAGATAAGAAAGAAAAAAAAGAAAGAGCAAATAATTACACACTGAACAAGAAACATGATGCATGTGATGAATCTAAAAGCCTGTAACGTTAAGTTGTATATATTGGTCTACATTGAGCCTCCGCTCCTGCCTCCACTCTGCTGGATGACAGTCCCTGCTTCTCTCTCTTTAGGGAGTCCCCGGAGTAGGCAGCAGCTACAAGACAGAACGGTGACAACACGGATCATACAGAGAACACATCTTTGGTGCATTGGGAGTGTCAGGGACAGTGAAAGCAGTCGAGGCAGTGAGGTCAGCATGTCAGTGTTAGTGGTACAAAGCAGGAGTACTAGTAGTATGTAGAATACCAGTAGCTCGAGCAGGGGGAGCAGACATGAACAGCTTCCCCGTGTCTTTGGTCATCACCAGCCGCTCTGTCTCCTTGACAGGAACGTTCTCCTTCTCTATCAGCACAAACTTAAAGTCTCTGCCCGAGGCGTCGTCACCAGCGGGACTGCTGGGTCTCACTGTGGGACACAGACCACCGGTTTAGAAACCGCTGTGAACAACTACAATGCCCTCGTGATTAAGCCATGTTGAAGTGCCCCGTGCCGTGTGTGTCACTGTGGTGTGCCTCTGCACCAAACTATGTGTCAACAGCTCACCTGTAGGGGTGCCGATCCCAGTACCAGACATGTTTTTCTGCACCCCATAAACTGTGGGGAGACATGCACACTCGTTAAGATTGATTCCTAAAGGAAATCAAACCGCCTCATTTTTACGTTAACTGTGATGTTTCCTCATTGAAACTGACAGATTCAATATTGGCAACTCTCAAAGGTCATCTGAGCACAAGGAAAAGCTTTTCCCTTTAATGCGGTTACAGATAACGCTACTACATGTTGTGTTCTTAAAGTCACTGCTTCACCCATTTGTGTGTTGGTTCCAACTGGAGAGAGGACCATAGGACCGGAGCTGGCCAGGTTATTCTGAACACCATACACAGGACCTGAGAGGGCGAGAGAAACCACACATTATCTCCTGTCAGTGCCAAAGGAGAAGGATGTGAAGTCCCAGTGGGGACATGACAGGAAGAGAATCACCAGTGATGCCAGCAGATGGTCCACCGTTCATGGAAGAGGAGCTGAGTGTCAGGTTGTTCTGAACGCCTGCACATCACAGAGCAGAGCACAGTCAAATGTGTCCATCTGTCACAGTTGGCAAAGCAAAACGAACCTAAACAAACTAAAACATCAAGTCCTACAAGTCAGACATCCCTCAGCGTCTCTCAGTGTCTCTACTTAACCCTCAGTGTCCCTCAGTGTCCCTCGTTGTATGCTAGGCAGCAGTGTGAATGTAGCCTAAGTCTGAATTTGTCATGGTTGTTTTTATTAGCTCTGTGTTTTTGTTTGTGTTTATCTACAGGTGACGTAGTTTGCTTTAACTGTGTGGTAATGTGGTTGACTCTGGTGCGTTGTGCTCCTGAAGCCCGGTGTGTTGGTGTTTGTGAGCTCTCTTGGCACTGCAGGGCTTGGTAACGATATGTGTGGAGGGTCACTAACTTTCAGATGTGTCCAAAATGTAATTTCTCAAATTCGTGTTTTTATTATTAGTGGATATTGGCTTCATTCTGCACCAGCATCCATTATTTAACAGATTGCTCTATAGTAGGCTACACCTCTAAAGCCCAGATTCAGGCATCATTCACCTCCAATAACTAACTACCGTCTCACACAGGTAGAGATACAAGTCCACCTCATGAACCTCCACCCTGGATGCTTTATTTTGTTCCGCTAATACAGTCTGGTTACAAAGTGGTCCCTTTGGCTTTAAAGGGTCGGTTCACCCAAATCACAAAACTGATTTATGAGTTTAATGTGTCAGCTGAAAAATCAAATTTTGAAAGTGAACACAACAGCTCCTGTGGCCACAGGCTGCTGATGCTATTGCTTGTCATACATGACCGACCTGACGGGTGAACGGTGGAGGAGGAGGACAGGTGGTTGGTGTTGTAACTGTAGCTACTGCTCAAGGCTCCGGGCCAGATGCTGCCGTAGTGGTCTAGCAGGGAAGAGAGAAAGAATCAAAAGCCGAGGACGCAGCAGAAAGTATACTTTGAACAATGGCTCATCATAAGTCCATGTGGTACGTAAAGGAGGCCGTGTGGATACTAGTGTGGGTACGGGTGTGTGTTGAACCTGCACCGCAGCTCTCCGACATGGCCCTGCTGTCCACGCTGGCCTTCTTGGGGATGGGCAGCGTGTTGTCAGGGGACTGCACGGGGCTGGTGCCTCTCAGCAGGCGCTTCACGTCGTCCAGCTCCGTCCCTGCACAGCAGAGCTTTAACTTCAGACAGAGGACCACTCTGTCTCCACTCCAAGGACGCACACGCAATGCTTTTAGTTGATGCAACAAATTCCTGTATGTCGGGATGACACTGCGGCATCGTGACCTCGTTCTCTAGAGGTCCGATATGTAGTGTGCATGGCCGGGAAGAGTCCTACTCACAGCTCGCTGGGGGAGAGGCGCTCTGCAGCCGGGCTCTGATCTCACTCTCTACAAAAAGCACAAAATGCGTACATTGAACACGACTTTGGTAACGTGTACAGTAAAGGTCAAACCTGTATTGATATGCATTATTTATGCACTATCCTTTCAGTGTACTGTGACACAGCAGCCAGCCTACCTCTGCTCTGAGTTCTCCCTCTGGTGGAATAATTGGAAGTTGATCTTGAAGAGCCTAAAAGAAAATAAATCCAAAAAGGAAATCATTGACAGTTTGAATATATGTTGCTCTTTCTGAGCTCCAGGTAAAACCCTTACCGTACTCCTTCCTGTTGTACTCTGGAGAGGAGTTTGTGCTGGAACTCTCTGAAACGTGGTGACAAAGGAACGATCAGATCAGCCTTCAGTTTGCAGGGAATGACTTGAGCTCTGACCTACGACTAACCATAAAAGACATCTGAGCGAGCCGCTGCCATGCTGGTGCTCATGCTCTTCCTCTCTTTCGGAGCAGGTGAATGAGCGACAGTGGAGGATGCTCCTCTCTTTGCTTCCCCAGATCCTCCCGGGCCATAGCTGGCCTTGGTCACCGTTGAACCCGTCACCGCACCTAGACCTCTATCCCCTTTTCCTTCTCTGCCACTGCTTGTGACACCAGAGGAGACGCCGGAGGACCCGCCGGAGGACCCTCCTCCCCTGAACACTGCCCCTGACCCCGAGGCTGCTGACTTCTCTCCACCGGAGGACACAGCAGAGGAGGTTCCTAGAGTTGAGATGCTGAGGCCTCCTGGTCCAGAGTAGCTGCTGGATGTGAACATAACTGTGCTGCTAGAGCCTCCTGATGCAGCTCTCTCACTTGACCCTCCTGCACTCAGAAAAATATCCCCTGAAGGAGAGAGATGGAGAAGATTTACCAGAGCACTGATCATGTATTACATTCTTTGCTAAAAGGTCACCCTTGTGTTTTTCACCTCATCTTTAACAGCAGATATCAACACTCTCATCAAATACTCAGATGACACATCCAAGGAAAGCTGATGATGGCTTATAACTAATTGCCTGAATCCACTTTCAACTACAAGACTGCACTGGCAAAGTTCATATTTGACCTATATCGTGAATACCTATTCCCACTTCTTTGGCCTGGTAGTGTGCCTGAACATGCCTAATGCTCTAGGAATCCTATCACCTGTATGAGATGGATTTATGACCCCTAGAACATAGTTACTGGTGCTGCCCAGGGCAAAGATCTTTCTTGTATAATAAAAAAGACACGCTGACATTTGGAGGCTTGACAGGCCTCTAGCTTCCTCTAGGGGAAACATACGGCAATAGCATCTCACTGTAATTCTTCACCTCACCCAACGTACTTTAAAGTTGCTTTGGAGGATTTTCTGTCCACCTGGGGGCAGCAGCACAGGCTGTAAATGTAACACTGCCATACAATAAGGCCAACATGGAGAAACCATCCCACAGAAACAGAGATACACTAGCATTCATCTGCAGATGTACTTTGGCTAAATACAAATGTTTGCTCTCGGTACTCCTTCGCGAATCGCCACCTTAACGCGGTGAAGGAGTTTGAGTGGCTCAATGATCCTGGGAGCTATGTTGTCCGGGGCATCTGCCCCTGGTAGGGTCTCCCAAGGCAAACAGGTCTCGGGGGAGAGCCCAGACTAAGAGCGGTTCAAAAAACCTCGATGATAAGCAGCCCAAAGACTGTAGCTACCTCGCCCGGACCAGGGAAACCGGGGCACCCTCCCGGAGCCAGACCCGGGAGGCGAGCTCGTCGGCGAGCGTCTGGTGGCCGGGCTTTCGCCCATGGGGCCCGGTCGGGCTCAGCCCGAAGAAACATCATGGTGCAGCCACCCTGTGGACCCACCACCCGCAGGGACAGACATCGGGGTCGGGTGCTATGTAGACCGGGCGGCGGGCCGGGCAGGGGGCCTGGGCGAGCCGATCGCCGGCGACATAGACTAGCTCTAGGGACGTGGAACGTCACCTCGCTAGCGGGGAAGGAGCCGGAGCTGGTGAGGGAGGTGGAGCGGTACCAGCTAGATATAGTTGGGCTCGCCTCCACGCACAGCGCTGGCTCTGGAACCAAACTCCTGGAGAAGGGTTGGACTTTGTTCTTTTCTGGAGTCGCCCAGGGTGAGAGGCGCCGGGCGGGAGTGGGGATACTCACGAGTCCCCGGCTGAGCGCCGCCGTGTTGGAGTTTTCCCCGGAGAACGAGAGGGTCGCCTCCCTGCGCCTACGGGTTGCGGGGAGTAAGGCTCTGACTGTTGTTTGTGCTTATGCACCAAACAGCATTTCGGAGTATCCGGCCTTCTTGGAGTTGGTGGGAGGGGTCCTGGAAAGGGCGCCGCCTGCCGACTCCATAGTTCTCCTGGGAGACTTCAACGCTCACGTGGGCGACGACAGAGAAACCTGGCGGGGAGTGATTGGGAGGAACGGCTTGCCTGATCTGAACCAGAGTGGTGTTTCGTTGTTGGACTTCTGTGCTAGCCACAGTTTGTCCATAACAAACACCATGTTTGAACATAAGGTGGCTCATAAGTGTACCTGGTACCAGAGCACCTTAGGCCGGAGATCAATGATCGACTTCGTAATCGTATCATCTGATCTGCGGCCGTATGTTTTGGACACTCGGGTGAAGAGAGGAGCAGAGCTGTCAACTGATCACCACCTGGTGGTGAGTTGGATCAGATGGCGGGGGAGTCGGCCAGAAAGACCTGGCAAGCCCAAACGTGTAGTGAGGGTGAACTGGGAACGTCTGGCGGAGGATCCTGTCCGGGAGGTCTTCAACTCCCACCTCCGGAAGGACTTCTCACACATCCCGAGGGAGGTTGGGGACATGGAATCCGAGTGGATCATGTTCAAAGCCTCTATTGTGGACGCGGCCGCTAGGAGCTGTGGTCGGAAGGTCATCGGTGCCTGTCGTGGCGGCAACCCGAGAACCCGGTGGTGGACACCGGGGGTGAGGGAAGCCGTCAAGCTGAAGAAGGAGGCCTTTCGGGCTTGGTTGGCCCAGGGGTCTCCTGAAGCAGCTGACAGGTACAGGCAGGCCAGAAGGACTGCAGCTGCGGTGGTCACGGATGCTAAAACTCGGGCATGGGAGGAGTTCGGGGAGGCCATGGAGAAGGACTTTCGGTTGGCCTCAAGGAGGTTCTGGCAAACCATCCGACGACTCAGGAAGGGAAAGCAGGGCCTTCCCCAGGCTGTTATCAGCGGGGGAGGGGGGCTACTGACCCAGACAGAGGATATCGTCGGGCGGTGGAAGGAGCACTTTGAGGAACTCCTAAACCCGGTCAACATGTCCCCTGAACAGGGGGCAGCGCCTGAAGACTTGGGGTTGGATGAACCCATATCCCTGGCAGAGGCCACTAAGGTAGTCAAAAAGCTCCTTGGTGGCAAGGCGCCGGGGGTGGATGAAATCCGCCCTGAGATGCTGAAGGCGCTGGACTTTGTTGGGCTGTCTTGGCTGACACGCCTCTTCAATGTCGCATGGGGGTCGGGCACAGTGCCCATGGACTGGCAGACCGGGGTGGTGGTTCCCATCTTCAAGAAGGGGGACCGGAGAGTGTGCTCGAATTATCGGGGTATCACACTACTCAGCCTCCCGGGAAAAGCTTATGCCAGGGTGCTGGAACGGAGGCTCCGACCGTTTGTCGAACCTCGGATTCAAGAAGAACAGTGCGGGTTTCGTCCTGGTCGTGGAACAGTGGACCAGCTCTTTACCCTTGCAAGGATACTGGAGGGGTCCTGGGAGTTTGCCCAACCAGTCTACATGTGCTTTGTGGACTTGGAGAAGGCTTTCGACCGGGTCCCTCGGGGCTTTTTGTGGGGGGTGCTGCGGGAGTATGGTGTGCCGGACCCGTTGCAACGGGCCATCCGGTCTCTGTACGCCTGCAGTAGGAGCTGTGTTCGTATCCTCGGCAGTAAGTCAGACACGTTCCCGGTGGGTGTTGGCCTCCGCCAGGGCTGCCCTTTATCACCGGTCCTGTTCGTGACTTTCATGGACAGGATATCTAGGCGCAGCCGTGGGGCGGAGAATGTCAGGTTCGGGGATCTCAGGATAGCCTCTCTGCTGTTTGCAGATGATGTGGTCCTGTTTGCCTCCTCGGACCATGACCTCCAGCATTCACTGGGGCGTTTTGCAGCCGAGTGTGAAGCGGCGGGGATGAGAGTCAGCACCACGAAATCTGAGGCCATGGTGCTCTGCCGGAAACCGGTGGATTGCTCCCTCCGGGTGGGGACAGAGTGCCTACCACAAGCGAAGGAGTTCAAGTATCTCGGGGTCTTGTTCACGAGTGAGGGTAAAATGGAGCGGGAGATCGACAGGCGTATCGGTGCGGCTGCAGCAGTAAAACAGGCGTTGCACCGGGCCGTCTTGGTGAAGAAGGAGCTGAGCCGAAAGGCAAAGCTCTCAATTTACTGGTCGGTCTACGTCCCAACCCTCACCTATGGTCACGAGCTTTGGATCGTGTCCGAAAGAACGAGGTCGCGGATACAAGCGGCCGAAATGAGTTTCCTCCGTAGAGTGGCCGGGCTCAGCCTTAGAGATAGGGTAAGGAGCTCGGACATCAGGAGGGAGCTTGAAGTCGAGCCGCTACTCCTTCGTGTCGAAAGGAGTCAGCTGAGGTGGTTCGGGCATCTAATTAGGATGCCTCCAGGACGCCTCCCTTTAGAGGTTTTCCAGGCACGTCCATCTGGTAGGAGGCCCCGGGGAAGACCCAGGACACGCTGGAGGGATTATATCTCCCAGCTGGCCTGGGAACGCCTCGGGATCCCCCAGAATGAGCTGGTAGATGTTGCGGGTGAGAGAGAAGTCTGGGTCGGCCTGCTTGACCTGCTGCCTCCGCGACCCGACCCCGGATAAGCGGTGGAAAATGGATGGATGGATGGATGGATGCTCTCGGTACAGCTTAGTTTTGGTCTCCCTTTACTTAGTTTGGTGCTGGGAAAGCAGCATACAGTATCTCAATACAGCTGCCTGCCATCCAGAAACCAGGCTAGGAGCTAGGAGGGGTCTGACCCGTTTCACATTCAGAGAGAGCGTAAGGTTCAGATTTAGAAGTTTTTAAGTGTCTTTAAAAAGTGTTTAAATGAGTCGACTCAACGTCCTCCTTTAGCTTGGTGGTGGAGACGTGAGGTCATGTGATCGTGGTGAAGTTCCTTTGTAGCCCAATGTCAGCTTTTGGTGTTCATTTGTGAAGATTACAAAACCTGTAAGTATCATTAACGTTGGTTTGTCACTGATTATTTTCTGTAAAGAATCCCATTGGCTGTTTGTGGAGGGAACCGGTGATGATGACTTCCTGTTGCACTACAGACAGACGTCATCCTGCAGCTCTCTACAGTGTGTTTTGGTGCTACGTGTGTCATGAATAACAGCTGCAGAGGGTAAAAATGGAATCTCCCCGGGATGGATGAATAGTAATCACACAATTAAGTCAGTTAGCATGAAAGATTTAACGTCACAATCGTTCCTTGTGTAAGAAATCAATCTAAATGCTTGCTTATGATGTATCCTTATGGCACCGCAAAGTAATTATGATGCCATTTGAGTAGAGAACTACATGAAGTATCAGTTTCACAGCGACAGCATCACTGTGACTCAATCTGAGTCTGAGGAACAATCCCCCCTGCAGAATCCCACCTCCAGCAGACCGGACAGTCGTGGCTGTAGTTAGATTGTCCATCCGATGCTGCCAAGAAAACAGAACACACTGTTTGTTTCCTGAGGGAAAAGATACTTTACACTGTGTGAAAGATGACAGATAAGATTATTGGACGCTGAGCTGGAAGGTTACCAATCCCCAAGGCATTACACACACACACACACACACACACACACACACACACACACACACACACACACACACACACACACACACACCACACACACACACACACACACACACACACACACACACAGACACGCACACACACTTTCATTTTGTGTGGTCACATTTGGTTCCTTTGTATATTCATGGCCTGTAGAAGGAGCTCTATAGAATCCACCATGCCTTTGATGTACAGGGCTCACCTGAAGCTGTATAGAAAGGGCGTAGCTCTATGCTCACTTGATGAATGTGGCTTTGCTTTCAACAAAAAGGACCTAAAAGGCGTGAACAGGTGAGGTTTCATAGTCGTAGGAATATAAATCTCTGCCCAGCAGTCAGACTGAAACTAGAAGTGTCGTCCCCAGTCAGAGATGAGGTGTACAGTTCACTGACCAGCAACAAACTCCTTGACCTTGACCTCCAACAGTTAGATGACGTGACACTGCTACAGAGGTACTTCTTCATATTTTAGAGATAAACATAATACACAGCATGTGATGATAGCATTTTTACCTAAAGGTCCAGTGAAACAGAAGTTATGGTTCCAAATGGCTCATCCTGCACACTGGATTATTATTATTTTGCAAACTTCCCATTGAAATGAGCCGGAGAGCCGGCTGCTCTGCAGGGACCCAGAGCATCTCTCATCCCTCATGCTCATCCTCCTGATCCGACAACAGGTGAGGGAGGCCTGGTGTGGAGCCAACGGTCCTCTGTAGCTCCATGTTGTGCTGAACTATAAGCCCGCCCACTTTTTGTCCAATCAGATATGAAGGATTTGATTTAAACTCCTCTTGGAACTGTTCACCGCTCTAATGTTGTGTTTCATTGTGAAATACATCACAGCACAGAAGCTACAGACGCTCTCACGTCTGCCTCACTGGGTTTAAAGACTTCTTTGTAGAAACAGTCCCAACTGAAACTGATGTAGTCTATGTGTTTTTCTTTTAGCCCAATTAGTTGTTCCGTGTAGTTGGAGTTGCTGTCTTCACTGAGAGTATGATAGAATTTCGATTACATTCACGAACTTTTGAAAGAACTTAACACATTCTCATAAATTCATAAGCACTAACAGACACCGTGTTGGTGCCGTAGGGTCCGACCAGTAGCTGGCGGTGGCTAATGTTAGCTAAGGTTAGCATACATTATCACTGGTCTCCACTTGGTCTGCAGTTCCACTACATTTAGCATTCAGCGTTATCCCACCATGGGTCCTTGCAATTCAGAACAGTGTGATAGTCTTGCTTTAGAGACACTAACATGGAATATTAAGATATTTTGTTCATTTTCTCATCGTGTTTTTGTAAAACATGAGCAAGATCATGAATTTGCTTCCAAATCATATTTGCATTGTTAATAAAACCACTTGCTGTGTTGCTCTCACACTGGCAGCATCTGGGACAACTAACGGTTGACATGGTCAATGAGAACAAGGGTTGGCTTGTCGCACTGTTTGACATAACTGAACATATGCATGGCGGTTCAACGTTATGTTTGATTTCACCTGCCCGACAGGTCAGTAGGTCAGTAAGTCAGGTACTTGCTCAAAGTACATTTTTATTTGCCCTTATACTATTATCAGATTATTATAGCTCCATTACTATGACACTCCATGTATTTGATGGATCAATAAAGGTGATCTTATCTAATCTTTAAAATCCATTTTTAAAGTTAAACAGACTCGTATATACAAGCTAAAGTAATTATAGTTATTACTGTTATTCACAACGATTATGGCTGCTATGACTCATGTTATTACTTTGAAGTGGTGACAACCTGATGCCAAACCACCATAGTTCTGTCTTATTTATGATTGCATAGCCGCTCACAGGTTTGAGTGACTTTACAAAACAGAGCGGGAGTGAGTTTTCTTACCTTTTAGATCATTTGCTCAGAAAGAATCCCTCACCCCCAACGATGCCTCCCAGAAGAGAAGATAGAGGAGTCTGTCCTGTTCAGCACATTGCAGTGTATAAAGTCCAGGTGCTGAAGGAATACGGCGTGCAGTGCCAGAGACCTGCATGTGTCTGACTCATAGCTTCAGTCGACAAGTCCCGACACAGTGGAACGGGCCCCTGACAGGCTCTCTGTTTGGACAGTACAGGAAGAAGAGCCCCGGGCTCTTTGAACGGCAGAAGAAAACATTGGAATACAGGCGGTGAGGACAACTGCATCGATGGTTATGGTTCTTTCTTTCCATAATCACATGCTTGTTTCACGTGTGGAGACTGAAACTAAGTGCTTCCTGAGTCCTGCACATGACAGGAATGCGACTGTGACTCTGAAAAGGCCCTGAAAACAATAGCATAGTTGTACATGACAAGTGTGGACAAAACGATTGCTGCTCATGAGCTTCTACCTGACCTTTAGAGGAACTGTAGATGGGATCATGATTCAGCAGCAGACTCCTGAACTGTGCATCTGAATATGAGCGGTAAGTAATAGTCAGCAGCCACAAATCCATCTTTGCATGAGGGGCAATGTGTTGTCGTGGCTTTGTTTACATGCTTCAAGCTTTACAGTGGCAGTGAGGCCCGACTCGCCCACCAGCACCGAGACTCTCAGATGTATATTCATTCTCCCTGGAAGCTGAGAAAGGCTTCACAGGTACACAACTTCAAGTGGCTGAAAATAAAGAAAAAAACTCTCATATGAGTCACTGCTGCAAGTAGCAAAAGAGAGTTAAACAGAGAAGCAGCAGAGGGAACGAGACATTACAACACTAACTCCCCTCATGCCAACTGGAGGATGTAAACACAGACGAGGTGAATACCCATCGCTTCATTACTGACTGGGACTTACAGGTGTGTTTTTTTTTTTATTTGACAATTGTAAGACCAAAGGCACACAGGCATATCAAGGAGAACACAAGAAGCCGCATGACTCATCTCCAGTGTGGCACAGTGTCACTTCACAGGGAGCCATTTATCTGTATGATCTGGTTCCTCCACATCCTCTCATGGACCAGTCTGATCCATTCATTTTCATTTATTTGTTATCTTTCGCGGCACAGAGGACTACAGTGTCAGGATGTGCCAGCGTAAACTAAGCTGGACGCAATGTGTTTCTGAGAATATGATCTGTGTCTGCTCATCAAAACCATAACAATATAATCTCTACATTAATCTACAGCCAAAACCAATTACGGCTTCAGCGGCAACAATTGACGATTAGTCTCTCACTAGACAGGTGTGGGTAGTACATACTGTAATCGTGTCTATATGTTGGTTAAATTCACATTTTACATTTTAAAACTTTCTCTAGCAGCAGTGTTTGTATGTTGATAAGACAGAGGCTCATTCTTAGGCCCCATATATCTTCTTTATTGGTCCACATGTACAAAAGTCACTCCACACAAACATTTATGATATCTAATGTCATTATCAAAAGACAAAAAACAACCTCTATTGATCCCAACGCTGAGATAGAGGTGTGATACTTAGTGTAATCTGTTCAATCAAGTCTGAATTCAAGGGGAATGAATTGTTTGCAGTATGAATTCTTTAGTGACATGTTTGATATGTGTTTGATTGGCGCTCCAATAACAACACAGCACTGTGTGTTTGTTCCTTCTGTCTCTTACGCTAACATCTGTTTTCATGACATCACCCTTCAAACGAGTATTGATTTCTGTCACATCAACACCACCGACGTGAAGTAATCGTTAGCATAATAATTATTTTCAAACCCTCAGATGTCTTTGACAATTTGTTCAGGGAGAAGTGAGAGAGGCTTACGGCAAAACATCATTAGTCAGGTATGTGTCTGTGCTGGCAAGGGTGGAGCTACACCTTCATACTTCAGGGCCTCCAGGACCTGGAGGATGACAAAATAAAGCCACGGGGTGTATGAATACATCCATGAAATATTGTGGACGCATCATTCATATTCAAAACAAAAGAAACAAACACTCATAATAATAATAATAATAAACAGAGGCTGTTGAGATAGCTACTGTTGTACTCTACCAAGATAAGATATTGTCAGAATGAATCACATGTTCACTCTCTTGTACAGGCGTGCAGCCAGCCAGAGGTGTAATAAGAGCTGTGCATCTGAAACACATTTTGATTGAAGCATTTTTAAGTCTGCTGAGATTCTGTATTTTTCTTTTAAAGACCAAAGGCAGCAATGAATGAAACCTGTTTACAAGCGTTACACAATATGGTATTCCTCTGTGCCTTACAGAGCTCTACATCAGAGAGCCACACTGTTGTTACATGTTCCTTCATTTCCATGATCATGTACACTGGATTTAAATCAGTCTCACATACACTGTCCTGTTGATGGAAATCCTCACTTGAGCACCAAATGTGTCCCAGACCGACCATGTACCCTTGCTTGAGTCATTTTTGCAAAAGTGCCCAGTTGTTTTATATTGTTCTAAATCAAAATATATTCTTAATTGTGATGTGTGGGCATAAGGTCAAAAGGGGATTGACCCAAACACAAACAGACTTCGGGGGAACAAAGTGATGATACACTTTGGGTTTTAATTTAAAAGAAATTCTAACACAAACCAAACTAATGGAGCCGGGGAGTCCAAAAACGAGTAACTTAAAAGATTCAATAAAACCCATAAATATGCAAAATTACAAATGACCCAAGGAAATCAGAAGACAACACAAGGGATAGCGTTACATACAGAAAGCAGGATAACAGGGACGATAGCAGACAACCCAACACAGAGGCTGCAGTCGATTAGTCCTTTCTGGTTAGGAACCTTCCTAACTGAGTGAAATGACCCGGAAGTACCTAAGTGGCCGCCATGATAAGTGCTGGTCGAATTCTCTAAATGCAAAGGAAAGGAGCTTCAATGCTTCCTAACTTAGGTAATTTAGCATAGGAACCACTGGACCTTCCTTTACGAAAGGAAAGGAGATAATGCTGACCCACAATTCCTTGCGCCGGCCATATTTAAAGTGACGCACTTGGAGAACTTTTAATAATCTGTTGAACCTGCTGGCAAACTACGAACGTTCCATTGCTGTTGATGAAAACTGATGTAAAGTGATCAAACTGCTGTAAAGTGATCAAACTGCTGTATTTGATATTCTCTCTCTGGTGTTGTACTTCAGGTTCATTCTTTTATTTGACTTCAGCTACAGAAGCTTTGATGAAAGGGTTAAACTGGACTAGCTTTTCAGTCATGTTTCTGTATCATCTTTTGAATCAACTATTTTGTCACATTACAAAAAAACACTATCAAGTCAACGAGTTGTTCCATAAACTTTTGTTTGCATTTCTTATGATCAGATCAGATTATAATCTGCATACAAACCATAACATAAAAGGACATGGGACATTGTTAGTGGGAGAACGTATTTAATTCAGCCTGTTTGAAACTAAACAGACAGTTAAGTAGCTTTGTACTCTCTGTGGTTTCACTTTCATATTCCTTCTTTCATTTATATTCCGACCTCATTAATAAAGTAATACTATGAACCACGTTTTTTATTAAATTGTCTGCATGACGCAACATTGTAAGAGCACGGACAAAGTATTTAAGATGCACTTTATTGTGGTCCGAGATGGACTACAACATTGTAGTTTCATCGCTGCAGACCAACGATCGTCTAAACACCGCGGTTGTCTTTTCCTAACTCCTCATGAATTTTCCTTCCCATCTTTCCTTAACCCTGTGACGTTTTCCACAGAGGTCAGGGAAAAGTGGTTAGGAATAGATGTTAGGAGGCAATTTTTGGACTATTTGACTGCAGCCAGAGAAAGGGGAACACAGGGCTTAAATACACTGGGCAGGTGCCGGTGATTAGACACAGGTGGATTCAATCAGAGGCGGAGCTTACAGGAAGTGAAGTGAACACAGGATTCAAGAGGCAGGGAAATTGAAATAAATAAATAAATAGAACAACAAACTAAATCAAATCCGATCTTGTGTCATCAATAGAAACATACACCAGCATTCCACTTTAAAGACTTAAATGTGCTAAATTCAATATTAGCATTTCTATTGCCTCCACACGGCTCTCAACATGGAAACAGCTGGGCCAGCCGCAAGCAGTTAACGGTGCTAAAACAGCGAAAGCGCTAACAGAGCTAAGTGTTTTTAGAGGAGGGACACTCGGTTTGGACGGCGTTATCAACTGGAACCGCTCACATGCACTAGCATGCACTAAGAGGCACGGCTATGTGAGCAAAGAGAGGAGAAGCTGTGATAACAACAGACACACAGAGAGAGAGACTTTATTCTCTTCTCAGGTAGATATGATTATTGAGGCTGTATTAATAATCTGAATGTTGTATAGTGAAGCTTTAAAGGTCCTGTATTGTAAAAAATAAGGGAATTTTATTATAAGACAGATCTAAGTGTAATATAAATACTATAAAATATCAACATCCACGGAGAAATACACAGAGCTGGTATTCAGAAACTTTGCCTTAAAAGTATCAATCCTTAAGATTTAAGTCCTGCTTGATTTGGAATTTAATTTCTATTGGATTGAAAACAAAGGAATTTAGTTTAGCAATCTGGAGTCATGAGCTGCCTCTGAAATTCCAGACAAACATGCTATTGTGTGTGAAGTGTGTGCATAGTTTTGTGTGTGTCGGGTTACACAATTGAGACAAACCGTTGTAGCTATTTCTTTCCAGGAATGTCTCCACAGACACCCGGTTTATGTTACTGCAAATGTATAACTATTACAATCCTTCATCAGTGGGTCACAGGCTCAAACCCCATTCTTTTACCGCCTTCAGCATTAGATGGAGTCTTAACAGACCTTTATTTCAATGAAAAGCTTTGTGATTGCCATTTTAGGATTTCTGTACAGTTTTCACACAGATTTCACAGTTGGACAATCTATAGACCATTCCACAGTTATAAACGTAAATATTATAAATGTGTCTCTGGTGTTTGAAAGTAAATGTGCATTCTTAAGGAATTCAATTTGTTTTATTGTTATCAAACTCAGAAAATATATATACATTTTATGTATTATATATATATATATATTATATGGGCTTAAATATTCAGCAATATGGGCTTAAATAAACCTAACTTTATTTCCTTTTATTTATGTTTTTATATGTTTCATATACTATATTATATATAAAATATATAAATAAATAAACTCGAAACATTTGAAATTATCATTTGATGTGAGTCATGAATATAAAACATGACGCACATCACCATTTGATTAAAAAACAAAACGTTTGACACTTATGATCAAATCCTGACCGGAAGTTTTAATTTCTTAGTTGTACTTCCGGGTCAACTGTCATGGCGGCGCCCTGCCAGAACTGAAAATAGACAAACCCGTCCAGCGGAGCAGACTGCTGTCATGAATTTCAAAGACGTGGCGAAGTGGAACACGAGGGTGTCCGCAGTCTACGCCGTCGGGATCTGGACCATGGTCGGGTCTTACGCTTACGTCAAGTACTCGGGTCGATATGACGACACGCCAGGTGAGGGACACCGACCTTTCAGGACGATGCATTCATACCGACTTCATTATCTTGCTTTCCCTGTGCAGCTTTGCTTTATTCGGCGTTAACGTGAACCCGTATTGCCATCTATAGGTTTCTCTGTGTGGCTGTAATCAGCAGTTAGTGTTGTCAAGTAGGAATATAATGTGTTCTTGTGATGGCCTTCAATGGGGTGTTTGGGTACTCCAGTATTTTAATGTGTATGTTGAAATATTGCACTTATTACTGCACATTGGTCCAACAGCAACAGCTGCTTCACAGATTCATATTTTAAAGTAATTCAATATGTTTGCTTGTTACTTTATTTATCTAGATTTTGATTTGCATGTATTGTTTAGTCAAGCCTTGAATGTTGACTACAATAAATAAATTACACATTTGAACACGCTTTCAGTATTGATTACTCACATTAATTCACACTGTTCCACTGTATGCTATTCACTCTGACTGGTTTACGTAGACACGCTGTCCGCTATAACTGCTCACTCTTACTTTTAGTAAAAAAAAAGGAAGAGGTTCAAGAGCCAGAAGATCCAAACCAGGTCGTCCACCAGACAACTCACTGCAGAACCACCATCGTCTACCGGAAAGACTTTGTCCCGTACAGCACAAGGATCTCCAACTTCCTCCGGTCGTTCAGCGGGGAACCTGAGCGTGGAGACGGAGATGGAGACAGGGACGGGACGAGTGACAGGGACGAGTGACGATGGACACCGGGCTCATGGAGAGACGATGCATTTACAAGGAACTATGAATGAATGCTTTGGTTTGAGGACACTCTCTGCCATTGTGTTTGGATGCTAATGGTCTGACCCCGAGATATATTTTATTCTTTCCCTGCCAACAGTATTCAGTAATGTTACTGTTGGCTCCTGTTCATGGAACGGCCGATGATGTGGAAATAAACCTAATCTCTTCATTATGCAAGAGGCTGTTCTATATGCTATTAAGTTCAAAAATCTTTGGGCGATTGTGTGAAGAGAAGTTCCGGATGCAGAAAGTTATAATAAAAATGTATTTAATAAAAAGATGATGAACAGCATTTCAAATTGAGTGCTCTCATTCAGAGGGTCACCAAGACCAGGAAACCATGCAAGGAGAGAGGACACGAGGAATTAGGTTTAGGAGACGTGAGACGTCCTTTCATCTGAAGTGTCACGTGAAGCAACGTCGTTTACTGATGTCTGCAGCCTCTGATCACATCTGGATCAGCTGATCACATCTGGATCAGCTGTCAGTTGGCTTTAACAGCTGGAGAGACTTAAGACTGAGTTTGTGCCTGAAAACAACTCTGTTACACTGATCATGCATGATCAGTGTAACAGAGTTGTTTTCTAGTCCGGACAGTTTTGAGCAAACATTCTAATAAAAATCCACTTAAAATATTGATTCAAATGATCGCATATTGTTTTCCGTTGATTTAATGTCGTTAAACTACCACTTATACGAATAAAGACAGTTATCAGTCAGAGTGGAGATGTTTTCTCTGTAGTCTGTTTCATGTAAACCAGCTCGTGGACTCGGCTCTTGGGGTCTTGGTGTTCCTCACTGAGTTCCCGGTAGTGAGATCCTGTGGCGTCTCACTGTTTGTCGGCTAGCTGACGTTCTTGAGTCAGCAGTAAGACATGACGACTCAAGCATATTAAATGAAGTTGCTTCATCAAAAATCAACCATAACAAGTTTTTACTCATCCTTTTGTTTTCCTCCCTGACACAGTCATTTATATATAATGTGTGACTTCATTGTTTAGGCCGGTTTAAAGTGGCTGTGATCATGCTTGGGCCAATGGTTTACTGTTAAGAGTGTGTGTAACTGGGATTATTAATGGAGAGAGGCAGAGAGCATGTCTGAGAGCTGGCACAGGAAGGTGGGAGAAGCTCAGCCAACTGTTTCACTTTGCAACCGCTGGAACAAGGCCGGATCCACGTCTCTAAACCAGAGAGCCACGTTTATTACAGAAGCCCTGAGAGACAAGCGACAACAGAAAACGGTCTACAAATCCCTTCTCACAGTATGATCCAAATTGTGTTCTCCTTTAATAAAAGTGGAGAGAAAAAAAACTTCAAAAAATGATCCTGTCAAAATAGATTTGCTTATTGTTATCTCCATTTATACTGATGAGTCTATATGACCTTTATCAGACCATCAGAGAGATGAGGGTCTGTTTCAGAACCAAGCCGTACTGCTGGGCCCGCAGGAAGGAAGGGGGCACGGGCGAAGCCAGGACCAGGAGTGAGCGGGGAAGACTGTCAGACCTCTGCTGCTGTAAAATTAGGTTTTCTAAAGGGACTCTGGTGCTCAGGAATAATACCACTTTATTCAGGGAGCGCCAAAATCAAGCCAAAATGAACGTCGCTCGTGGTAGCTTTAAGGAACTCAGAAAGATTATTCTGGCACAAGCTTTTCTTTCACATGCTCTTAAACCCAGGTGAGAAAAAACTAATTAGCTGAGAAAATGGAAAATGGATCACCTATATGTTATTTCTCACTTGCCTCTCAGGCCTTCTGTAGATTATTGACCAATCAGGATCTGCATTTCTGCACAGAAGAACATTCAGTATCCAGAAGGGAAAAAACACAAGGACAAATGGTTCATTTGACTTTATGCATCAAACCACAAAGACGCTCCACAAATATTCCCTTACATTACAACCTCCGGTTTAGAGCCCTGTAGGCTCTGCAAATCATTTAAAATCAGTTTCCCGCCTATTGTATGTTTGTGTGTGACTTATGGAGGTATGTGTTGCATGAGGATTACATCCTAAAGGTCCACTAAAATCCTGACGTTTTTGTGCTGTCAAAATGAACACTTCCTCACAAAAAAATTTAATTTCGCAAAATATTAAAAAATAAAATAATATTAGAGGATTGTATATATTTCCAGTCAGCTTTGAGCTCTCCATAACAAAGGATAGAAACAGTGTCGTTGTAAATGGACTTTTGAGACATAACTGGCATAAATCCAAGTCCACTGTTGAGTCCTGTACAGAAATATATAATCAGAATACAAATCTTTGCCGATGGAAATTTTGAATATAAAAATATTTCTACACGGACATACAAGTTACAATTGACCTGCAATTGTAGAACATATACACAGGAGCAATAAAAAAACAATAACTTTTCAATAGTTAATTTGACTTATTACAACAACTGGGTCATCTTGATGAAAGCTGACTGAACCTGGATGATGGCTGAAAGCTTTCAGTAGCAACATACTGGAGTATTTGATTCCTTTTGAAGGCACCGGGACAGCAGCAGTTAAGGCAAACGTTGGTTACATAAAATGCAATATTACTGGATGACCTCTGCTTTAAGGACCGCATACATGTCCAAGACACTTTCGCCTCCATTATAATACTTCACCTGCTCAGAATCCTGCAAACCAGCCTCCATACACCACCTGACTCCACCTAACCTGCTGAACATTCTTTTTGACCCAAAATGAGCCACAGACTTGCTACTACCCCTCAGTGGTGAACCACCTTATTTGACATTTTATACCTGAATCAATATGCCAATATACAGCTCGGTTTCTCTTCCGCTCTGGACTTCCTCAAAACTATCTACAAAATCTACATGCGCCACCATAATAGCACAAAACTTTTTTTTATTGCTTAGCATCACGCTGTGACGAGCTCCGGCTCTATTCCATTTGAAGGCAGTTTCCATTGTGCATGATGGCAGGGACGTAGAGGTTGAGGTTTGGTACCCTCTTGTAGATAAAGTGGAAGATCTGGACCCGGGGCCGGCCGTGGAGCTCGGCTTTGATCCGCTGAGGGTGTGTGTCCGGGGCCAGCTGCTGGCTGGTGTCCTTGGTGACCAGAAACAGTGCGAAGGTGTCAGGGTCCGGGATCTTGAACTTGTAAGCGCAGAGTGAGCACACCTCCTCTGTGGTCGTGTACGGGTGGACGATCATGGTTTTGGCCGTGCAGCCTGTGTCCTCTTCCTCCAGGGCTACACGTAGAAAGTTCTGCAGAGGGGAACAAAAGGTCCTGTGTTAACATCTGGCAGTGATGGAACGCTCCACAATGAATGAAGGTCAAGAGTCAAGAGCGCAGGCAGAAAAAAGACATGCAGTGATACCCAGAGGGAAACAAATTAAAAAACACATGCAGTTGTTTCGTGTTCCACAAGAGGGAGCTCTCTACCAAAGGTCCTCATGCTGTGATATTAGTAGGAACTGAAGATGTACTCCTTCTCACTGACGAGGGCCGAAACGCAGCACATTTCATGCTGGTTTGGATTTCTTTTTTTTAAGAATCGGTACAACTTAGACTCACTGCCTGGGTGTTCAAGTTGGGTTCAGGTCAGGCGCGATACCTGAAAGTCGTCCACAGACGGCGCTGACCGCTGGGTGGTGCGCCGTCTGTGCCACTGGTGCAGAGTGTTCTTGGCCTCAGAGCTCAGCACCCGCGCTGCCTGCTCCTCCTGGAAGTTCTTGATGAGGGCCATGGCTCCATAGGCGCTGGTCAGGTAGTAGCCCCCTGGGGAGAAAGAAAGGACGGATGTTTTGAGGATGGATGGAGAAAAGGAAACCAAACGGAGCAAGTTCTGGAGAAATGAAACCAGCGGACATGACATGGGCAAGAGGGGAGCACTTCCTCTTTTGGATTAGAAATTAATCCATCACATAACGAAATGAAGTGAAGCTCGGGAACACACACCACTAATTAATTCTACAATGAGCACACTGTACGTGCCAGACAGGTTGACGCTGATAGGAAAATATTTAATTCTGGCCGGGGCCAGCCTCTTTCCTCTGAACCTGCTCCAGCCCATTCAAATCTAAAACAGACTGGAATTTCCTGTTAATGTCTTAAGTTTCTCAAGCTGTCTCGCAGAAGCTTCCTGGTGAACTGAGAATGCGCAAAAATGACTTCCTCTACCACAAGAAAAATGTCTTTAACAACCTGTGCAGGAATTCTTCGGAGTTATAGGAGCGCCGCTTGTTGGGCGTCAGATTTGAAGATGCTGCTGGTCCTCGGCTTGGTGCGTTTGATGCTGTTGGCTTTACTGAGGGAGACACTAGTGTCTGGTGTTCCCTGCTAACTGCATGTTTTTCAATCAAATATTCCAGTGGTTATGATCATGGTCATGCACTAGATGTTTCTGGGTCCCCCGACCTATAAAATGTCCCCTAAAGAGACACAATCCAGAAGAAGCCTATCAAAGTGGAAAAACCATCTCATACAAATTAGCACTAGTGGAGCAGCAACAAACGGGCCAGGACAATTATCCACCACATGAAATTTGGGGTAAACTGGACAATATTAAGTCAAGTTATAACAGCTTCATGGCGGAACATGCACATTGCCCGCCCCAGACACTTGAACGCTGTTGAATTTACTACTGAAGATCTCGATTCTGCTGTCCAAACCTGAGATGACCGTTGAACCTCTAAGAGTTTCAAAATGCTTCATAACTGTAAAGTGAAAATGTCCGTTTGGTTGAGTAGAGCTGCCAACGTGAAATGTAATGAAAGCAATTTGGGTACCCGACTTTGTCCCAACTCAGACCTTCACTCACCAGGGGGCCCTAAAGATACCAAAAACGGACACAAAATGAAACGGATGTATATGAACGACAGAAACGCTGCAACAACAAGAGGTGAACCCGCATTACGTCTGTGTCCAGCTCCTGTGGTGTGTCATGTCGACGTGGTCTCATCTGCTCATGCGTCCAACACCTCTAAAGATCACTGATCAACAGGTTGAATCTTCTGTGTTTGGTCAAATTGGCAATTTGTAGTTTTGGTGGGAGCTACAAGGTGAAACTACTCCAGCCCTCCACACGTATGTCCTCCTCTCAAATAATAGAGATGTAGCATGTATCTCCCCCAACAGCAATCTCTTTTAATGTAACCGTTAAACTAAACACAACTTGTTATTTTGAGCGCTTTAGAGGTTATTGTAGTTTGTTTGCTCTCTATGCTAAGCTAAGCTAAAGATGCCCAGTTAGCATTATCACATCATTTGGCCTTCCCGTGTGTTGTGTGTTCTCTCAAGTGTTACATACCAAGAAGGCCACGCATGATGTACGGAGCAGTCTAACAGCAGGACCTACCCTCTCCCTGCAGCAGGGCCGGGTCCAGCAGCTCCATCATGTACTGGATCTCTGTGTCCAGCTGAGGCATTTCACACTGAGCCACCACATAAGTCAGCATGGGCAGGAAGTCGTCTGCTCCGAACATCCTCCCTGTAGGAAGCAGAGCGTGAGGGCACACAGGTCTGACAAAGGCCATCGCTGTGAACAGAATCTGGTTCCAAACAGAAGGAGACTTCCTCTGTTGCTCTCACTACACTTTCACATAACACTTACATTCTTTGCACTTTATTTTAACATTAATTGTATTTTCTACTGTAGATTTAATTGTAAATATTAATTAATGCTCCCAGTTATTGCACTCTGTTTATTGTTAAAAGTTATGCACCTCCCACCATGACAAATTCCTTGAATGTGAAAACAAACATGGCAATAAATGGTTGTGATTCTGATTCTGATGTTTCTTGTTTTTATGTCCCCCGTTCCGATGTTAGGGTCAAAGTACAGAGCATGTCGTGTGCTGTACAGAGTGTAAAGCCCTCGGAGGGAAACTTTGTGATGTTGGGCTATACAAATAAATTAGATTGAATTGAAAATAGCCGCTGCTTTACTTGCAATATTGGTTTTATTCTCTGGCTTATGTCGTATGCAGGGGAACACGTCTCCATACCTGAGTTATCCTGCATGATGGTGTAGATGAGTTTACACACACGCAGCAGCAATGACACCTTTTTCTCAGGGGAGTACATCTTCCTCATGTTCAGGAACTTGTGGCGGATCTTCTCGATAGCCTCGGGGTCGGGGGGCACGGCTCCGTCCACCCCTAACTCCTGCGGCCTCTTGGTCTTAGCCAGGGCCAGGTTCTCCCTCAGCTGCTGCAGAGCACCGCTGCTCACCTGCAGAGAACCAGACCAGCCGAGGGTTACTTTACCCAGTCCACCAGGAAAGACCAGCTCTTTTGTCTCTATCTCCTCTTTCCTTTTCTTATGAGCGTGGGAACTAGTGACTTTATGATGTTATGGGATGGTAGAGTAACTCTGCAGGAGAACAAGATTCCACTCGTCTCTTACCTGGAAGTCATGTAAAGCCGTCTCGATCACACTCTTCAGAGGCTTTAGGACACACTTGTGCATGGCCTTCTCCAGCACCTGGTCTGCAGAACATCACACACACACACACACACACACACACACACACACACACACACACACACACACACACACACACACACACACACACACACACACACACACACACACACACACACACACACACACACAGAGATCAAGAAATCATTAAGGAGGAATAAACTCGTGTGAGACCGAAGAGAGGACACATCCCACAGCTTCTATAAAAGTTAGGAACACAGCACCTGAATACTGTATTGCATATAAAACTATACACGTACAAAGGACATTCAATACGTTGTACAAAGTCAGCTGGCGGCCCAACCCAGACCATCGCAGTGGCACATTCAGCTCAGAGTAAACTATCTCCTCAGCCACTCTCACAAAACACTTCCTGATGCTCCACTGTTACTGAGCATCATGCTGACGAGGCCATGGGCTTGTTGAAGGAGAAGTCTTTCTTTAATATCTTTCTTATTGTCAACAAAATTCCCAGGAAAACACCAACAACCAACAACCTATTCCTATTTTCTGACTTCTCTGTCCTGTCCGTGTCCTTTAGCCTCTGGCCCTGTCATTCCTGCTGGATTCACACACAAAACAAACAAACAAAAATTCAGAAGAATACAGTAAATCAAATGTGACCGTTTTAACTTCCTGGTTTAAAACAATCTTAAAAGGACTACTGTGCTCGATTTAGTGACAACTGGTGCTGAATACCCCGCCTTCAGGGGCCTTCAGGGGCCTTCAGGGGTCTTCAGGGGCCTTCAGGGGCAGTCGCAGTGCATCCATGCCACCAAGTTCAAGCTGCCCCTTTCAACTTATAAAACGTGACAGTCTCTCTCTAGAGCCAGTGTCTGGTTTGTCCCTTCTGGGCTGCTGTAGAAACATGGAGGTGTAACATGGTGGACTGTGAAGACAACCCCCTCCAGATGTAAATATAGACGGCTCATCCTAAGCTAACGAATGCATGAAGACTCTTAGTCTCTGGTTGATTTATACACAAATGAAAACAGTTATGAATATTATAATACATTTCTGCCAATACATTCCCAGAGTAGCTACACACTGGGCCTTTAAGGCAAGAAAAGTGATGAGTAACTAACCTCAACGGGTGACGAGTCAAGTTTGACCACATAGATTACATATTTGTTCCTCAAGTTCTTTGAAGAGGTAAAGTGTGTCAGGGTTGTTGGGTCTCAGCTCGAGTCCGACCGTGATATTTAAAAGCATCGCATTCATTCAGCTCGACCTCCACAATGACTCCATCTGTACCTCCCACCTACACACACAGGCTCCAAATGCTCTCCTGCCTACCTCCGCTATGTACAGCATGTTGCATTTACACAACTGTGTCTTGTTGTTCACTGGCAGCAGCTGTTCACGCACAAGCATCCCCGGCCTCCAGGCGGAGTTCGTGCAATGAGCTTCACAGAACCGAAAGCATGAACAGGCGAGCGTGCACAAACAAGAACCCTGTCCTTGTGGAGAAACGGCTGGCTTTATGGTGAGTCAGGGGGAGAATGTGCTGCAATTACACTCAAAAGCCTCCACACTGTGTGCTGTGGGTCGCCCGAGGTTAGGGCTGTAGTTCTTTACTGCACCCTGCCCAGACCAATGCATCTGAAGGGAAGAACAAGGGGTTTACAGAGGCCGGAAAGATTCCACTGATCCTCGTGTGTACACAAGGAGCAGCACAGAGGCTGCTAAACACGGCATGTAGGTGCGCGCGCACACACACACACACACACACACACACATTTTCTGACTGTGGACTTCCTGATTCCCCCCCAGAAAGGCTCATTTCCTGGATGTTGAGCAATGTTTGTTATTGGGCTCGTTCGACTCCAGCCTGTTCAAAGTCTTCCTGGACTTCAATAAACTTTTGGAGACCCTGTGATAATAACGCACAACAACATACACACCAGCAGGCACCGAGAGAAAGAAAAGCACTCCAAGTAACGAACACAGAATTGTTTTCTGATGTTCGTCCCACATGGCAGCTTTCCTCCCCAGCCTCCATGGCCGTGAGCCAGGGCGTGTTCAGACAGGTGTACAGCCTCCCTACAAACACCCGAAGGTTGATCCTTCTAGCTTGACCTGAAGTATTACAGTTGCAACAAACACTCAAACAGTCTGGACCTCCAGCGCCCCCTTCCCCTACAAACACAACATTTCTTTCCCCCGGTGTCAGACTTCCAGCCGTAAACACTCAGAGCCATCAGCTCCACTCCCCTTCTCCTCTCTTATGAACCTATTCTGTGGGATTCTAGTTGACGTCAGCCAGGCCGTCTGCTCGAGGCTCATAGTTTTGTTTTGATTTTATTTATTTTTTTGAATAATGAATAGCTATAATTATGACACACCTTTAACCATCTGACAATTAGGCCTGATTGTTTGGAATTCCAAATCAGTCAAAACAGTTGTTGAAAAACTTGATTCTAATTTCCACAGTATTTATTAGACAAACGTTTACATTTCTTCACATTGGCCCTCTCCAATGGGAACGTTTGTGAGCGTCACACACTGTGGTCTGTTAGCACAGCAGAAGGGATCACTGCTCTGTCTCTGAACAAGGCTTTGCTGTTATTGTTTACAATGAACAAGGGACGTGAGATGAGTGCAAAGACATACTTACATATTCATGCAAATGCTCAAGTGCACAATCATCTCATTGGAGTGAAACGTCCCTTTGATAGAGCTGCTCACGCCTGCAAACTTTATTTTTACAATCACCATGACCTCAATGGAGAGAATCAACAGCTTTGACACGATGAAATCAGAACGAGGGGTTCAGTCCTAACAGAGTACTGGAATGATCACAAATGTTCAATGAATTTTGCTTTAAATAACAGTCAACATCTTTATGTGCCAGCTTCCAGTACTCAGTGCTGCTCACACATTTCAGTGAGGTTGGATACCAAGCAGGCCAAATTAAAATGTCTGCTTTTTTTAAATGAGCTGTGAGCTTACGGCAACCATCGGGAGCCAGGTTTTACTCGTTGGGGCACAGCACACTGGCATTTCTGAAACTCAACACCAGTAGTGAGGAATGCTGACATGGAAAACTTCAACTTGTGTGTCTCAAGGCAATGACAAGCCTGGGCTCTCACTGAGCATCGTCAATGAATCAAGTCACCCACAAATCCTTTTCTGAAGCAACGCTCAAGGCGTTTTCCTTCTCAAATGATACTGGAAGGAAAAGATGAAGAGAGGTGCACGCTGTCAGAGACGGGATATTCAAAACATTACACACATGTGTCCACGCATGCAGACGCACAAGTTCCACCAAGTCAAGACCCACAATCCCACCACGCAAACAACAAATATATCTAATCTAAAAATCTCAAATAGTTTTAAAGATTCGCAGCCTTCTTGGCCCACTTACCGATCTGGTCCTCCGGTATGAGTGACTCGATAGGGGGGTCCAGTTCGGAGCTCTGGTGCAGGTAAGCCTTCATCTGTGTCATAAACTGCCTGAGAGTCTGCAGGAAATCCATCCCCGAGGTGTGACAGCCTCGGTTCTCCTGAACAAAGCTGATGTAGTCCTGGACCAGGGAGCCAAAATATGAGCTTTTGTCCCTGGACAGCTCAGCGATCCTTTTCACCGCCCGTCTCTCGGGGGTCACGAGGGAGCTGAGCATGCCGCTCACCTTAAGGAAGCGTCCCTTCAGGGCCCTGGGGAGGATGAAGGAGCCACCACTCAGACTAACGCCGACCTTTCGCCTCCGTGCTTTTAAGGACGGACGGTGGCGCATTTCTACGTCTGTCTCCAGACCGACCCCGTAGTCCTCCTCCTCGTCTTCTTCCCTGTCCTCATCGTCTTCACTGCTGTCCTCCACTGGGTCTTGACGAGTGAGGTGTCGGGATGGACTAGGGGCCAGGCCCAGGGAGAATCCAGGGGACTGAGAATATTCCAGTGAGTCAGAGGAGGAAGTGGACATGCTCATGTCACTGAGCCGCTGCCGTCCCCTCTCCTTAGGAGTGGTCGGACTCCCAGCGTTCTGCTCCAGTAGCACATCCACCGGGACAGCAGGTGGAGGCTGGCAGGGTGGAAGCTTGGCCCGGGACAGGGCCTTGGCAATGGTCTCATCATCCAGGGCGATGTGGCAGCGGTGAGCTTCCAGATCAGGCTTCTTTGGCCTTGGAGGTGGTGGATTTGAGGGCACAGGGGCCGGTGAGCTGACAGCTTTGGAAGGGCTGCTATGCTTGGCACCCATTGATGGTCGAGCAGGAGCCTGGCGCCTGCGGATGGGCGGTTGCTGTTTTGTAGACACAGCAACAGCCTCTGGCATGCTCTTGGGTCTGGTGGTAGCAACTGGAGGTCCAGGTGGTGGTGGAGCAGGGCGTCGGCGCGGCATCGAGCGTGGGGGAGGAGGGCGTGGGGGTGGTAGCCGTGACTTGCCGTTCAGTTTGGTCTTGTCCACGTGCTGCTCGCTGCCTTGGCTGCTGCTGAGCGGCTTCACGGACGATCCCTCCGCATTCTCTATTTTGCTCTCGGACTTGACAGCACGTGAAGGTGGGTCGTCCTCACGCCGGTGGTGGTGGTGGCAACGAGTCTGGAGAAACAGGGGGTTGACGAAGCAGAGGGGACCACTGGAATGTCTCCTCTCAAGATGAAAGGAAGGTGGAGGAGCGCCAGCCCGCAGGGTCGGAGGGGCACTGTCGCAGTGAGCCCCGGTGTGGCTCAGCCGGGACGCCTCGACCTCCCTGTTCCTGTTAGTCCGCTGGGGGCTGAGGGTACGGCTCAGAGGGCGACAGGGACGGGGGGAAGGGCGCCGCTGACTGCACAGGGCAGAGTCCCAGAAGCCTGCAATAGACACACAGAAGCTAGACACATACCTCTCCTCGGACAATTCAAGGTTCAGAGTGATCAAATGAAAAAGGATCAGTTAAAGAAAAAGGAACAAAAGACGGCATTCTCAACTATTTCTCACCAACAGCTCAGACTTTTCCTCAAAGTTTCCCTACGTTTTTCTCTTTGCCGGTGTTTGGTCTTGCTGGTGAGTGTAGCCCGTGTCTCTTGGCTCAGATTCACAGGGTGCCGGCACACACCCAGAGACAGAGAGGGAGTCGGCCATGCTAATCACAGAGTGGGAGGGCACTGCACACAACACACACAGCTCCAGGTCCTCCCCTCCTTCTTCCTGCTCGGCTTTCCCTTCTCTTACTTCTACTGAGTAGTTGTAGTAGTTCAATGTTACGTTGTTAAATGAAGCTAGTGCTACCAGCAATCCTCATTTTATTAATGTACTTTAATTTTATATCGATAGAACAAATGGAAGACGTGCTCTCATTTTGGTGTGTGTTGTTCCACTGAATCCATCCATTGTTTTCAGCTATTTGTCAAGGCAGTCTTCAGGCTAACACTGAGCTTTGATAATAACTTAATAATAAGAAATACAGGATTTAACCAAACTGAAAAGAACAGGCAACAAATCATACCACTCCAAAGTCAAAGTATCTATGCAGGGTTTGCATCATGAGCCCAGTGATGACAGTTTCACAGGCTAAAAATGGAAACGACACTCTTGCATTCCTGTGGCCATAAAGAAGCTGGTATTCATATCTGTGATAGTACCTCAGCGTCTGGAGACTGAAATCTGCCGTGGTCTTCACTCTAGTCCATGTGAGCAATGACCACCTGACACTGTGGAGTCTGTCTGCAGAGTAGCACCTTACATTTATGTTAACATGTATCTGTGATATTTGACTCAAAAAGAACAGACTATTAATTCTCAGATCAAAGCTGGTGTTGAAACAATGGCTACCTAGCTGTTAGCACGACTCAGTTCAGGCTGAAACATAAGAAAGGTTATGACATTTTTAATGTTTTACTTGGTGTAGTTTTTTTAACACTCAATGGCTGAAGGAGGAGAAACGGACTTGGTGGTGGATTTACCGACAACGCAGATATTTCCAAACCGCAGCACTAAAACACTGCACACTCAAGAGCACGAGCCACTCAGGTCTCTGCTCGGGGCCCTCATGGTTCAGTGTGAAAGGCCCACTATACTGCAGAGTCTAGAACCATGCTAACAGCTATGTGAGGCCACACTTTGCAGTAAACACAACATTGGAATGCTAACGTGCTCACATCGACCAAGCCATATTTCTGCAGGTGTAACTTTAACCACTTTCAACTCGGTTTATGGTGCAAGCATGCTAACATTAGCTACGTAGCTGATGTACAGCTGAGGCTGATGGGAATTTCATTAGTTATGCATTTAGTCATTAACCAATGTACACTCATGTGACTAATTCATAATTAAACTGTTGACCTGATGACTTTGAAAAGTTACGATACGTCCTGAGGAGATTCAGTGTCAGTCGGGATCAAAATGGTGGACCGACTCAACATTGCCATCCTGAAAGAGTTTGACTACAAACTAAGTAAAGTCTTGCTCTCATGAGAAATATATATATTTATACTCAACAGCAGTTAATGAGTTTCTGAACCGACGCTGCTGAAAATCAGTTACAAAGTCACTGCAAAGTTCAAATGTCTCCGTGTGTAACATGTGTTTGTGTTTCACATGTGCGTGCCCAGAACATATAATATGATGGTCTGCTTTCCGCCTTTAAATAGAAGCGTTCCAGTGGAGGAGGGAGTTTCCCTCGATGACTGTATGGGTTAGCTAAGGGAGGCTCACGGCCGGCTCTAACTCCTGAGCAGCAGAAAGCCAAACCTGAAGCCGCTTCTATTCTTCTGTGGAAAAGCTCCCGCAGAGACGGCCTGTGAGCTCGCAGAGAGACGCTCCTCCTGGGAAATGTGACGCGTGTGGATTTACCACCACTACCTCACATCCTGTCACAACAACAAGCATATCCACTCCAGCTACAGGAGCTCCCCCTCAACAGTCAACTCCTCCATATTGTTTTCATCAAGCCATGGGTTAGTGTTGGGACAAACTTATATGGGACTTCTGAATCAATGCAATCCACCACAGGCCTCTGCTTGGGGACATGAAACGCATGAAACGCACAATAATAAACAATAATAAATCAGACATTACACCCACCCCCCATGCACAGGAGAGCTCATGTGTGTCTGCATCTATGACACACGTTATGTCAGCACTCACACTTAGTGTAGCTTTCCACTCGCCACTCCCTCCTCCCCCACACCGAGCTATGAGCTATGTCGAAGGCTTTTACTGTAGGAAGCTGACTCACCGCAGATTCACAGAGCCGGGCCTGGAATAACTTCCAGAGATGAAGTGACTGTAAAACCAGCCCTGAATGCTCAGCAAAGGAAAAGACTGGCTGCTTTATCTCTGCTTGCCTGCTTCTTATAGCAGGTGGAGCACTCACAGACCGGCACCCTGAGGTTAACGACAGTGTACTGTATTAAAGTGCAACACTGCTGTTCTGCAAGTAGCCTAGCTTAGCATAAAGACTGGAAGCAGGGGAAACAGGGGGAACCTGGCTCTGTATGTATAACGTTTTTAAAAATCCTTCGACCAGCAGCCTTGAAGATTATTTATTTGTGATAAATTCGTGATTTTGGGTAACACAAATGATTTAAATTGAATTAATAATAATAATTAATTAAGAAATGTAAAAATGCCAAAATTGGTAACTGTTCAATAAGTAGAAGAAGACTTTATCAATCTGCCCAGTATGTCTTGTCACGGTCTCATATAGTGTGTGTTGCCAGATCAGGCCTGTGTGTGGAGGTTTCAGTATGGCTCTGTACAGACACACTGGTACAAAACCTGGCAGCCATTGCTTGTTAACAAATAGTAACGCCTACAAACTCAACTTAACACCCCAAGTTGTCATTTATGCATTAATTTTGCATGCAACTAAAACAATGTTTTAATAGGAGCTTTAAAGTGCTAGTAATGCCCATTTAAGCCTTAGAGAGGACCAAGTCTCCCGTTGCTTCAAGTCTTTATGCTAAGCTAAGCTAATCACCTCCCTATTACCTATTAAGGCACACACGCCACATCAAGCTTCTCATCTAACAATCTTATCATCTAAATTCCTAAAATATTAAACCGGTCCTTGAAGTTTGACAAAAGAAAACTCAACAGAATGTTCACCTTGATGGACTCTGTTTCTCAGACACATTTGAAGTCCCAGCAGTTTTTCACCAGTGTGGAATTATGTAAACAAATAGCTGAACGGTGAGAAATCAATCTAAAAACTGTGGAACTCTTTTAAAAACATGCTAAACTGAAGCTGGTATACAGTTGAAACTTGCAAAACCAGCTGTATGGATGTTTATTCACACCATAAAATAATCAATGAGGCTACCTGCTCCCAGCTGAGCCACCTCCTCCAGTTCTTTCTGAGTCTTCGCCGATGCAATGGACTCTGGGAGTTTGAGTGTGAAAGGCAGGACATCCCTAAGTGAAAGATGAACAATTAATGTGACAGAAACACAATATCAGAAAGAATGAGAACATGTTGATACACCTCAGCATGGTTTGTGATACTGTACCGATTGTTTTCTAATCAATACTTTAAAATATATATTTGTATGTTGACACAGAAGTAAACCCAGAGAAGCTTGGGATGTGACGTGTGGATGGTTTACCTGCTAATACAGTAGAAGGCCACCAGGCGAAACAGATCTGCAAAGCTGATCCCAGATTCCTCCAAAGAAAAGGCTGCAAGCAAATGAAATGTGTACCGACTGAATTATAATCCATAGACTGGAGCAGTTGTAGTCTCATTTGCATTGGGAGCCTTTCTCCTGTCACGAGAGGGGATGCTCAACAAAGGCCTTTGGTTTTCCAGCAGAGTTCCTTCACTCTGCCCCAACTAAGTATCTAAAATACTGGATGTTGTTGAGAAGTTTTGTACGGACCTTCAAGGTCCTCAGAGGATAAACCCTAATTACTTTGGTTTGCTGTAAAATCTTGAGATATTCAGAGTTTCTAAGGGAGAGTCTGATGAAGTTGGTGAACCCCTGACATTTTATGTAGCGCCAAAGTCTTCAGTTATCCTCCAAGATACTGCATCCCTACATCTATACTGAGAGCAGAGGGAGTCATCAGAGACTCACTCCACCCAGCTCACTCTGCTCAGACACAAACACTGCTCGTACAACCTGAGACAGCTTCATCACCTGTAGAACACTCCCTGCCACAGTCATGATGGCAAAATAAAACTATTGAAATATGTGTAACAATCATGTATCATGTGCAATATGTGATATGTTATTATCTGTGAAATAGGATCAGTGTCATATACCTTCTGTTTAGGTGTAATATTCTAACTATGCAATATCCCCACATAACTTTCTTCCACCTCTCAAAATGTGCAATATTCCCATATAACTCTCCCTTTCTCCTCTTTCCACAATCCAGGAACAGCACTCAGGACTAGCCTATTTATTACGGTTACTTAACATTTGCCCTCTCCTTTAGTGGAGAACTTGCTTTTAAAACTGTATCTAAAAGTGTACATATTACCACCTTCTGTATAGTGTTTTTATATTTTATATATTTTTTCTTATTATATATTTTTTTATTTCCTAAACTGTTGATTCTGAGTTAGCCCTGCAGAATAATTCACATTGGCACAACATTTGGACCCTGGCTCCAAGACGAGCAGTGGAATTTGGTACAGACATTAGTAGGAGGCTTCAAATCCCTCCTCAGCCGCCACGCTGACGGTTTCATCAAGCTACTCCTACATCTGCTCTTTACTGTACAGAAGGGCAATACCTTTGCTTTGGAGCTGGGTAATCTGAGACTCCTCTGATATGAATTAGCAGCTCTTAGTTTCAGCATTTACCCTTCCCAATGTGACATTTTAACACGATGTGCCCTAAAAGGACTGGGGATTTGTATTGGTTCAAAGTCAAGTTCAAACCGCTGTGCATGGCTAACTTAAAGCAGCAGGCAGTGGGAGAGGCCAACTGGAAATCAGCTGACCCACATCTAAAGGCCGTGCCCCCCCTCCCCCCTCTGTGTGCTGTCATTTCAGCGGGGAAAATCCACAGCTGGTGTGTCATCATACTTTGGCACCGTCACAGCTCCATAAACTGAAGCACAGAACAATGTCTAATGACAATTCATTGGAAGTAATCGGCACAGTTACAACTAAAACTGTTTGTTAGTGTTTTTGTGGGTTACGATCACAATAGTTGACCACAAAAAGTGTTCCTACCGTCACACATGCACACAGCTGCTACCTGTTCAATGTCACCGCTGAGGCAGTGCACACAAACGTGACCAAACAGTCGAAGAACAGCTCACTGCTAGCAGGAATCTACTTTGGCTCTTGAACCCTCTGACCTTGAGGTGGGTGTGGTGGAACTAGACTGAAAGACCACAACATGGAGCTCTCTGATCCACCGGGCCATGCCAACGAACAGCAAAGACTGACAAAGATTTTGAGATGTGCTATTCTGTGATGTTCTTACTGTACTGGCTCTCTCTGACGGGGAAGTGGCTGATGGGAGTTCCTGACGGGTCCTCCTTCAGACGCACAGACAGAACCTTTCTCTGCAGCGCGGCTGACTTCCTGACCAGGAAAACCTGAAAGTCATGAAATATCCTGTTAGACATATATATATGTTAGAATAAGACGCATTAGCGTGTGGTATCCGGGCGGTGACCCCTCACCCCAGGGGGCTGCCGGAGCAGCATGCGGCTGGCCTCCTCTTCACTGACAGCCAGCAGCAGCCACACCGGGTGGGTTCGACTCAGCCTGTCCAACACGCTCATCCTCCTTCGCAACGAGTCGTATCCGGAATCCCTCTCGCCCCCCTCCCCCCCACAGTGGGGGGACTGCAGGTAAATGCCGCTCACCTCACCCTCCAGCCTGGCAGAGGAACGCAGAGAGGGAGACTCACACAGAGTGAAACTCTTTTGCCATCTGCTGGTGACAACTAGCACCAACGCCTGGAGGCGTTCACAAACATGGTGAAGGCAATCCGATTGGACAGAACGCAGAGCCAGCTGACGGTGAGACACGGTGGGGCTCAGACACGATAAAAACACGACGAGTCAGGCTGAAGACAAGACCAAGTGCCACCTTACCCTCGGAGATCCATGGGCTCCCTGTTGGCTGTCGGAGAGGTCTGGACCATCTCTCTCTTCAGCTCCCCAATCTCCAACGCAAACGTGTCAATCAGCTGGAAGGAGAATGAGAGGGGGGACAAGCATGAGAAGAGGAGAGGGGACAGCAGTGCAGGACACCGACAGCAAGGCTCAAACATACTTTAGGAAGTGGGAGACGGAGGGACTGTGCTGGTCACATCTAGAGGGTAATCGTTTCCTGTGTGCAGACCTCATTTCCTCCAGGCAGGAAAACACAATGACGAAGCTTTGTCAAAGAACCGACCCGCATCAACACCCAGAGGTTGAGGTGCCGTGTGCAAACACATGCAGAACTCTTGACTGTGCCATGCAGGACTGCTTCAGGAGATAATGTGTGGATCATGTAATCTATGTTGAGTCAACACATGAAATAATAACGGCATGTAGGATTGTGTCTTTGTACTGCGTTTAGTTTTAGCCCGCATCATGAATACTGGTGACAGATATGCAATGTGTTTAACACCGCTGACACAAAGCAAACCTAGAACTCTTGTGGTCGGCTGCCCAGCGGCCTCAGAGCACGCAAACAGGAAGTGTAATGTAGCCATTTGGTCAGTTACACTGCGGGCTGCAAGTTCAGCCTGTTTTTCAGTCTACACTTGTTGACAACTTATGAGGATTGCTTTATTTTTTCTATGATTTCTCTGGTGATTAATGGCTGATAATGTGCAGTGGATGCATTAGAGATAACGGTAACCCCGGGGCGTGAGGGAAGTCACACTGAATACGTGGATCGTTGTCTGCGCTCAGGTGTGACTGAGTTATGAGAAGAATTGTGATATTTGACACAAATTGCTGCCATCGGGTAAATGTTATTGTCTGATAAGCGGTGTTGTGCTGCCCGTATTGATTAAATGGACCAATCAGTGGGACAGATGACCAAAACTAACTTCCTGTTTTGCACCCGCCCCCTTCACCTCATGCAGCATCTTTGCCTTTCTGACTCCCACTTCATCTCCCCCACAGTTTGAAAACCTCTGGTGTAGAGTAACAAAAAAGTTATGAGAATATGTTCTGACAGAATTTAAATAAATCAGCACGGTTCCATGAAACCCACGCCCAAAAAAGACTTAAAAATAAAAGACTTAAAAATAGAGTGGAAAAACTGCTTAGATACATTCAACTAATTGCTTCTCGTGTTTTTTTTTCAACCTCAAGTCCAGATTCCCTCATTCGACACTGCAGAACCTCCTCACAACACATCCGAGCAGATGTTGACATCTGGCTGCTGTAATCTGATGATCTGGGTCAAGCAGTGCATCCGCAAGATTTTTGTCTGTAGAGCACAATATAAAGACCGGAAATGTGAGGTAATGCAGAGAAGGCATGTCAGTGTCATAGTATCAGACCTCTTCAGATGTGGGCAGCTTTCCCCATGTCGTGCAAACACAAAACACCATGCAGGAAGACTTTACATTTCAAACACGGACCTCGCTCCCCCTCCTTCATTACGGAGGATCTTCAAATCAAACCTTAAATGCACCTTGAGGAGACAAGGAGGAGCTTGAAGCGAGGAAACACAGATGCTGTTGCTCCTCCTCCTCATGTGGCAGAAGATACAGAAATTGTTCCTGAATAAGAGGTTCTGCACAGCAGTGGCTTTGACAGCTGAGGCACGCCATCAGTAACCAACGTTATGGAACCGAGGGTTGCTCATGTGGGTCCTTGTCCTCGCATCGCTTTCACATCCTCACTGGGAGGAGACACCTGGGCGTGATGAAAAGCAGCAGAAGTGGATGGAGGATGTTAAACTACCAGAATTACAAGCTGTTGACAGAAACTAGTTTTGAGGTTACAAAGTGCTAATCTGATTGTAATATTTAGAAAAAAAAGTTTTGTGATTTGCTTGGTTGGATGAACAAACTGTGAAGTTATTGCAATAACTATATTTCATGAATTAACTTCATAGAATATATTTGTTTCATATTTACACACCAATTATTATTTAAGTGTGATTATTACATTGTGGATTATTACATACTGAATATGTACTTCCCTATATTTCACCACTGTATCTCTTTAAAGCTCGGGTGAAACAACTGGACGGAGAATGGAAACTGGTCCCACCTCTCAATTCCAGCACAGGAATGCTGTATAGGGGGGGGGGGGGGGGGGAGGGGGGGGAGGGGGGAAGGAGGGGGGAGCCTAGCGTTATGAATGTGGCAGTGGAGAGAATGAAAATGGGGGATGGAGCCAAAGCAGAGCAGACAACATGGAAACTCCTGAAATAGAAAATGAAGGTGAACATACATGTTGCTGAGCGTTTCAAGTACGCCACAGGGTTACTCATTCAGCTCCTTTAAACTGTGTGTGTGTGTGTGTGTGTGTGTGTGTGTGTGTGTGTGTGTGTGTGTGTGTGTGTGTGTGTGTGTGTGTGTGGGTAAGTGATTCTCAGCATGGACTGCTGTTAAAGCCATGGATGGAGTCAACGGGAAACTATGTTTGGTTTTTGACACAGACGCTTTCAGGGTTAGTGAGGATGGAAAAAACAGCAGAGGAAGTTAAAAGCGAGACAACTTTCAGTGTTTGTTTCTTAGTTCACTCTTGATCCTGCTCCAACTTTGTCTTTTTGAAAGACAAACAGCCTGAGTGAACTAAGAAGTTCTGATGACGACAGAACAGCTGCTGCAGCAACACTGGTAACAATATACACAGGTGTCAACTCTGTGTCTGAAAAGTGAAGCAATGCTTCATGTTAAACATGCATTCTCTCTAATGTCCATCAGGGGGCGACTCCTCTGGTTGTATACAAGTCTGCTGAACAATTAGCAACCCTTATGGCAGCCAGAGCAGATTGTTACTGTATATTTTGTAATCTTTCAGTGTGTAATGATTCATGAAAGAAGTTGTAATAAGGCTTCAGCCTACACCGTTACGTTAGCATACACTTGTTTTGGTTTGTCACTATTTCAAAAGTGATGCTTTATTGTTTTCTTATACTTTATATGTATACGAGTCGTAGAACTTGCAAACGACCAAAGTAAACCAAACTAAATTGTGTATTTCGTCATTCTTTTCAATGTGCAGCTCAACATCAGGCATTCCTTTTTGTAAACAATGAGACCCTCTGCAGCAAAACCAATACGAGCTGCTACTCTGACAAATACTGAACATTACTTTGAGCCGAGAGTAATTATGCAAGTAAGTTATGCGACAAAAATGAGATAAAATGAGTAAAGGTTAACTTTTGGTTTGACACGGGACACAAACAGCTGCCTCCTGGGTGAGAGTCCTGTGTGTGTTTGACCATCATCCACCCTGAGCTCCTCCACACGCTGTTTAAAACACATGGCCTCAGTCCTTTATGTCCCGGCTCACGATGCAGAGTCAGAGACGAACTTGGCATTACTTTTCCTAGGTATGGACTGTGCGAACAGTGAATGATCTTATTAACAGTGGTGCTCATGGGAAATGCAGTCTTTATTCTGATAAAGCATGACCACTTTAGTCCACAGGGGCCGCCAGGAAATACCAAGTGGAAAAATTAAGTGGCCTTCATTTAACTTTAGCCAAAGCTAGGTGTGGTCTCACCAGCCAAGTTGTATGCTGTTCATGGAAATTATACATTTCTTTATGGAGGTAAAACATACATTACAAAGTTTAACTACATTGTAACCAGATGTAGCCTCGTTTTTGCAGCACAATGCAGATTCTTCTGTTCTAAACAAACAAGTGTTGAGTCAGCCTTTCCCAAAAAGCACATTTAATACACAGGAAGTGTTGAGTTTTAAGTGATGTTTTTGCAAAGTCAGCTAAGTGAACCATTCATCAGTCCTCACCTTAAAGAAGCTCCCGCTCCTGTCTGTGAGGCCACTCATGGGATTCCTGGGCGGAGAGCTGGAGGCCATGTTGTCTTCCTGTCCAGAGGACCGGGAACTCTTACGTAGGAGTCAGCAGGAGCTCTGTGGGTCAGAAGAACGCTCCAGTTCAGACGCTTCAGCTGCGGTGCAACCAGAGGACATTCCTGCTTTGGCCACAGCCAGTTATATGGAGATGCTAGTCCCCCCTCTCACTTCTCTTCCTTTCATTATCCTGCCTCCTCTCTCTTTGTTCCTCCTTTCCATCGCCCCTTGATCTCAGATCTGTACTAATCCTTAGCCTCTGTCCTCTCATTATCTGTCTCTCCTGTTTCCTCCCTCTCTCACATTTTACTCTTCATTTTTCCTTAAATTTGTTCCCATGTCCTAAATACACAATTAATTCTCCATCTTGTTCTCGGTTCTAGCACAGCTGCCCTTCTTTTCCACCATAGTTTATCTATTTCTCTAACTGTATCTATTCATCCTCCCACCTTCTTTCTTTCTCACTGTCTCAATCTTTCTCTCCAGCCAGGCTACAACTATTAGGCCGGCCCTTCCCCTCATGGCAGAGGTTCACAATCCTCCCAAACCAGGGAGATGTTCCATTTGTCCACTTTTTTTTTTTTGTCTGTCACCATCTACCAGAAGTGACACTTGAGGGTGGCGCTAAGAACAACCGAATGCTGAATAAGATATTTTTAGGACCAAAATGCTATAATTAACTTTGATAAAGCAAAAAAGGGTTAAAGTTGTAAGACCAAAAAGTGGACAACTCCCGGACCACACAACGTTGTGATAGCGACCTGTCAATCGCAAGGTAGCCCCGCCCTAAAGCAAACCCTGCTTTATGGTCTGTTTGACTCGAAATGATAATAATTTACAAAATGAACATCATGCATCTAAAAATGTAGTCAATAAACTCAGAGGAGTCTCCCACTGATGGACATTAGAGAGAATGCAGCCTTAAGTTTTTTAAAACCTGGAGGCTGATGCCTTGGTGTTTCAAACTGGCCTATTTAAGGCTCAACATTTAAGGAAATGTACTTGTTGGCTTACTTGTGTGATGGTTGATATGAATCGCATCATACACTTGGCTAGAAAGCCAATGAGCACATCGAAGGGCTGTCTCAGGATCAGATTTTTACTACATGATTATCGTGTCCAAAAGAATACATGAAAACAATATTATATATTATACATAGAACATTTGAAATAATAATAACAATGCCATCAGTAAAATGAATCTTTTAAAAGGTCCTCTATGCTACATATCATCAAACTCTCCCTCTGTGTTGTTATCACAGCCTCTCCTTGCTGGTGTTGCCTGTTGATGGCACAGTGTGAGTTGGAGTTGACTCCCTCTAAGGTTCTTCATAGCCATGCTCACCGATCCCTCAGGAGAGCTGCACGCTCCTCACTGCTGCTCACCTGTCCTCACTTCCCCTGTCAGTCAGTCTCTATTTATACCTCAGTTCCTTCGTTCTGTGTCCATTCTTTATCATTGCTTTTTAAGAGTTTTGTTACCCGCTAAAGTTACCTGGTTACCCAGTTACCAGGTTACCCGCCTGCTCTGCCTGCCTGTGAGTCTTTTTTCATTTGTTGTTCCAAATATTTCACTCCAATCTTTGCATGGATTGTATAAAGTATCAAGGTGATAAAGTAGGTCCATAAATATCTAGTATGAGATATGAGTTTACAATTTATTATGCTGCTGTCAGAGCGACAGAAAGGAACTCCCACACCTGGGTCATGTTATTGCCCCGAGGCAAACCAGATGATGGGCGGTGTGTGTGTGTGTGTGTGTGTGTGTGTGTGTGTGTGTGTGTGTGTGTGTGTGTGTGTGTGTGTGTGTGTGTGTGTGTGTGTGTGTGTGTGTGTGTGTGTGTGTGTGTTCACAGGACAGGAAGGGATGGAAAGAGTGTTTGATTTAAATACACTGACTTGGCTGTTTCCATTCCTTACTTACTTTAATTAGAAAGGCTATTCTTTAAAACCAGGAAGGACTGTGATCACTCACAGCTTTTTTCCATCAACTGTTTATGGACGTTCTGTCAGTCAAACACCAGCCTGACCAACAGCCTAACCTCAAATTATAGATCCAGGAGGCTTGCAATAGCAACTCAAAATCCCAGCGATGAAACTTCATATATAAGTGGTATAAAAACCAGACAGCAGCCCCGCCCAACCACAACTTTCCAAAAGCTCGACGGAGAAAATCCTGAGCTGTTTTCTCTGGGCTATTCCCCTTTAAACGAGTACCAGGAACGCCAAGGAAGGAGGTGGGCAATGTTTCTGCATAACTCCTGTTTCTGAGATGTATAAAGGAAGAGGGGGAGGAGAGCAGATGAGCAGATAGGTGGGAGCCTCCCAACGAGCAGAAAATAGTCCAATGCTTCCATTATAGCAGCGCTCATGTGGTTGAGTCACGGAGGAGATATGCAAGACAGGCAAGGGGTAAACAAACACAGGAAAGTGGATTTTAATGATTTCGGCCCAAGCCTGGCTCCAACCGAGACCCTACTGCTACCCTCAGGGGGCCCAGAGGCCTCTCCCTGTGTGGCAACTAGATAGTGGGATTTTGAGTTATTGTACAGTATATTTCCCTGTGAAAGTGCACCACCGAAGCACTAAATCAAATGAATGCAAGCTTTAAGGCGGCTCCCTGTCCCCGTTTGATTCAAGTGAGAGATGAGCTTCCACTTTACGAAGGAAATGCATGCAGGGAGATCTCAAAATAATATGCTGGATGTTGCACAATATAGAAGATCTTTAACCTATTTCCCAGGTTGCAACACCTCTACATGTTGGTAGCTGGTCACTGAATATCTCAGCAGCAATAAATCCATTGAGAGAACAATCATAGAACAAATAATCATTAACAATCACACTTTCTTCAGTCTCAAAGGGGACTCAGTGATTGTTGTCTGTTTCAGAGGAAACGGGAGCTGGTGCGGCAGGGCACACATGCTAAACTGTAAACAAACAAGATGCTCAAGGTGTAGCCTAAAAGCAAACTCACTGTCTCCATGGCAACATTATATGTATGGCGTGCATCCCCCAAAGCATGATGGGAGTTGTAGTTCCAGTGGAGGAAGGAAGAAGCCATATTTTTGGCAGATCCACAGCTCACCTATGGATCTGACCCACAGTGTGAGCTCCAGTTAGCCGTCAGCTGCTGCTTTCATGAACCTGCCAGGCTCTCGCTTCTGCCTTGAACCAGCAGAGAAGCGGTTTGACCAGAGTCTACTTTCAAAAGCGGAAATCACAGACACGTGAAAGCAGAACAATCTCTCTCTCGCTGTTAAACCAAAGCTCCTGAAGACAGCAACGCCCAGCGGACACAAACTCCAGCGTCTCCTCAACCCGATCAAGTCCCGACAAGTTAGGAGTCATTAAAATATCTTGCAGCTGATTCACGTCCACACCGCAGCAGGCAGCTCGGGCTCCGAGAGCCAAAAAGCCTCATCGAGGCTAATCTCTCCAACAGATTCCAAAGCAGCTTAAATGAGGAATGGTTGGCTTTATTACGGTGATGGCCATCAGCTCACTGCTCACCAAGAGAACCTGACATGTTGTGTCGGCCCGGTTCAGGCGGCTCTCACACAGCATGTGGAGCTGTTGCAACTCGACGTTCATACGCTCCCATAACTTGACAGAAGAATTCCTGTGAAATAAACAAGTGAGGGACGGCACGCACTTCCACTTCCAGAGGGATGAGGGAGACCTGTGCACGTCGTCCTTTGGTTGGAGGGAGAGTAGAGAGAGCAGGGAGTGATATCTTACGTATGCACACATTCTCAGCACAGATTCAGATTTCATTATTCATTTCAGAACTATTTATTAGTTGGAGCGAGCTATCTTCAACCAAGTCTCCTCCTTCCTCCATCAGAACAACCTTCTGGACCCTCACCAGTCTGGATTCAAGGCAGGCCACTCAACAGAGACTGCCCACCTTGCTGTCTGAGCAGCTTCACACTGCGAGAGAAGCCTCTCTCTCCTCTGTCCTTATCCTTCTGGACCTTTCTGCTGCCTTTGACACAGTGAACCACCAGATCCTCATCTCCTGGGTATCTGCTCTCCCTCCTCTCATCCTACCTCAGCGATCACACCTACCGGGTAACCTGGAGAGGATCTGTGTCTGAGTCTTGTTCTCTCACTACTGGGGTCCCTCAGGGCTCTGTCCTCGGTCCTCTCCTCTTCTCCCTGTACACCAACTCTCTTGGCTCCGTCATTCGCTCACATGGCTTTTCCTACCATAGCTATGCTGATGACACCCAACTGATCCTCTCGTTTCCACAATCGGAAACACAGGTAGCAGCACGAATCTCTGCCTGTCTGACCGACATTTCACAATGGATGTCCGCACACCACCTGAAGATTAACCCTGACAAGACGGAATTACTTTTCCTTCCAGGGAAAGTCTCTCCCACTCACGACCTGACGATTACTTTCAACAACTCAGTCTTGGCCCCGACCCCGACTGCCAGGAACCTCGGTGTGACCCTTGACAGTCAACTCTCCCTGACTGCCGACATTACCGCAACAACTCGCTCCTGTAGGTTCATGCTGCACAACATCAGGAGAATACGTCCACTTCTCACCCAGAAGGCGGCACAGGTTCTCGTCCAGGCTCTGGTCATCTCGCGCCTAGACTACTGTAACTCCCTCCTGGCGGGTCTACCTGCTGGTGCCATCCGACCGTTGCAGCTCATCCAGAATGCAGCAGCTCGACTGGTCTTTAACCTCCCGAAATTCACCCACACTACTCCGCTCCTCCGCGACCTCCACTGGTTACCGGTGGCCGCTCGCATCCGCTTCAAAACATTGGTACTGGCTACGAACAGATCTGGTCCAGTCTACATCCAGGACATGGTAAAACCTTACACCCCAGCTCGTGCGCTCCGCTCGGCTTCTGCCAATCGCCTTGTAGCTCCGTCGCTGCGAGCTAAACACTCAACAAAGTCTCGACTGTTCTCTGTCCTGGCTCCTCGATGGTGGAATGAGCTCCCCAGTGACATCAGGACAGCAGAAAGACTCTACATCTTCCGTCACAAACTAAAAACACATCTTTTCCAACTATACCTTGAATAAAGGAAGTAGCACTATAGTAGCACTGAAATGGCTCTTACTGATAGCACTTTGTAGTTGAACTTTTTGACGAAATTGTACCTTCTTGATTCTTGTTGTTCTGATTCTTGTATGTAACCGTAGAATGCACTTATTGTAAGTCGCTTTGGATAAAAGCGTCAGCTAAATGAAATGTAATGTAATGTAATGTAATATTTGGAATATAAAGTCCCTCAGCAGCCCCAGAAGGACTCATTCACTCAGTGGCTCTTAGTATTTCACTCTTCTTCCACCAAAATGAATCCCATTCATATGCAGGTTCATTTCACCCCAATGAAAGTAGGCGATGGACTGCTACTTCTCTGTTGAAAGCGGACTGTGATCAGTGATAATGTTACGGTCAAACTGGAGGTGGTGAGGGTTGGGAAAGACCAACAGAGATGTTTTTTTATGTCGAGGTCTGCTGGAGTGAGTGGTGGTTTTGGTTTTCTTTGTGGATAACTTAGAATAATGATCCAAATCCCTGTTGATTGGGGTTGTCGTATTAACTTCATAGCGTTTCCATCACTGGTCAGATGAATAAACCAGACTTTATTTGACCGAGAATCAATGCTGAACCTTCGGAGACAAAGGCCACTCGTTGGTGGGTGTTAGTGGGGTTTTATCCAGTGGGAAAAGGTTGTGGTCAACACTGTGTTTGGTCAAGGGTTTGATGCCACTGTGAGAATTGGTACAAATTTAAATCCATCAACATATTAGGATTTAAGATTCTATTCTATTTTAGTTATGTTTTAAATAAAGGTATTATAATAATGTCTGGGAGGGTTTTGTTATATTTGAAAGTGACACGTTTAGCCTGATAGACCTGCAGTTTTGGGGGTAGTGTCCCTGTGACGTGCATGACGTCTAGCCGTGCACGTGTATGAAGCTGTGCAGTCAGGAGACGTTTGAGGCATTTAGGCCAAGCAGCACCGTGACCTTTCTGACCCTGTGATCACATGCAGCGGGGCTTCTGCAGGAGAAGGGAGCAGCATGACACGAACAGAGAAGAGCCACAGATACCAGGACCAGCAGCATCCCACATGACTCAGCTCCACTCGAGCCACAGTCTGCTGCTCCGGAGGGATCTGTGGCAGAGGCTCATGTCTCCTGCTCCCTGCCATGGCGGCCCTGCTGATGCCCCTCATCTCTGCCTCCGTCAGCTGTAGTGGATCATGGTCATCTGCATCGTGGTCCATGCCTACTACTCATTACATGAATAATTTCTGTGATATCCATTGAATGTGCTGTAACTCTGTTACATTGATTCTGTACACATGACATCTATTGCTTCTGTCCATCCGGCGAGAGGGATCCTCCTCTGTTGCTCTCCTGAAGGTTTCTTCCCCTTCTTTTCCCTGTAAAAGGGTTTTTTACTATTTTTAGGGGGAGTTTTTCCTGATTCGATGTGAGGTCCCGGGTCAGGGATGTCGTATGTGTACAGATTGTAAAGCCCTCAGAGGCAAATCTGTATTTGTGATTTTGGGCTATAGAAAATAAACTGAATTGAATTGAACACGCTGCTCGGAGAGGATCGAGCAGCGAGCAGCAGGTTGGCTTCTCGAAGCTCTGCTCCATCGCTGCGCACGCGAGCATCGGGTTGACTCCGTTTACAAGACACACTGATCAAGGACTTTTTCCTCTCGTAAAAACAACCTAACATTTCCTTTTTAACAGGGTGCACAGATCCACTTCCTTGCTGGTTAGAGTGCACCAGAGTCCCGCTGCACAAAGACAACTTCACTCACCTTTCCGTTGGGTTGGGGTTCGTCGTGACACCGAGGAGCCTCCTGTCCCCGGTCCCGCTCCGTTACATGGCTTAACGTCGGACAGACAGGCCGACACACCGGGTCCTGTGTGGCTGGACCCAGAGACCCAGATGTGGAGGGGGGCCGCGGTAACATGACGCCTCTGCCTTATTGGCTGAGGAGCTCGTGACGAGTTTTCACCTTGACTTTACATTTTGTCAAGATTTTCACGAGATTAGAGTTCATAAAGCACGGTATGATCATAACTGTGGCTCACTCCAGGTATTTATAATATGTAGACATGTTATAGTATGATATTGAACATGTAAATGTTTCATCATTACATCCTGAATACATATGAATATGTTTGTGAACAGCCCACAAAGAGATGGGGAGTGATTTGTGTATGTAAATCAGTTTATTGCAAGAAGACCACTGGGAACAAGGCCACCAGCTTCATCTCTGTGCCCAGAGGTCCTCGTCAACAAAAGAAATGAGGATTTACAAACAATTCAAAGAGACATGAGCAGAAACGACACGGATCAGCTGATCACTAACTGCTGCAGGCCGACAGTCAAAACAGGGTACAGATCTCAGTTATTCCAACATCGATGTTTTCCAACAGCAGGAATATGATCTCGGAAATGCATTTAAGTTACACACAAAATAATTTGAATGATGAAAGAGGCATGCAAACCCATCGGTAAGTATCTGTAGCTGGAGATGTTCCTCACCTCCTATCGAGGGTGTAAAAGAGCCACACATCTCAGCAGCGCCCTCTAGTGGCTGCAGGAGGAGCAGCAACTACAGAGGAGGCTTTATTTTTATTTTTATTAAGCAGCAACTCTATTTAATATGACAATTCTCAATGAGAATCCTTCAAGGTAAAAAATGAAAATACATATCTTTCCCACATTTTGTTAGAACACATGCTGGATCAGAGTGGCAATGCTGTTGACAAAGGTGTGTTTTTGTTTAGTTTTGACAAGCAGGGGGTGTTCGAGCCTCAAATAGACAGGATGGCACAAGAGTTAAAGCACTGTGTTTAAGAAATCACTCTTCATCACCCCTGCATCTTCATCACAACGACCACTGTGTTGAATAAACCATGTTTGGTGACTCTTCATCACACCACTGGATTATCTTCCACCCATGTGATAAACGTGGTGTTTATCAGACCCCGCCCCCATGTGTAATAATATACAAATGTTGCAATATCTTTTCAAACTATACACAACTTATAAATTATAAAGTACTATTCTTAAATATAAACAACATCAAGTCAGTTCCCCGCACTTGGATTACACATTAGGTACGCTCCAGTAAATACACCAAGCCCGTCCAAAGGGCTGTAACTGGTGGTTAGACATGATCTTTGAATAAATTAATTCATAAATAAATCATGATTATGTCTTCCCAGTAACAGTCATGCCTTGGCTTCCCTTCGAGACTGTGTGACACACACACACACACACACACACACACACACACACACACACACACACACACACACACACACACACACACACACACACACACACACACACACACACACACACACACACACACACACACACACACACACACACACACACACACACACACACACACACACACACACACACACACACACACGCACACGCACAGTGCACTCGAGCTGACTCTCTAAATCTAAAATTTGTTACAACTTTTCTAAAAATACTTTTGGCTTAAAGCAGTTAAAACAGTTATTACACTCAAAAGGGATTCTTCAATATGAACATGACATCTACCGTTGAGAGGGAACTGTAAATTCAGTAGTTCTATGTTGAGAGTACCTGCAGACGCTTTGCAATGATGGAATAATACTTCTAAAGTGACAGTGCTGGATGTCAGTTCCCTCATCGGAGATCCCTTAGCTATGTGTCTTTTATTCATTATTATTACGATTATACTTGAGAAGAAGGAAGCCCACATGTGTTGGGATGTGTCCGTCTATGTGAACAGAGTGTTAAAACATCGAGCCGCTGTCAGTGAGCTACAGTTGACTTGTTAGTACAGCATGCTGTGTAGCTGGGGCTGAGCACGGGACACATGTGGACCAGATCACTACAGTAGGACGTATAATAAAGTCACCGGATCACCTGATGTAGTGGTGCAGAAGAGAATCCCATGTATCAGCTAATATTATATATATATTTATATACATATATATATTTACACAGATAATGCTAGGTTTTAATTCAAAATACCTAAGTGGTGTGTTTATATCCAAACCTTTACAAAGAGTAACAAAGAATCCAGCTAAAAAGGTCTGTTAGCGCTGGATTTCTCTGGTTCCTCCAGCCAGTAGCAGTGTCTTCAGCAGCAGGAGCAGAACTGTTGGAGTCCAGACCACCATTGGGTTCATGAGACGATCAGAGGCCATCTCTCCGGTCCGGTCCCAACAAACTAACTACAATTTCTGGTGTTATTGCACCAAAGATAAATGATACGGAGCTCTATTTTTCTATTTAAAAACAAAAAAAGGTAGAACTGGTTTTCAAGGCGCAGAGAAACTTCAAGCCAGGTGAAGTTTCCTCCATCGACCAGAGGCAGAAGACGACGCAGGAGAGGGCCATGAAGGGGGAGGTCAATGGATGTCTCTGCACATGGGGAGGTTGACGAAGATGAAGACGTTGAACTCGATGAGGATGGAGAAGCAGAGAAAGATGGCGTACAGGATGATGCAGGCCAGGCCCAGTCGCCAGTCCAGAGTCCATTTGTTCAGGTGGACTCCGAGAACCTGCAGACAGGAGAGGCAGACAGGAGGGAAGGAGAACAGATGGTAACTACCGTGCACAGAGAATCTAAATACTGGCAGGCTAATGATTAGCCAGGTTCCAAATGGTCCGATCCACCACAGTAGTGGGTTGGGCGATATATGATGCCCTATAACTGCATTTTTCACAACGTAGCATATTTTCGGTATTCTGCATGTTTGTGTAGTAAAACACGGCCACATAAAGGGATCAGAACAAAAAGGACTGCCATGTGACAATCATCAATGCAAGAATCCATAAAGATGGGAGCCATAAGAGGAATCCATAAAGCCACAGGTATTAGTAGAATCTTATCCGTTCCCTCCCTACTCTCTGGCTCTACTGAACTGGGGGTGTCCTTGCGGCGATGGACGAGGTGACATCCTACATTTCAAATATCTTGGTTGCCATTTTCTACATTCAATGATCACCCATTCATCCACCCTATAATGTCTCACTGTTGACAGATGAGTGACCTCATGTGGAGAGCAGTTTTCTTTGAGCCACATAACCATAACATAATCCGCCTTGTGTTCACAGGATGAATGTTGGTGGGACTATCATCCTATATGTAGCTATATGCATAGGGTTTGTGGATTATGGGTACTGATCTATATATTCTTAACTTTATTTTCGTTGTTATCAGTTGGAATGACCTCTGATCTAAGGAGCTTGAATCACAAATCTAACAGTCGCATCATCAGCAGAGAAATTGGTTATGAAACATGGATCCTTACATTCTCAAAATATGGGGGAGCCGAATGTCTGATTTGACATAGAATGGCTTAGTTTCATGATGATATGTAGCCTTAATTGGGTTAGATATCAACCTATTCATGATACTGTTAATAGACATTTGAAAATGACTCAAGTACTTTCAATCAAAGTCATTAGTGTGTATGAATAAATCACCATGTTTTCACAAATGAGCTGGACCACCGGAGCAGCTTGTTGGCTGTAGCCTCAGAAAGGCTAAGTAACAACAACAACAACAGAAGGCGGCTGTTTCAAATTGGTCAAAAAAAGAAGAAAAAAAGTGTTACTTACTGTGACGAATACGGAGGCTAGCAGGAGTCCGACGGAGAATATGAGTCCTCTGCTGTTGAGATGGATCTGAGAAAGGGCCAAACACACATTCTGTTACACCTTTTCCAAATGTCTCTGCTCGTGTGAAGTGCAGCAGGCTAATTATCAAATAATATGTCCTTGGTGTGAGCTGCTACACTGTGCCTCATCACTCTGACTATCACAGACTATCAGGCCCCGCGGAGGCCTCTGGCAGAGCGGAGCGGCACTCACTTCGGAGCCGTAGTCGATGCAGAGCGTTTGCAGAGTCCAGGGCAGGCCCAGGCCCACCAGGATGTCAAACACATTACTGCCGATGGAGTTGGAGATGGCCATGTCTCCCAGACCTGAGGCAAGGAGAGCAACGCCGTCACGGTCACGGTACGTCGAGAAGTACAACTCCTAACAGCACAGGGATTCATTTCAATGTGTGCGTATGTGTGTGCGTGTGTGTGTGTGTGTACCTTGCCGGGCAACTATGACACTAGCCATGCAGTCTGGGACGCTGGTGCCTGCTGCCAGGAAGGTGATGCCCATGATGACGTCTGGAATGCCCAGGGTGAAGCCGATCACAGTCACCTGAAAGCCAACATTCACTGCTCATACGGGGCTCAGCGGTGAAACAACTCACACAGCCGTCTCCACAGAGCAGCGCCAGCACGGAACAAAGGTTCCTCACGGCACCGTTCTGCTGCGGGGCTGGTTTCCTGTAGCTCTTTAAACTGCTCCCAGTGGCCCTGGGCGGAGCTACGGTCTCACTGAGGGACCGTATGGACGTGATTGTTTCCAATTGTTGTTTACCAACCAATCGTCCTACATGTCATTCTACAGTGAGACGAGGTTTCAGACTTATGCTTCTGTAATGACGCCCCAGGACGTGACTGACTGACCATCCAGACCATGATGTAGGAGAGGCCAGCGATCCAGAGGGTGGCGGTGAAGAAGGAGACCATGAACCATCGCTCCCAGCGCCGCTTGGCACAGTTGGGCACGGTGAGGAACAGAAGCAGGGACAGCGGCCACATGGTGAGCCACTTCAGCTTGTTGCAGGCCCCAGCTGGAGGGACGGGGATAAAGACAGGGTGATGGCCTCAGAGCACACGAACAAACACTTATTGTCAGAGGCTGCTTCATTTCAAAAGGTCTGCCGTTCTGTACCTGGAACTTTGAACGGCACCAGGGGGCCATGGTCGCCATCCTCTCCCTCTCCGTCCTCGTCGTTCTCGTTGTTCTCATTATCCTCATTTTCCTTCTCGGTCTCGTTGCCGGACTCCAGCCGCCGAAGTCCACACCTCCCGTTGAGACCCGACTCAGCTCCGCCCATCCCGTTTTCTAAGCCCCGCCTCCCCTGTACCTTGGCAGCGGAGTCGGGGTCGCCGTTGGTGACGCGGTTGACTCGGGTCTCGGTGGTGTTTATCAGCCTTTGTCTCTGGGGGTGATTATAGAACATCAGCACAGACAACGTTAAAGGGACAGCGCTCTGAATCTAGACGGCAGCTCGGTGTTGAGACGTAGACATGATGCTGCTCTCACTGGGATGCTCCCAGAAGAATGGTAGTGTGTAAGTCCCAGTTAACCACCCAGTTTGCGTCTTATATGTGTTGAAGCAGAAGTATTCCTTTCTCCTCTTTCAGTCCGGTGGTTTGGATTTAGATCCAGACTGTAGTCGGCGGCTGACAGGTGTCTGAGAGGAAATTAGAATCCGCTCCACTCCCTCTCCTATTGAGCCCAGCCTGGATTATCTAGTTTGAATTCATGCAAAAACTCTGGGACCCTTTCAAAGTAAGGTCAGGTGAGCAGGCGGCTTTTGTTGAGCTTAGCGTTGCTGCTCTTCAACTCCTCCCAGAGTGTGTGTGTGTGTGTGTGTGTGTGTGGTGTACATGTACCTCGTTGATCAGCATGCGAGAGGCCATAGTGAGGCGTGTCCTGGGGGAGAAATGACTGGTGATCATGATCCTCATGCCGGCCTCGGAGAAGGACAGCTGGTGGGGGTACGCACACAGCAGCTCGTCCACCATCAGCACAGACGGCTTACAGTGGAAGTTAGCTGGAGAGAAGCCACACACACACACACACCATCAGCTGACTGCAGAGTTGATTGTTTACTTCTTAATCCAACTCAAAGCATAATGAGACATCAGCCAAAAATATGTAAATATCAATATATTGTCTTATTATTAGAAGAAAGAAAATGTTGTTTTTTCTCTAACCCTCTGAGTGGGTGGGCCTGTGTGCCACATTGATTGACAGCGGGGGCTGCTGGATCTAGCTTCCAAGCTAATTAGCGTACGGAGTGACAGATCATGCAGGTTTTTTTTGTTTTCAGCAATGTTTAAGTCAGTGGTGTTGCAATGATATCTCTTCCTCACGGCGAGGCATCAGCTTACTCATTAATCACAGCTATGTATTCCTCACTCCATATCCACCGACCCAGAGCCCAGGTATCGCTATCGGTGCCAGGACTGAAAAAGTCGGCCGGGTGCACCACTAAGCCATAGCAGGCTCAAGTGATCATTTCACCCCCTAAAAGCTGCACACCATCTGCCAACCGTGATCAGATCCTACAAAAGGTCCCGTCAGAGAGGCCTGCATGGACGTTATCATCCCCAGAGGGAGGAGGATCACAAGATCCAATAGTCCTGGGTCCCTGCTGGTTTCTGTGGGCTCGTGAAAAACTCAGAGGCAGGACAAGCTGACGAAATGAGCTCGGCTGAAGCGAGTCGTAGGCTAGAAGGATGAGCCAGCATCTCATGCTGCTCCTTTCTGATGCGACACTAACTCTGAGACCGAGACACAGAAAATACCAAACACTGGAGCGATCAGTGGAAGTGCTGGCTGACAAAAACTGTCCCTCCTTTGACGATGGAGGGTGGTCCTTCTGGTGGCCAAACAGACTGATGCAGAGCGGCAATAAAACTGGCATAGCCAAAGGCATCTCTGGTAGGGAACCAGTGAAAGCAACGCTCCTGCCCATGAGGAGGATTCATGGGCGGACCGGTCCATCTGCCCGGTTGGCACAACCGGATGCCAGGTGAGCATTCACCGCGCTAATAAGCAGGTGAATGCTCACAACTCTGGTGTTACCGAGGGCCGGGCGGACGTTTTACTCAAGTGAAATTGGACTCGACTCATCTACACGCGTCAGAGTAAGACTCAGAGTTAGTTTGGGAGTGACCGGCTCTACGTCATCCTGACCGCCTGGGTCCCGGAGCTGAACACAAATAGATGCCTTCATACCGATGCAAACGGCCGTGTGAGGAGGATCAGCTCAGGCCTACAGAGCCCTGTGTAAAGCAGAGCAGATGGCGGATACCTTTCTTGAGCAGGACTGCCGTGGCGTCACACGTGACATTGTCCTCCAGATCCGTGCTCCCCGTCAGCCCGTTGGACAGGTTCACAGAGCTCCTCATGTGGCGGCTAAAGTAGCGGTGGGCCCTGTTGTTGAACCTGGCAATGACAGACGGCGAAGACGAGGGCCACAGCTTTTACAACTGAAGACAGCTAATCAGTCACCTGAAGGCATCCGCCCTTCCTGATGATGACACTCACTTCATGATGAGGATGTAGACGGCATACATGAGAATCAGGACGAGAGACTCCCACCTGCACACAGACGCAAGGTCAGCAAAATGTTTGATCATTCAGTATATTTTATACGGTTATGGTTTATGATTACTCACCAGCACACCTTCTCATCGTAGATGAACTAAAGAGGACAAAGAGGAAACAAAGGGGCATTAGGTGGAGGCAGGGAAGCATCTACTCCACCAGAGGACCAATCCAGAGCTCAGGCAGACAGGAAAAGGTCTTTTTTGTGTGCGTGACATGAAGCAACGCATGAGCCAATCAGACTTGACAAAGAGAAAGCTAAATGTTTGCCATCTGCTCTGATGTCTTTGTGGAGCTGGAGGAAGCATGCACATCTTCACATAATCAAAAGTACCAATACCACAATGTCAAAACACTCACTGCTCAACATGTTGCTCGAGTAAAAGTACCCAAGTATTGTCAGCAGACTACACGTGAAGTGTCAAATGTAAAAGTATTAATTTTGCAGAATGACCCAATTCACTATTATGTCATTATATGTGTGACATTATTGGATTGTGCATTAGATCGTGGGGCATTAGTGTACTAGGACCAGTGCACCCAGCGATGTGGTCTTTCTTTAGTCTGAGTAGGGAGCTGCTCAGTGATTCCTGTCTTGTCTTGTGTGAAAGCTGCTGAGGGAGAGCGACACAGCTTCACCCTCTCAAGATCCTCCAGACGGACTACGTTTATACAACCAGACTCACGCTGCAAACGTGTTAGCGTTAACGGTTGATGAAAGGCAGGGGCGTCGTTAGGCCTGTTTTAGGGGGGCTGAAGCCCCCCTAAAATGTTCTTCAGCCCCCCCAAATAATTATTGGGATTTCTAATTATTATTTTTTTTAAATTAAACTATTGTTTTACATAACTATTTTATTATATATTATTATATTTTACTATTTTATGTTATTTATAACTCTAACATGCTACATATGTGAGTGCGTTTCTGGTTTGTATGTTTTCTCCCCCTTCAAATTGCAATCCAATAGCCTCTCATCATACTTAACAATAAAAGCCCGGGCACTAGGACCTTGGGGAGTCTGCATCGCTGCTGCGCTGGCTTTCTCACTCTGCCAAGTAACGTCTCTCATCAAGACAGCAGGATTACAGCCGAGGAGTTTAGCTCATAGTAAATGATGCATGGAGTGACATTGTAAGTACAGGTAGTTACAGAATGTGGCTATCTGTAGTTGTTAACGATTGTTACCTGCTTAAATTTCTCTCTATTTGAGAAAAGTTCATATTTGTGTTGTCAAATTTCACAATGACCCTGAAATTCTGTCTTTTCTGTTATCTTATACTGAATGAATGCAAGCAAAGATACAGAGAAAAATCACACTCTTTCTGATTGAACCAATCTATGAACCAATGGATATCCGCAGCCCCAAATGAGCCCAAAAAAAAATTGCAGCGCACTGCGCGCGCAAACATTCAGCATCCTTAGGGGCTAAGCCCCCCCTTTCTTTCAATCCTGGAAACGCCCCTGATGAAAGGCATGCTGGGTATTGGAAGCATAAACAGCCCTTTTTATGCTTCACAGTAAGTCTTTCTGGAGAAGCCGAGCTCTTACCGCAATCAGGGCCGTGATAGAAAAGGTGTAAAAAATAGAATCCCGGAGTAGAGCCCAATGAGAGAGCTTCACTGCCTGCAATAGGGAAAAAAAGAAATGAGAAGAATACGTATGCAGCTTCAAATTCAAACACTCCGATGGCAACACTTATCCTCACTGGAGGTCATGCAGCTGATACAGAAACGCCTCTGACACAGGAGTCACAAGTTACCCTCCTATGAGAGACCCGGTGCTGGAACCCGCACAGCAAAGTGGAGGGTCAGAGGTCACATCTTCAACGGGCCGCTCCCGGCCGTGGAATGGTCTGCCGCTGCGAGGCGGAGCATAAACAGAGATGGGAAATGTTTGCTTGGCCTCCGTCACACTGGACGATCCTTCTTTGGAGAACAGAACCCGCCACGGCCCGCCGGCGAACGCTAACAAACAGCGCCACGGTGCAGGGGCTTTTTTACCGCACCCCGTCACCCCGAGCACATTGAGCATACGAGGGATGCAGAGTGTCCGATAAGTGCTCAGGAACTGTGAAGTAGAAGGGTTTGATCCCGGACTTTGTTCTTTCAGAAAGTCACATGAAATCAAAAACATATCTGAAATGGAAAACAGCATGAAATATATGAATATGTGTGGCGACTACTGCCGTAAGACGTTGCAATACACATATTACCAGTATGTTGTTGAGGTTATTGAGGAGTAATTTCTGTATTTGTGATGACTTGAGAGCAGCTACTGCTTCATAGACGCAGGTCACTGGTTACCATGGTGATTGGGGCACCAGGGTGAAGGGCAAACGAGATCTTAAGACTCGTATGTCTGTCTATGTATCTATAACAAGTATATGTGTATGTGTATGTCTATGTATCTATAACAAGTATATGTGTATGTGTATGTCTGTCTATGATCTATAACAAGTATATGTGTATGTGTATGTCTATGTATCTATAACAAGTATATGAGTATGTGTATGTCTGTCTGTGTATCTATAACAAGTATATGTGTATGTCTGTGTACTTAAATATTTGTGGAGTTTAGAAATGAGAGCGTAAAGGCAGTTCAGAAAGTGTTGTTCGCTTCATGAGAGAAAACTGTGATCCGATTTAACATGGAGTCCAATGGAGCAGTTGACTGACTTCATGTCGCTTTCAAGGTTGCTGACAAAAAAGTAAAAGTTTGTGGGATTCCACGACACATATGTACAAACAAGCACAAGATGTCCTACATTTTGTACTAAACAAGAGTGAGAATTGTGGAGTGAATGGCAATTTACAAATATTTTTTTTGCAAGAGTCTAAAGCTGCTCCCCACTCTAGTGATGACATCACGTGCTCTGAGCTGCGCCATACACACTCATTGTAAACTAAGAAACGGACCGAATATGTTCCTGAACTTGAACAATGATTACATGAAAAAATACATGTGTTACGGCCCAAAAAGTTTAGGACGAAGGAGAATAAGAAGATTAATAGTCCCACAGGAGTACATGCAGTGTGCTTGCCTGCAGGGCTCATAGCACACTAATACAAATCTAAATTATGCGGTTATTTAGTGCAGTCGGGCTCATGGACTCATGCATGCATGAATCAACTCTGTGCGTGTGCGCATGTGTGTGGCTGAATATTTAGGCTGAATATAAGGTGACATTAGCCTGTGTGAAATGCCACCAGGTCAGCGTGGGGATCAGCTGCAGCAGTGTAACGCGTGACGTCATACCTGGCCGGCGAAGAAGCCACACACACCGATGATGCAGAGGATGTTGAAGACAGCTGAACCCACGATGGTTCCAACACCCACGTCACCTTTGGTTATGAACACCCCTGAGGAGAGAATGAGCCAGCACACACACACACACACACACACACACACACACACACACACACACACACACACACACACACACACACACACACACACACACATCAGGACTCCAAAGAGCACACATCACGTGTTGTACACTACTTGACATTTCCAGTGGCAGAGCAGTGCTGACAAACAGATGTCACACGTAGGAATGCCACGTTGGTCACGGACCTCTCTCCCTCCCTCTTCGCCTCCATCCCTCACTCATCTTCATCCCTGTCTCTCTCTTTCTTTCTTCCTCTCTCCCTCTCCATCCCCCCCTCTCTCTCTTCCTCTCTCTCTCATCCCTATCTCTCCCCCTATACCCCTATTCCCCCCTCTGTCTCTCTTCCTCTCCACCTCCATCCCTGTCTCTCTCTCTCTCCGTCTCCATCCCTCTCTCAATACCTCCTTCTCTCTCTCTCTCTTTCTCACTCCCTCCTCCTTCTCTCCCTTCCTCCATTTTTTCATCTCATAAAAAAATCTCACATAACACATGTATTATAAAAATGATATCGGCATTTCATTTTTAAATATCTCTGTTATCGTCAATACCGGATTATGTCAGAGCGGCTGGGTTGTCCCCAAGGATTCATTTCAGGCCCATTGTTCTTTGTACATTAGTGATTTGTGCATCAGTAGACAACTACAAAGCACATTTTTATGCAGATGATACCATTGTTTATGCAAATGCAGCATCTGTGGAGCAAGCTGTGTCACATCTTCAATGTGCATCTGACTGTGTGTAGAAATCCTTTAAAAAACTAATATTGGTTCAAAATGAGTCTAAGACCAAATATACTGTATGCTATTTACAATGTTGTTCCCCCAAACAGAACGTGTCACAGATGAGTAATATCTGAGCATTGAGCTTGATGAGCAGCTCTCATTCATAACACTCACAAAGAAGTCCTGGGTTACTGATGTTCACAACACAGCTCACTGGAAGTGGTTTCTCTCAGTGAAAAAGGGAAAGACTAGCAAGTTACCACTCTTCCTCACATCTCTTTTAAAATTAAAATTCCTTTGTCATCACACACATTCCTCAGATCGTTTGATGTTGATCGTTTTAAGTGAATGCTAGATGGTGTGGTTGTTGGACAGTGTTCCTACTTTGGTTTACACAGACATGGTTGTTAGTTATTGTTTCATTTCACATTTCGACATTTTAGTGTTTGTATTGCTGTTATTGTTCTATGTTCTTCTGGCCTGTATGAATGCCCTGAATGAACCATGGATAATGAAGGACTTCAACTGTTTTTTAAAGTGAGGCTGAGGGGTTAACGTGATTCTGATGGGATTCTGAATACTGAAACCATGTAAAAGATGTTTCCTCCCTAGTGCAGCTCTACTTGTTGTTGCATGTGTTTCAGTTGGATCGGAGGAGGCAACGAGCTGGGGGGCTGGTTGAGGTGAATACCTATAATGGATGTGAAGAGCTCAGGAGCCGAGCTGCCAGCAGCCATGAAGGTAGCGCCTGCTACATCCTCGCTGAGTTGGAGACGCTGCAAGAGACAAATAAAACGCTCTGATTAGGAGTCCCTAACCCCTAACTCCTAACCCTAACCTCTAACCATTAACCCTAACCCTGATCATACTGATCTACTGAAGGTTGCACTGTAAACCTGGGATTTCATCACTCACTGTCAAAACCTAACGATCACTCTGGGAGAAGGAAACTCGAGCACTTACACTGATATTGATTCTTTTAGTGTGTAAAATACGTCCACCGCAGAACGTTGCTTTGTTACATCTACTGCAGTAAAACACTGACTATGAAGAACCTCATAATACCTACAAACTTCTTTTTGTTGCTTATGAATAAATATTTAAGATTTTAAATCAAGTGTGTCGGACCCTTAAAACCTCACATTCATACCTCACACAGCTTCTCCAGCGAGGGGACGAAGTAGTCATCACAGACGAGGGCCAGGGCACAGAACATGTAAACGGTCTGCAGAGAGAGAAATTATGATATAAGTACATTGATATTTCTGATTGGGCAGAAACAAGTGATACATGTCTTCTGTTGCTTTTTATTCCCCTTTGAATGAAGGTCTCTGTAGCCTGGATAGAAGCTCTTACTGCTCCATTAAAGTTTGATGTCAATTACCGTTAAGGATGAAAACAGGGATTCAAGTTATTTAAGGCTCAAGATTCAACGACTGATTCCATGCAAATGTAGTGCAGTGCATTAACGAATACATAAAACACAGACATTAAAGAATAATGAATAACATATCTTTATACATTTTTAAATAGGAAAGTTAGTTTTCTCATTAACCATAGAACACTTAAAAATAGTAACACTAACGTTGGTTATATTTCACCCAATAAAGACACGCCCACCTTCAATAAAGACACGCCCACCTTCAATAACATCAGTGAGCAGCATGAAGCTACACAACGGACCCACACAGCTCAGACAAAAGCAACACAATGAAAATAATGTATCCACAATCGCTCGGGTGGAAATCACCCGTCATCAGTGTTAGTGTCCATGCTGGCCTTCCTTAAGACACGTGGTGACCGAGCCTTTGAGGCGGTAGCACCTGTAGAATGCTCTGCCTGCACCACGCTTTGCTGATTCGGTGATGTCATTTAGAAACCACCTAAAGACATACCTGTTTACACTGGCGTTTGGCTAATTACATGTTTTTATTTATTTATTTTCCTTATTTGTTTTATTGTGTTTTATTACTGCACCATATTTTACTGTGTATTTCAGTATGCTCTTTTAACTGTTGAAATGTTTTCGGCCCGTTATTGTTAATTTGGTTTAATTGACCCCTGTACAGCACTATGGGACCCTTTGTCTGTGAAAAGTGCAATATAAATAAACTTTACTTACTTATTTACAAAAGGATGGCTGTAGCCCAACTGAAGCAAACCGTAGAAAGCAACGAGAAGGAATATGTACGCTATATTAAGAATATTGTTACCGCACTACACCTTGCTGACAGCCCTTTCCCTCGTATCCATCCATCCACTTTGGTGTTTTAGGGGTTCAGGTCCACCAAAGCCACACAATAACACTAACTAACTAACCAATGGCGGCAGCAGACCGGCAACTCCTGTGTTCTGTGAGGTACATTTAAATGTGTCTGTCAAAGGAGTCTTGTGGCTTCAGTAGGTTGGCATTTTGGCTAAACTAGGTTTTGCTGCTTCCGCTGTCCGTAGCAGTACATCGCTCTGTTTCTCCATCTGCTGCAGTAAAACCCTCTGGAGCAGAACCTCTCACACCCACACCTCTAAACATCACTACTGTCCCTTTAAGAGGTACGGCTCTCTTTTGCAGCATGAACATTGGATTTGTACTTTTAAGCACTTCCAAAAAGTAAGTACTACACTTTTTATATATACACACATTAATATATTTATACTTATAAGTATACATGAACAATGTAAAGTTCAGGCCGCTTGTCCTGATACATGTTGTTTATTATTATACATACGACAATGTTTAATTACCTTTCAAATTCGTACCACTACAAAATATAATTCTCTCCCGAATAGTGTGTCACGATTCATTAAGACAGCAAACAGTCTCCTGTATGAAAGCCTTCTGACGGGTTCTTTCCCGGCTGTATTATGCAGCACAGCTTTGGCATCACAGAGCACAGAGAAGCAGAGACAGACTGGAGATGAAAGACAGATAGCGATGATCAAGAGAGGAAATGGCAGGTAGTGACGACAGACTGACGGGGAACGTGTGAACAAAGGAAATGCATGAATATATCTTTACGCTTCGTAATGATGAAGCCTTTCAAAGGAATGACACAGAGTCAATATTCCTTTCCCTCCTGAGTCACATTTTACTTTGAAAGGGAGCTGAGCTGCACAAGAATGAGCCATGCACGCACACGTAGTGTCTTTTGTACAAGGTTATCACTCACTGAGATGAAGAGGGGTTAAATCAGGGCAAGCAAAAGGTCGAAGGTCACAGGTAATCTTAATAACTGGGTTTAATCTTGTTTTATGTTGCACCGAAGGCTTTGAACCTGGAGTTGTGGGTTTTTGAGAGTGAATCACTAAGAAAGGATGATGATGAGGGCTCGGCAGGACAGCCATCAAAGTAACAGCAGCTCATTATGTGTGTCATTATTCACTTTTCTGTCTTCAAGCTGAATTTAAATACCAGTGTTGGGCCTCTCTTGAAAACAAAGAGAGAGAGGACTACATGGAAAAAGAAAAAATGTGTTTGTGTTATCATGAACGGATAACTGGCCCCGTGCTCCCCAACTTTAACCTGCAGAGAGAAGATCGGGGAATTCACAGATTCTTCAAGTCGACATTCGCTGTTTTCTCCGCTGCCAGATATGGAGCATCAGCGTTAGGGCCGCCGGTCGCAGGCTGGAGAAGTTCTGCCAAACCATCCAACGAAACACACGCCGAACGCAACCAAGCCATCTCAAGAAAGAGGCTGTTGTTGGTGCAGAGATAGGCCATACTGTGTGTTTGTCACCTTGTTTGTTTTCATTTTACCTGCAGTGTTACTGTGTTATTCTGTATCTTACGGAGCGCTGAGTCCAGTTGATGTTTGCTGCAATAAGATACATTTTTCACGCTGGTTTTTAGATGCACAAAAGTTTAGATATTCTCAACTTTTCATTGCGCTCATCAATTCCAATCAAATCAAGCAACTTGTACTACTTATGACCTGTTTTTAAGCCGGTAGATGTGGTAGGAATGGACACTGATGTTAGCGATAGTTAATTACAATGAACTATATCATTTCCCCTCCTCATGCAGCAGCAGAGCAACAGCAAGAGCTCCATGTCGGCACCGAATCACTTTTGCCTCGTTCTTCTCCGTTGCCGTCAGTGTTACTAACATTACGAGCTCTCCTCTGGACTTATTGTTCACATGTATCCTTATCAGACAATATTCCGATCGCATATTTTTACTGAATCTAGGCCGAAGACAATTGTCAGTAAACTAGCACACACACACACACAAACACAAGTGTCTCTCAATGCAGGAATCAGAAGACCAGAGATATCATAGCTTCTTTAATTGTCACGGTTATTACATTACATTTCATTTAGCTGACGCTTTTATCCAAAGCGACTTACAATAAGTGCATTCTACGGTTACAAACAAGAATCAGAACAACAAGAATCAAGAAGGTACAATTTCGTCAAAAAGTTCAACTACAAAGTGCTATCAGTAAGAGCCATTTCAGTGCTACTATAGTGCTACATCCTTTATTCAAGGTATAGTCGGAAAAAAAGTGTTTTTAGTTTGCAACGGAAGATGTTGAGACTTTCTGCTGTTCTGATGTCACTGGGGAGCTCATTCCACCATCGAGGAGCCAGGACAGAGAACAGTCGAGACTTTGTTGAGTGTTTAGCTCTCAGTGACGGAGCTACAAGGCGATTGGCAGAAGCCGAGCGGAGCGCACGAGTTGGGGTGTAAGGTTTTACCATGTCCTGGATGTAGACTGGACCAGATCTGTTCGTAGCACGGTACGCCAGTACCAATGTTTTGAAGCGGATGCGAGCGGCCACCGGTAACCAGTGAAGGTCGCGGAGGAGCGGAGTAGTGTGGGTGAATTTCGGGAGGTTAAAGACAAGTCGAGCTGCAGCATTCTGGATGAGCTGCAAAGGTCGGACGGCACCAGCAGGTAGACCCGCCAGGAGGGAGTTACAGTAGTCTAGGCAAGATGATCAGAGCCTGGACGAGAACCTGTGCCGCCTTCTGGGTGAGAAGTGGACGTATTCTCCTGATGTTGTGCAGCATGAACCTACAGGAACGAGTTGTTGCGGTAATGTTGGCAGTCAGGGAGAGTTGACTGTCCAGGGTCACACCGAGGTTCCTGGCAGTCGGGGTCGGGGCCAAGACTGAGTTGTTGAAGGTAATCGTCAGGTCGTGAGTGGGGGAGATTTTTTTTCATCAGCATAGCTATGGTAGGAAAAGCCATGTGAGCGAATGACGGAGCCAAGAGAGTTGGTGTACAGGGAGAAGAGGAGAGGACCGAGGACGGAGCCTTGAGGGACCCCAGTAGTGAGAGGACAAGGCTCAGACACAGATCCTCTCCAGGTTACCCGGTAGGTCCGATCACTGAGGTAGGATGAGAGGAGGGAGAGCGCAGTGCCTGAGATACCCAGGTCCTGGAGGGAGGAGATGAGGATCTGGTGGTTCACTGTGTCAAAGGCAGCAGAAAGGTCCAGAAGGATAAGGACAGAGGAGAGAGAGGCTTCTCTCGCAGTGTGAAGCTGCTCAGAGACAGCAAGGAGGGCAGTCTCTGTTGAGTGGCCTGCCTTGAATCCAGACTGGTGAGGGTCCAGAAGGTTGTTCTGATGGAGGAAGGAGGAGACTTGGTTGAAGATAGCTCGCTCCAGGGTTTTGTAAAGAAAGGAAAGGAGAGAGACAGGTCTGTAGTTGTTGACTTCTGACGGGTTGAGAGTGGGTTTCTTCAGGAGAGGGTTAACTCTTGCCTCCTTCAGAGAGTTAGGGAAACAACCAGTTGAGAGGGAGGTGTTAATAAGATGGGTGAGAAAGGGAAGAAGGTCAGGAGCAATAGACTGGAGGATGTGAGATGAGATGGGGTCAAGGGGGCAGGTGGTTGGGCGGGCAGAGGTTACCAAGGTAAGAATTTGATTGGGGGACAGAGGGGTGAAAGAGGAAAGTGAAGGGGAAGAGGATAATGTTAATGGAGATGTAGTTATGGGAGGGGGATCAGTGAATGAGGAGCGTATGTTACATTACATTACATTACATGTCATTTAGCTGACGCTTTTATCCAAAGCGACTTACAATAAGTGCATTCTACGGTTACAAACAAGAATCAGAACAACAAGAATCAAGAAGGTACAATTTCGTCAAAGGTTCGACTACAAAGTGCTATCAGTAAGAGCCATTTTAAGTGCTACTATAGTGATACATCCTTTATTCAAGGTATAGTCGGAAAAGATATGTTTTTAGTTTGCGACGGAAGATGTAGAGACTTTCTGCTGTCCTGATGTCAATGGGGAGCTCATTCCACCATCGAGGAGCCAGGACAGAGAACAGTCGAGACTTTGTTGAGTGTTTAGCTCTCAGTGACGGAGCTACAAGGCGATTGGCAGAAGCCGAGCGGAGCGCACGAGCTGGGGTATGTCATCTATCTTTTTTGTAAAGTAGTCGACAAAGTGGTTCGGTAGAAGGGTGGAGGGAGGCGGAGGACAGGGGGGGTCAAGGAGGTTGGAAAAAATGGAGAAGAGTTTTTGGGGGTTAGAGAAAGAAGATTCAATTCTGGATTGGTAGAACAGGCTTTTGGCTGCAGAGATAGAGGCAGAGAAGGAAGAGAGAAGAGAGTGATAGACGTGCAGGTCGTCTGCATGTTTGGATTTTCGCCATTTCCTTTCCGATGCTCGCAAAGTGGCTCTCTGGGCACGGACCAGGTCTGACAACCACGGAGCCGGAGAGGAGTTGCGAATCTTACGTGTCGTAAGAGGACAGAGAGAATCAAGAGAGGAGGACAGAGTAGAGAGGAGAGTGTCTGTGGCAGAGTTAGGATGCATGAGTGAGAAAGAGTCAGTTGAAGGAAGGGCTGACAGAACAGACGAGGCCAGAGAGGAGGGAGAGAGGGAGCGAATGTTGCGACGGACAGGGGCAGAGTCTGTTGCTGTGGGAGGGTTGTCAGTTCCCAAGAGTGGGAGAGAGTAGGAGATAAAGAAGTGGTCGGAGACGTGAAGTGGAGTTACAGTGAGGTTAGATGTAGAGCAGTTTCTGGTGAAAATATAGTCAAGGTGATTTCCAGCTTTGTGAGGTGAAGGACTGAGTGAGAGAGCAAAGGAAGACAGTAAGAGCACCAGGTCAGATGACTTCTCGGTCTGGATGTTGAAGTCACCTAGAAGAATGAGAGGGGGGCCGTTTTCTGGGAAATTTGATAGGACGTCTAATTCTTCCAAGAAATCTCCCAGGGAACCAGGTGGACGGTAGAGAATAACAATGTTTAGTTGAATCGTATGAGTAACCGGCACAGCATGAAACTCAAAAGACAGTGGTGTAGACAATGGAAGCGGGTAGAGAGAAAAACTCCATTTGGGGGAGATGAGTAGACCAGTACCACCACCCCGACCAGTGGGCCTAGGTGTGTGGCTGAAGGTTATGAAACTGTGACTTATGTAAATGCCGTTAATCCCAACATCCTGAAGTTATGATGTAAATTATGAATAGTTTAATAATCGTTTCCATAGTGGTTAGTTGCAGCCCTGGTCTAATACCTGGTATGAAGGCACTTGGCACTTAGCTTTGTGTATTCTGCTGAGGTCGAGGAGACAGCACTGTCACTTAGCGCTCGCTCTGGCTCACTTCCTACAATGTTCCAAACCTTTTTGAGGTCATAAATATACATGAATATATATTCATGTCACAGTGGACCATGGCCCATTCTCACTTTAAAAATGTAAAGCAGTACAAACTCTGCAGGTATAAGCCCCGACTGTCTGTCCTGGAATTCAGAGAACGTTGTTCTCTCCACAAAGTACAGCAGCACCTGCTGTGTAATGACACCGAGTACATCACGTTAAAGGTTAGACATCCCAGGGAAATAGTTTGTGATGATATACTGTACAGTATTTTAAGGGTTTGTTATTTTAATATCCAAGCATCCCAGAAAAGGTTACTTCTATTTGCCCCTCCGCTGCTGGGAAAGGCGTACTCAGAGGGTGGCTGCGCTGTAAGTAGTTACATTGCCTCTAATGTCAAAAACATCGTGGCAACCCGGCCTGCAGTTCTTAGTGCTCAGTTTATGCACAGCTAAGTTCCCCAGAGACGCTGCTCTGCTGGATGAGCTTCCATTACAGTCGGCCCCCCGGAGACCGTCAGCGCTACGCAACGTGGGTCATCCTGGACTGGAACATTCTGTCCATAAGAGTGACGACAGAAGGGCTTCATCGAAGCCTTGATGGAGCACTGATGCATGCATCAACTGAACCAAGAGGAGAAGAGAGGAGAAGAGAGGAGAGGGGAGGAGAGGAGAGGTTTGGTTTTTAAAGTTCAGTTTATTGCTCCTTTACAGGGAGACACAACCAAACACTGTCACGTCATCAGTTCAGCCCTGAGGATAAATAAATAAAATCAATAAAACAAATAAAACTCAGACAGAACAAGAAAAACACATATCATCATAAATTGACAATCAGCTCCCCCTCCTCCCCCACGGAGTAGAGAACCCCCCCCAAACACGCCAAAACGGCTGAAAGCTGTCACATTGTCCATCATCTGATAATATGTGTGCTCCACCCTCAGTCGGGCCTTCAGCAGCCCCTTCAGGACCGGGACCACTTCAACACTGCTGGCACCCTGAGTCCGGTTCCTTCGCGTCAGCCAAATGGCCAACTTTGCAGTGCCAGAGAGATAGTTCATCAAAGTGTGTGTTGTTTTCTTTTTAGCTGAGTATTTAGGGCCCAAAATGAACAAAAATAAAGAAAACACCTCCACGACACCCTGAAACCACCCTTTCAAGAGAGCAAACAGGTCTGCCAGACGAGGACACTGAGCAAACAGGTGGACTACATCTTCACTCTGAGTGCAAAACAAACACCCCTCCCCCAGCTCCGGATCAAGGTGTGCTCTGTACTTGTTTGTAGCTATTACCCCGTGCACAATCCTCCACTGGAGGTCTGCTGTCCGCTTCTCAACGGGCAACTTGAACAGAGACCGCCAGCTGCCTTTCGGGGAAAACCCTGGACCAAAGAACTCAGCCCACCTTAGGGATGCACCGATACCGGTATCGGTATCGGGTATCGGGCCGATACTGCGTTAAAATACTCATACTCGTATTCGTTTTCAATTGCCGATACCAAGAACCGATACCACTCAACAGTATTTCGCTACAACAAACTGGTCGCGCTTTGTGGAGAAAAAGATTTGTTGTCCTACCTGACTTCAACGTCTAGGGCAGGGGTCGGCAACCCGTGATCCAGAGCCGCATACGGCTCTTTCGTCGCTCTCTTGCGGCTCTTGCAGCAAGGTGTGTAGAGTAATGGTGCGTTCACATCCCAACGCGACGGAAATTACTGCCGTTCCGCCGGTTTGAATCAAACTGTTGCTGGTCCGCCAGAAGTAGCGCTGGCAGCGGCCTCATTCAGACGCTGTTGTGCGGCTACGGATGATATTATTGTAGCCGAGTGTCTGTTGTGTGTCTATATTTGTAATTCTAATAAAATGAAAACACGCTGCAGGGTAACTTGAACCACTTTTTTATCTCCTTCACACACGTATATCCCACAATTCCACTCCTCTTTTCCTTTCCGTTTCTCCCTCCAGAATAAAAGCACCGGAAACATAACTTGGAACACAGCTTCCTATATAATTGCTCGATCCTTAATATTATCGCTTACATTATGAACCCGGACACGGGGGCGTTTTATGGTCCGACATTAGAGGGACTTCCACAAGAAGTTTAAAGCTTGGGATAGCCTTCTGTTAATTTTGTACTATAGGCTTGACATAATCTGCAGAGGATAAAATAAAATCTGCCTCCAAATTAATTGCACTTTCATGGAGACCAAATCTAAGAAGTATCGGTACTCGGTATCGGCAAGTACACAAATAAAAATACTCGTACTCGTATCGGTTTGTAAAAAGTGGTATCGTTGCATCCCTAGCCCACCTCGACTCCTTCATGCCTACCAAAAACCGCAAATTCACCACTTTGACACACGTATGCTAGATGGCTTTTTTCCCTGCATCATGAAACTTCCAGAAGTGGGGTTGCCAATGTGAGCTGCTGACTTTCTCCTTACCGCCACTCCCCCACGAGGGAGCGATGGCCAGAGAGTGGAACCGGTACTCAAAGCCCTCGCACCACTCTATTGATCAGCCTGGCGGAGGTGATGCCGCTTCTAGCTCTCAGTGTGTCCACCGTTGTCGCTGTCATCTTCATCAGATGGCCCAGCTTGGTGCAGCCGGCCTCTCTGAGACTCGCTCGCAGGTTGGCAGATTGTAGAGTTTGAGTCTGGAAAACTTTGTTGAAGAACAAAGGTTCTGTGGGGCAGGGGCGTGGTTTAGCGCACCTGCGACAGGGGAGAGAGAAGCGCGCTCATTGGGATCAGCTGCAGGTCGTTAGCGGGCTGCGGCTGAGACCAATGAGCGCGTAAAGGCCGGGCTATTTAAGCCGACAGGGAGAGGGAAAAGGGGGTGGTTGGTGACATGCGGAGTAGGAGACAGAGTGTTGTGCTCGAATAAAACATGTTTAACCTACCAACGAACGAGTCCAGTGTGTATGTGCGAGCCACGGATCCACGGGCAGGGGGGAACCTTGCCACAGGTTCCTCAAACCACCACATTCCAGGAACCTCAGATCTGAAAAAGTCCACAATGGCTCTCTGGATGTCCTCCATCAGGCCTCTCAGTGGCGTCAGAGCAGTGAGTCTGTGCCCTAAGCTTCGAGGCAACTAAGGTATTGGCAACCAGAACTCTTCCCCTATACGACAACTGGGGTAGCAAGCATTTCCATTTAGATAAGTGAGCACACACCTTCTCCTTCACTCCCTCCCAGTTATTTGCTTGGAACCCCCTCGGTGCCCAAACAAACCCCCAACACTTTCAGCCCCTCTTTACCCCACTTAAGTCCACCCGGCAGACTAGGCACTGCCCCATACCTCCACTGCCCCACCAACAAGGCTTTACTCTTAGCCCAGTTCACCCGTGCAGATGAGGCCTTTTTATATAGTGCTAAGGTCTCCCGCAGACCCCGAACGTCCTCCTGACTGGAGACAAACACACATATATAGTCTGCATAAGCAGACACAGCAGGAGGACGCTCCAGACCGGAGGACCCCGGCTGTGAGAGACCGCTGAGTCGACCTTGTAACCACACAAGGGCACAGCAAGGGCTCAATAGCCAGGCTGTACAGCTAGCCTGAAATAGGGCATCCCTACCTTATCCCTCGCTGTACATGGATTGGCCGACTCAGCCCCGCCCACGTCTTCACCAGACACTGAGCGCCCCTGTGTAAAAGATCAACCCAAGCCAGAAACACATCACCAAAACCAAAAGCCCTGATTGCAGAAAACAAATAAGAGTGCTCCACCCTGTCGAAAGCTTTCTCCTGGTCGAGTGACACAATCCCCATGTCCACATTATTGGTTCTGCACAAATCCAAAATGTCCCTCGTAAGAAAGTTTTTGTCCATAATTGTCCTGTCTGGTACACAATACGTTTGGTCGGTGTGTACAACCACGTCCAGGTTGACCTTGAGTTTATTTGATAAGGCTTATAAGCACCTTATAATCCGTGCAGAGGAGGGCTACTGGCCTCCAGTTCTTCAGTAGCGTCAGGTCTCCGGTCTTCGGCAGCAGGGAAAGTACCGCTCGTTAACAGGAGCCAGGAAGAGATCCGGTCCCAAAACACTCCAGAAAGACAAGAAGCAAATCTGGTCCGAGGATGCTGCAGAAGTGCTTTAGGAAGTCTGCAGAGAGCCCACCGATCCTCGCCGCCCGTCCTCTGTGCCACCGACCTCTCCAGGTTGAAAGAAAAAAGAGGTCGGGGCGTCCATATCCTTTAGCTGGAGGAAGCAAGACCTAACTAGAGCCCCTTCCCCCTCTCGTGCAGGAAGGAGCTCAGCTCCAACCTCTTCTCCTGTAGCAACTGCCCTGTAACAGGATCTGAGCCCCCGTGCAGCCCATCCTCGATGGTCCTGATGCTGGCCTCCAGCTCCTGGACTGCTGCTTTGAATCTAGCAGTGGAATGGGAGGTGTACTGCTGGCAAAAAGTATGAATTTGAGCCTTTCCAACCTCCCACCACAGCCTCAGAGAAACAAAATCATCTTTTCTGCTTGTCCAAACTTGCCAAAAAAAGAACAAAACGCTCACAGAAAACACTGTGCTGTAGGAGCTGGCTGTTTAAAACCCAGTGTGACCTGACCCCTTCACCCGGTGAAAGCATCAGCTCCACAGTGATGATGTAGTGGTCACTGAAGCCAGCTGGACTGATGCTGCTATTTTTTAATCTGGAACGGAGCCTGTGTGAGATAGAAATTCTGTCCAGCATGGCTGCACCTACCCTGTCGTTGGTGACCCTCCAAGTGTACTGCCTGGTTTGTGGATGTTTTACTCTCCAGGTATCCAACAGATCTAATTGTGTGATAATGTTGTGGACACTCTGCGCTGACTGAGGGTGTGGTTCCTCATTATTCCTGTCCATGGTGAAGTCTAGTGTGGAGTTGAAGTCCCCGACGATGATCAGTTGCTCCTTGTGGCAGCTCTGCAGTTCATTTAGCAGCTTAGTGAATGTTAACAAGGCAGTAAACCGAGCCCTCTATCTCTGCCCTTACCACCAGCAAACGGCCCTTCACCACCTCAGTGACAGAGGACTGTTGCATTAGCTGCTGTACTAATATTGGTGCTGTGGCTCAGGGTGCATGAGCCCTCCCACCAGTGGCGATTCTAGAAAATTTTACATGGGGTGGCAGAAGGGTGGCAAGTTGAAATGCAAGGGTGGCATATCACACACACACACACACACACACACACACACACACACACACACACACACACACACACACACACACACACATGCCTGGTGTCTATATATATTTATTTATACAAATCCAGATAGTGAAAACAGACAAGAGCAATGGAATAGCTTAAAAGTTAAGTTACATACGTAATGAAAATAAAAACTGAGAAAAAACTGCTATAACATTTTCTGTCAGTCCACCTTACTGTACTAAAGACGTTAGTAAGACGGTTAGCTAAGCTAACAGTGGTAACTTCAAGGCTAGCTAGCACAAGCAAGCTGTATAGCGAGCTAGCTACTGTATGCTACCGACTTTTGCAAGCTAGCAATTAAATAAACGATTGAAATTACAACGGAACTGTCTATCACATATGACCACCCACCACATTTTCTTGATTCACGATTCAGCAGTACTGTACCTTCTTTCATCACTGGAAGCCTACAGTAGGCTTGTCTCCAGTTAGTTGCGGGAGATGGGCAACCACGGTGACGAGAGCAAAGCGGACTCATGGACTCAACCATTTTACAGGGGAGGGGGAACTTAAAGATTTTAGAACAAGTTACCAAAGAGATCAACAGCTTAAGTAGCAAAAATATAATACCATTATATAAATGTGTAGTATTTTATAGGAGACACTTCTGACAACCTGGGTGGCAAGTGTGGTGGCAAGCAATTTTTTTAGGGTGGCAGCTGCCACCCCTTGCCACCCCGGTGGTTTCGCCACTGCCTCCCACCATAAACCCCAGTCTACCTCATTCGATGGAATGGTGTGAGTTTCCTGCAAAAAGAGGATGTCCAACTTTTTTTGTTTTACAACTTCCATTATTAATGCTCTTTTAACCCTGTCCCTCCCACCATTCATGTTTAAAGACCCTAAATTGACGCTCTGCATAGAAAGGTCAGAGGATAGAAGGACCAGAAATTGGCGGACAATGTAAAAACCTTTTACTTTTCTTTACTTTCCTCATTATAGTGATGTGTCTCTTTAGACGGAAACGCTTCCGTTCATCTAACAGATCAAACCCCACCTCCCTCTGCACCAACCAGATCGTATGAACGTTTCAGTATCACCAAAGTATCACAGTAGCACTGCGCCTGTGCACGTCTGGGGCCAAAAGGTGGGGCCCGGCCCCGTGGCCCTCTATTGGCAAAGGCAGAGCTGAATACTCACACACAGGACATGCAGGGCCACGGCTCCTTCTGTTCTCTCTTTGTTGGTGAACAGGTCTGTAGGGAACTCGTGTAGAGCTGAAAGAGACAGACACATGGCAGGGTTAGAACAGTGTGTGTGTGTGTGTCTGTGTGTGTGTGTGTCTGTGTGTGTGTGTGTGTGTGTGTGTGTGTGTGTGTGTGTGTGTGTGTGTGTCTCTGTGTGTGTTGCGGGTAACATATCTCAATGCACAGCTGAGAGGTGAGCCCTATGAGGAAGAAACCCATGGAGGTCATGTGTGCTGACAGGGAGCCCTGCAGAGAGACTTGAGAGAGAGAGAGAGCTTTGTAGAAATAGGGAGAGGGATATTAAGAGTACGGCAAAGATGGAGAGGGTGGTGGAGGGAGGTGCAAACCCCACTTTTGTGCATGGGAGTCCCGAGAGCGAGACTGAGAGAAAAGTTGGCAGACTGTGAGTGAGAGAGAATGAAGAGAAAGAAGTGAAATGTTATTCTGCCTATTCTGACTTCCTGACTCCCTCCTCGACTGCCAAGACCAGTGACAGCACTTGGCTGCCTCTCCGTCCCTCCGTCACCGAGCCACCCCGTCACCACTTCAATGAAGCTTTGACTAGAAGATGGCGCAGGACCAAAGGTCAAAGGCCAAAGTTACCACAACTTGCCCCGAGGGGGGCATGAGTGTTCATCCAGTAGTTGATGAACTACCCCCCAGCATGGCCACAGAGACAGGAGACTCAAGGACAGAGAGAAGAGGACACGAGGTTTGAATCATCTCTCAGAGAGCAGGATGTCTTCTGCATCATTCAGGCCCGCCCAGGAGAAGAGTGAATGAGTGAATTCATCCTACCACCTACTGTTGGTCTCATTTCAGCCTCCACTCCCTCTCCAAAATGAGAGCAGAGGGAACAGATGACATCTCTCCCACTGTTCTCTCCCACTCTCCCCCCGTTCTGTACTATACGTTGACCTATTTGCATCTCCATGTTGGAGTGGCCGCAGTCCTCCTCTGCACTGCTGCAGCACGCTGTGGCATCTCACAAGTGCTTTCTGCCTCCTCTCATTCACGTGTGTCACATTGGGTTTTTTAATCCCAGCTTTTTTGCGATGGTGTTCCATTACATCACGATGTCGGTTTGAATCCGATTAATCATTTGGCCCTTTTTCCCAAAAAATTTGAAAGAAAAAAATCACCATACAAAGTGATATTCATAAGTGCCAAAGACAAGATGGAAAAAGACAGAAGGCTCAGTGTCTCCTGCAGATAACACCATAGTGTATTACTGAAGCCCGATGTCCTCGGGACGTAGAAGTACATGCATTTGTGTAGATGGGATGCATTCAGGTACACAAGGTCTTTGAACGCCACTTGGCTCTTTCTAAATGTGAATAACAAACACATACTCATCGTGTCACTCTAGCCACGTCGATGTGCTGAAAACGCTCGCGGCACATGTATACTTGGGTCCTATTCTTGTTTTATGTTTTGTTGATTGGGATTTTCAACAGAAAACAGGGACACACATGAGAAGACAAAGACAGACAGATTAGAAACAAAAAAAGGACAAAAATCCTCAAGTGTATTACGATGTCCATCACGTCATATCCATCCATCTCCAATACATAATGTGCCTCTAGCTCAGCTAGAGGCACATTATACCTTTTATACCTTTTCTACTCATTCACCTCACCCGTCCACCCAGCCACCTTCCATCAAGTCACCTACTCAACAGTTTCCCTGCCACCAGCCTGTCTCCCTGTCACGCTCTCACCCCGCTCTGCCTGCCATGCTTTGTTCTTCCCGGTCACCCACCCTAACCCTCTTGTATTTTTCCTCAACATACCCACCCTATGACACACACACTCTGCTACACACGGTTCCTGCCTCTGTGACAGCAGATGGCAGCGGGCACGTCTATTGCATCTTTTTCTTTCTCCAAGAAAAATGTTTCAACTTGCCCAAGAAACTGAGTTGAACTCTTGAACGTGCTAATCACATGGAGGTAAGAGGAGAAGGAGAGTCTTGAAGAACAGTAACATACGTACATGACATCAGTCAGAGGCTGAGCTGACACACACACACACACACACACACACACACAGCTACAGCTAATGTCTCCACACGCACTGCTGTACATTGACTAAATAAACTCCTCCTGAGGTTAAAATGGTGTAAACAACTCAAGTGGAAAACCTGCGTTCAGTCGAGCAGAGACGTGGCACACACTTGTCCTATGTGGCTTCCCAGTGGTGATAGTCACCGGCTTCAGAACTAGCATAGCAGGATCGGTCAGAGCCGATCCCAGCTGACATTGGGCGACGGCCGGTACACCGTGTACAGGTCGCCAGACTGTCCATTTGACTGCAACAATTTAGACCTGAGCTGCATGTCTTTGGACTGTGGGAGGAAGCCGGATCGCCCGGAGAGAACCCACGCTGAACATGCAAACCCCCGATCCTCTTGCTATAAATAATCCAGATTCAGGCCTTCACAGAGCAGAGACAGAAATGCTGCTTCTGTCCGACTACTTTCAATAAGAATTTCTGATTAAAGCTGCCAGCAGCGATGAGCGGACCATCGCACGGTGATACGCACTGCTAAGACACCGTGTGCCCGACTTAACGTGTTATTTCCTGTGTGGAGCGCGTGCCGCTGTAAATGATGCATCACAAAATTAAACATGAAGTCAGTCTATATTGGGTATATATCGGGATTGCCACATTAGGTACCCCAGTCAGTAGGTGGCGCTATGACTCAATATGGGCCTGATGCATTCATTGGAAAGTTCCATACCTGTAAAGTGCCTAAAATGGCTAATATTATGTGACATATGACATCATCATTCAAGGTATTCAAGTATTCCTTAAGCTTCACATTAACCGGAGGGTTGTCCCCAAAAAAAAGTGAAAAGAATCCAATAAACTCTGCGAGGAGTTTGCATAAAATACATAATTACATTAATACGTTCATTTGAATGTGTTCTTAAACATGAGGGCAAGTATCACACGGCATTTGTGAACATCGAACATCCCCATTTTGTGCTCTGGTCCCTTAAAAACATTACTGAATAGTAACCTATCATCGATAGCCCGGGCGTGTGTGTGTGCGTGTGTGTGTGTGTGTGTGTGTGTGTGTGTGTGTGTGTGTGTGTGTGTGTGTGTGTGTGTGTGTGTGTGTGTGTGTGTGTGTGTGTGTGTGTGCTCTGCTGTGCTCTCGCCTGAACACCAACTCCATAGCAACAGAACGAGTGTCTCCTCGGGGCGCAGTGTGTTTAAGTGGCAGAGAGGCGGGCACACACAGTAGATCCAGCCTGGAGGAGGCGCTCCACATGCTGCCGCCACTCCACGCACTGCATTTTGCATGCTGTTTAGGGATGGAAGGCGGAGGGGGTGGAGAGTACATGTGTGCCCTGATGTACGACGGGGGCCAGTTAAGAGAGGAGGGCTGAGGAGGAAACCTGAACCTGAACCGACAGCTCAGCAATAAAAAAAGAAAGGAAGGAACAGTAAGAAAAAAGTAACACTGCACACAAACCCACATTCAAAGACACACACACACACACACACAGCCAGAGATTCCCTCATCTTCTTCACTGTGGCAGTCAGTGGCAGTCAATGTATCAATCAGCAATCAGGCTTCAGCTTGACGGGGCACATTCTGCCTCAGCCTGCTTCATGCTGCTGCTGGGAGCTGACCGCTCGCCCTGCTCGCCCTGCTCGCCCACCTGCCTGCTCCATCCCATGCCGTGTTTTTAAAAGATGCTGTGAAAATCTCTTTTGCATCCTATTCATCCTCCTGAAACTGGTTTTGAATATTCTTCCGCATTAATATCTGTCAGCAGTACGGTGTGCCAGACTGCGTGGAATATCTTTCATCTTGCAGCTGAATTTCATTCTCCTCACCAACAAAAGAACTGAGTCATGTTACCTTCACACTCATCCCAGACGTCAGTCAACAGATTCTGTGTCTCTGGTAATGAACACTGCGTGTCTGCAGAGAGACCTTGGGAAAAAGTGTTTGCCCCGCATGTCGTAAAAAGCCCAACAGTTTCCCCGTCTCTACGTCCAGACTACAACCCTCCACCGTCAGTGCCGACGCTCCACATAGCCCCAGTGGGATCAGAGCCGCTGCTGCTTTGGGGTTCACCTGGCTTAGTTGGTTCTCGGGCTGAAGGGTTAAGATGATCGATCGGAGTTGTGGTTGGCACAAAGAGACACAAAATGAGCACAAAGAGAGACAAAACACTGACGAAGAGGAGATAGACACAAGGAGATATAAAAATAACTACAAACAGACACAAAATGACAAGAGAGAAACTCAAGGGCACTTAGTGTGTGTGTGCATGTGTTGGTGACACAAGAGCAAAATACACACACGGTGAGGAAATGCATGTGTGTGTGTGTGTGTGTGTGCAAAATCCTTCCCTACTCCTTTCTCACTGATGACATAATACTTTCAGGCCGTTGTCATGGAAACGAACAGGAACCGCTGGCTGGATTTGGCATTGGGGTATAAGATGATGAGGGGAGGGGCTTGTCTCGCTGCATTTAGAGATTTTGGATGGCATACGCACACTGTGTGTGTGTGTGTGTGTGTGTGTGTGTGTGTGTGTGTGTGTGTGTGTGTGTGTGTGTGTGTGTGTGTGTGTGTGTGTGCGTGCGTGTATTTGTGTGTGCGTGCGTGTGTGCATGTGTGTGTGTGTGTGTGTGTGGTTGGCCAGTGCTGTTTTGCTGTTCTGATGACCAAGCATATTACTGTACACTAGTTTGGTACAGACCAGAGCCGACCTCTAGAGTAAAGGCTTAAGAGAGGATTTTACTGTGTGTGTGTGTGTGTGTGTGTGTGTGTGTGTGTGTGTGTGTGTGTGTGTGTGTGTGTGTGTGTGTGTGTGTGTGTGTGTGTGTGTGTGTGTGTGACATACAGAGCAGTACAAACACACCATGATCTGACACTCATGGGTCTGCAGTGAGTCCCCACAAAGACAGTTTGGCTCCATCAATGAAATATAGATTAGACTTCCTGGTTCAGATCTCACTTTCCGATAAACATCCTCATCTCTTTGTCCTCAAGTTTAAGTATATATATAACTTTTTTTAAAGCTTGGTCAAAGACACTTCAACACTCTTTTGATGTTGTGATTCTATCATTAATATCATTAACAACAATGATGGCCATAACTACCAAATCAAGACAAAGGTTGAAATGAACCAGAATCAGTCATAATGAATGAATCACTGTTTAACCACCAGCATAGTTTTGCCGGCAGTGCAGCAGTGGAGCTGGGACGCTAGGGTGCTAGGACGCTAGGGTGCTAGGACGCTAGCATGCTGGGAGGCTGAGATGCTACGACAATGGCACGCTGGTGGCATGAAGGGAGGCCGGCTGCTCTGCAGGGACCCAGAGCATCTCTCATCCCTCCTCCTGATCCGACAACAGGTGAGGGAGGCCTGGTTGAAACTCCTCTTGGAACTGTTCACCGCTGTAATGTTCTGTTTCATTATGAAATACTTCACAGCACAGAAGCTACAGACGCTCTCACGTCTGCCTCACTGGGACTTTAGCGCGCTTAAGTTCACTGAGGCACAACGCAATCGCCTGAACAAAAAAAGAAGTTTGGACTTTACTATTAGTAGGGATGCACCGATACCGTATCGGGCCGATACTGCGTTAAAATACTCGTACTCGTATCGGTTTCAATTGCCGATACCAAGAACCGATACCACTCAACAGTATTTCGCTACAACAAACTGGTCGCGCTTTGTGGAGAAAAAGATTTGTTGTCCTACCTGACTTCAACGTCTAGGGCAGGGGTCGGCAACCCGTGATCCAGAGCCGCATACGGCTCTTTCGTCGCTCTCTTGCGGCTCTTGCAGCAAGGTGTGTAGAGTAATGCTGCGTTCACATCCCAACGCGACGGAAATTACTGCCGTCCCGCCGGTTTGAATCAAACTGTTGCTGATCCGCCAGAAGCAGCGCTGGCAGCGGCCTCATTCAGACGCTGTTGTGCGGCTACGGATGATATTATTGTAGCCGAGTGTCTGTTGTGTGTCTATATTTGTAATTCTAATAAAATGAAAACACGCTGCAGGGTAACTTGAACCACTTTTTTTATCTCCTTCACACACGTATATCCCACAATTCCACTCCTCTTTTCCTTTCCGTTTCTCCCTCCACAATAAAAGCACCGGAAACATAACTTGGAACACAGCTTCCTATATAATTGCTCGATCCTTAATATTATCGCTTACATTATGAACCCGGACACGGGGCGTTTTATGGTCCAACATTAGAGGGACTTCCACAAGAAGTTTAAAGCTTGGGATAGCCTTCTGTTCATTTTGTACTATAGGCTTGACATAATCTGCAGAGGATAAAATAAAATCTGCCTCCAAATTAATTGCACTTTCATGGAGACCAAATCTAAGAAGTATCGGTATCGGTACTCGGTATCGGCAAGTACACAAATAAAAATACTCGTACTCGTATCGGTTTGTAAAAAATGGTATCGTTGCATCCCTAACTATTAGAAAAAACTAAATAATATTTGCATTCCAAAAGCTACGAGAGGAAGGCCGCTCAGCTGTACAGCAGGCAAACTCGTCTATGAACATGCAGCACATTTCATCACTAAAAAATCCAAATAACTCTGAACTATCAACACCTCGAGTCGGCCCCTGCACAATATGGCTAAGACTTCTGGGAGATTGACTGGACTGGGGAGGAAGGCGAAGCAAAGAGAGCGACGAGAGTTGTCGGGTTAAGGTGATGATGGAACACGATGAAGGCCCAGCCGCCCTGTGAAGCGGTGGATGATTTAATCAAACACTAAGGACAATAACAACAACAGCCAGGAGGAGCAGGGGTCTGGGGGGATGATGGCGCTCAGCAAAACAAAAAAAGCCGATTAAAGTTGCATCTCCCACCCTCAGGGATCTGTACCAGCTCATCCCGTCTCCATCTCGTGCACGTTCCGAGCGCACGTGGAGGGCTGGGGGCCTGTTCTGCACATGCTCAGTGGATGGTGATGCGGGCTGACACATCGCATGTTGTGAGCGTAGTTACCGCGCCGAGTAATGTGACATTTAAGGACTCCCGCTTTTCCCCCTTCCTTGCACAGATTGTAGCGCGGACACACACACACACACACACACACACACACACACACACACACACACACACACACACACACACACACACACACACACACACACACACACACACACACACACACACACACACACACACACACACACACACACACACACACACACACACACACATCATGAGTGTATCCTTCAGCAGAAGAGGAGGAAATAGCTTGCGCATGGTTAGAGTGTGACACATCACTCACTAGTTCATGACTCATGGTTATTCTGCTACATTGATCCTCTTCTCCTTGGTGCTACGACTGCAATCACTTGGTCTCACGTACATGAACCGGGTATGGACACGCCCATGAGAAAGGAACCTGTAGAGCTGCATAATAGAGCGCTGTAACAAGGGAAATAGTGGCAGCACGGCAATCAATGACAGTGTCAGATCAGCTGTTACCAGGGTCTTAACCACCCCATCATTATTTAAGAAAGCCCTAAAAACACACCTCTTCAAACTTGTCTTCACCTGCTAACCCCTGCTCTCTACCCTCCACCTGCTAACCCCTGCTCTCTACCCTCCACCTGCTAACCCCTGCTCTCTACCCTTCATCTGCTAACCCCTGCTCCCTACCCTCCACCTGCTAACCCCTGCTCTCTACCCTCCACCTGCTAACCCCTGCTCTCTACCCTTCATCTGCTAACCCCTGCTCCCTACCCTCCACCTGCTAACCCCTGCTCTCTACCCTTCATCTGCTAACCCCTGCTCCCTACCCTCCACCTGCTAACCCCTGCTCTCTACCCTTCACCTGCTAACCCCTGCTCCCTACCCTTCACCTGCTAACCCCTGCTCTCTACCCTTCATCTGCTAACCCCTGCTCCCTACCCTTCACCTGCTAACCCCTGCTCCCTACCCTTCACCTGCTAACCCCTGCTCCCTACCCTTCATCTGCTAACCCCTGCTCCCTACCCTTCACCTGCTAACCCCTGCTCTCTATCCTCCATTACAGGACTCATTCCACTTCTCCTGTTTTATTTTTTATATCAAAAATATTCTGTTTTTAATTGATGTCTTGATGTTTTTCTAATCATTCCCTTTTTAATTTTGTTGTATGTAAAGCATCTTTGAGTGGCTTGAAAAGCAATATAGACAATTAAAATATTATTATTATTATTATTATTATTAACCAAACTCACAGGCACACAAGCAAAAACTGAAAAACTCGCTCAGTCAGGAGCCCAATCCCGAGAGAATCTCGCTCGCCGACATAGCGGTTTCCACTCTGACCAACACCTGAAGATCTTTGGCAGAAGAGACTCTTAGCATGTGCCACTAGATCGATGACGGTGCCTCTCATAGCCCCGCCCCTCAGGCCCCTTACAGAGCTGACAGAAGACGGATCGGGAGTCAAAAAAAGGAGGCTGAAGCCGTTCAAAGTCAAAATTCTCGGTTGCCCAAACGAAGGTTGACAGGAGCAGTGAGATGATCAGACAGATTTAAAACTAGTCGGGAGTTTAGGCCAAGTTATCTGAACCTCTCTGTTTGGAGGTAAAACCCAAACAAAACTAGTTCATCATGACACAGCAAAACCTCGTGATCCCACAACTACAAGAAGTAACACTGAGTCATGTTTGAAAGTCTGTCTCAGTAAACGGATGGATGTGGCCAATGAAGAGTTTGGCTCTGCTTCCAAAACGTGAATATGTGTGAGTTAGGGCTGGGCGGTATACCGTTTCAACCGGTATACCGGTGTCAAATTTACGTACGGTATGACTTTTTCACATACCGGCACACCGGTGCCCAGCCGTAGTCACTGGTGAAGCGGTCGGAGCTACGTGTGTTATGTGCATTGAGTCATGGTTTTAATTTTATAACAACAATTAATAACCCGCAACTAACGCGCTTTAACAGGGCACAACACCACAAAACAACAGTTTGTGACACATAAACAATTTGTAACACTAATAATTGTACATTTTTTAAATTTACTCCGCCGAACTGCATGCTGGGTACAGCCCGCACACTATCACAGAAAGAAGAAACTCCGTCACTACATTAAAAAACGGAAAAGAGCGATGCAGGATGAACAAGAGAGAGCAGAGACGCACCAACACAACGTGTTGCCCAGAGAGGAGCTGTGTCTGCTGGCTGGAGGGTTTGAAAAGTCCGACGTAGTTTAGAAAACGATGTATTGCAAAGAAGCTGAACCTGGAGGGACTTAGGACCCAGGGGAATGCAGGTGAAAAAAACCCGGAAGAGACAGACCGAAAGTCACGCCACACAAACGGCTGTTCACAGCTTGCTGGGCAGTTGCGAGGGAGTTGACCAGCGAGTGAACAACGAGCGGTGAACAGCTGTTCAGGTGGCCGCAGGTCCTTTTCGGCGTCAATAAATTAATGTTAATACCGTCATATACCGTGAAACCGCCAGAATCTTACAAAATACCGTGATATGCATTTTTGGCCATACCGCCCAGCCCTACTGTGAAATAATTTAGGTGTGAATGGAATAAATTAAAGATGGAGGGCATAGACACGTGGTGATAGGTCGTAAAGCACAGGATGGCGGAAACACCGGAAGTAACAAAGCTAGCAGGAAGTAGGACTTTTTACCTGAGTAGGACTCCGCCCCTGTGAAGGGTTTAACCATTAGCATGCTATGTTGTTGTTATGTTATCTAGCATGCTGGGAAACTAACCAATGGAGAGGCCTTAAGCTCTTTGTAAGGGGTGAAATGTTCCTTCTCGTGGATAGCACAGACAGCTAACTGCTTACAGCATGACTGTAAGTGGACTGTGTACTGCTTGAAGCGAGACACCCCTGGCCGGGAACTATATTCTGATCATCATCATCGTCATCATCATCATCCTTTTTATTAAATACTTTTTATTATAAGTAATGATATCCTGGACTACTCTCTTCACGCGCTCTCTCGATGTTTGAACTTAACAAGCAGTAGAGTAGTGTTTCAATCTAGAATTGTAAAGCTCTTCGTAATTAAATACCGCTAATATTAGCGCCTCGACGGAGGTTGACATTTTATTATGAATTCCCCGCTGTTCATACCACACGAAACCAGGAAGGAATAAAGCCCGCCTCTCGCTTGATCCGATTGGCTGCCTTGGCCGAGTGTGACAGTGATGAGCTGGGCGATGAGCAAGTGGGACTAGTAATGCTCTCGTGGGACTGGTTACACTCCTGTGGGACTGGTAACGTTCCCGTGGGACTGGTTACACTCCTGTGGGACTGGTAACGTTCCCGTGGGACTGGTTACACTCCTGTGGGACTGGTAACGTTCCCGTGGGACTGGTAACACTCCCGTGGGACTGGTAAGGCTCCCGTGGGACTGGTTACACTCCCGTGGGACTGGTTACACTCCCGTGGGACTGGTAACCCTCCCGTGGGACTGGTAACACTCCCGTGGGACTGGTAACACTCCCGTGGGACTGGTAAGGCTCCCGTGGGACTGGTAAGGCTCCCGTGGGACTGGTTACACTCCCGTGGGACTGGTAACACTCCCGCAGTGACGCTGGGAGCTTCCCGTCACACGCCACACCATTTATCATTGTCATGATACTGTAGGCTCACGACCAAAATTCAGATATTTGCCACTGAAATAAATAAAACATTAATTTTGGACCAATCAAATTTTTTATTATTAATTCATAATATCTGATCCTATTTAGGATCAGAACTTTTCATCTGCACCTCGTGGGGAAAATATATATTTGTTTTTTTATCTAAACATGTAAATACAAGCTTTGATATTTATCTTGGGACTGTGGATCAGTGGCTAGCAAGTCTGTCTTTCGATCAGAGGGTCGGTGGTTCAAACCCCAGTCCATGTCGTTATATCCTTGAGCAAGACACTTAACTGTCGCTGTGTCTACTGTATATCATGCAAGTTGCTTAGGATAATAGCGTCAGCTAAATGTAATCTTTTCTTTGTGTTTTCTAATCTTAATGAGCATTTCCTTGAATTGCAGCTGTGTTTGAAAGGTGCTGTGACATTAAATTAACTTTCTTGCCACTTTAGACTCGTAATAAACCAGCAAAATGTTGGCGAAAGAAAGGTTGAGGTGTGTTTATGGAATTATTTTCTTTAGATGATCAACATGTGACTCCAGAACAGAAGACACTATATTTGGACCAACATGTCAAATCAGTTGAGCCCGATTCAAATGAGAACTCATCAGTGATTGTCCCTTAATTCATACATTAAAAATGATGTTAATAAACATTCAATATTAAACTTGACAGTAGTACAACATTTTTTTTTATTTTTTTTTATTTCTAATATTTTTATTCTTTTTTAGAACTGATTTTGTCTGTGTTGTTGCTGTAGCTGTTTCAATCGGCCTAATAGAAACAGATCAGCAGCTTTCGATGGAAATGAGTGAAAAACTCCCCATGAACTGTGGAACATGGGGAGAAAACTCTGGAAAGGCCGAAGAGAGATCACCTCTCCTCGGGTGGCTTGGCATGTATGGTGGTTGGTAGGTTGAGCAAGTGCTTACATGAGTTATTGTGTTTTTTATGAGAACTAGTTTCAATTCTACACCTGGAAAGTGAAGTCACTTCACTGCCAAGTGTAGAATCAAGTCTGAACCCTGAAACAGCTGTTTGTTTGACAGCAGTGCTCAGGCATTAAGACGGCCTAATTCACATAAATATACAATAACAAATGTGTTTTTGGTCTCTCAGCTTTGCTCAGCAGATCAGCAGCCTTTGCCCAGCCCTTTCGATGGCAATGAGTGAAAAACTCCCCATGAACTGTGGAACATGGGGAGAAAACTCTGGAAAGGCCGAAGAGAGACCACCTCTCCTCGGGTGGCTGGGCATGTCTAGTGGTTGGTAGGTTGAGCAAGTGCTTACATGAGTTATTGTGTTTTTTATGAGAACTAGTTTCAATTCTACACCTGGAAAGTGAAGTCACTTCACTGCCAAGTGTAGAATCAAGTCTGAACCCTGAAACAGCTGTTTAAAAGCACTGCTGAGTGGTTAAGACGGCCTAATTCACATAAATATACAATAACACATGTGTTTTTGGTTCCTCAGCTTGGCCTTAAGCAGCAGGGAATCAAGTGGCTATACCACTTTCTCCTCCGCTGCGTTCTGGCCATTCGGGATTTCAGCTCTTCGTGCAGGATGTGAATCTCGTTGAGCTGTAACCTCCAGGTACTTTCTTTGTTCTGCTGCTCCGTTATGTGCCGCTCCAGATTCACATACAGGGTCTCTGTGGCTTCAAGGAGGGAGGTCTTCTCCTCCTGCCACTTATCGCTCTGAACCTGGAGCTGCTGCCAGGCCTGCTCCACAGCAGCTTTGAGGCCCTTGGCCTCCTCACTCTGCCGGGCCAGCTGGGCTTTGTGGAGGACCTTGCCGAGTTCTATGGTCCGATTGGAAGCCTCCTGCTGTTGCTGATGAGATGCTGTCAATATTTTGCATTCCCTCTCAACGTTCAAACAACTCTGCAGCTGTATCTCCACACTGGCTCTGGTCTCTGCAATTAACTGGCGAAGCTCCCTAACCTCCGACTCTTTGTCTTGTAGCCGACAAGAAAACTGTTCTATGGTCTGGTTGGCAGCCTCCTCTTGATCTTGAAGAGTTGCTGCCAATGCTATGCAGTCCTTGGACAAGGTCTCAGTCCGAGCCCTCTCAATGTCCAAAGAACTCTCTAGTTCCAACTCTACACTGGTTCTGGCCACAGCTATTACCTTACCGAGCTCCCTAACTTTCAACTCTTTTTCTTGTAACTGACAAGCAAACTCTTCTTTTTGTTTGCTGAAGCTGCAGCGCTCCTGCTGAAGTTGTTCCTCGATGCACTGCAGCTTCATTAGAGTTTCTGTAAGTTGGGACTTAACCAACAGTGTTTCTTGAGGTTGACATTTGTCCCTTTTAGCTTGTTCAAGCTCGGCCCTGAGACAAATGTTTTCCTGTATGTTGTCAAGAAACTGCTGGAGGCAGTCTTCATTAATATCCATAAGGATACGGCCCGATTTAGTGTAGGTGAGCCTTGCATCGCTGTCTATCAAATCAGACTGCACCTGCTCCTCCAGTGAACTTAAATAAAAGTTAATTGCCGGATCAACCTCCATGCTTGGGACAGCGATGGTTGCTGTGTTCTTCGCTTGTCTTCTGTTATTCTGCATTTTGTTCTTCAAATTTATCTAAACTAAAAAAGGTTTGAGAAAAATTCAACGTACAACTGAACTTGTGTTCCTCCTATCAATATATACCTTTCTCCACACGAAATCTATGAGGTCATCAGGGGTTCCTTTGATATAGTCACATGATTTGAGGGAGTCACATGCCTTTGATTCTTTCGTTGCTATGATACCAGATTAAATGTTTGAATGCATGAATGGAATGATTTCTGACATCCCTATGAAAAATGTTTTTAAGTAAATAAATAAAATATACATGCATAAATACTATAGTACACTTCTTTTATAGAATATTTCAAATATACTTTAAATATACTTACAGAAAGTACACTTCTTTAAAAGTATATTTGAAATATACTTTGAATATACTTACAGAAAGTACACTTCTTTCATAGTATATTTGAAATATACTTGTAATATATTTTCTCAAAGTACACTTCTTTGATATATTACTTAAAATAAAAAAATTTGTTATATTTAAAATCTTATTCTTCAATGCACTTTAAATACATTGTTTCAATGCCAATTTAGAGCATACATTTTGGAATATAAAAAAAGATATTTGAAAACATAGTTCTAAGAAGTACATTTATGTAATTGCACATAACTGGAGGTTGTCAGGTTAATAGACTCCCTCCGCCAGTGGAAGTAGTTAGTAAGTAGTAGTCACTTACCTAGCTAACAAAGAAAGCACAATTAAATATACTTTTCTTTATTTGTATATCAACTCTGGAAATACAGACAAGACAATAAGGGGGCGATCACACCAGACGCAACTTTTAAAAGCGCAGCCGCTTCAAAAACGCCTTAACAAAAACTGGGCAGGCGTTTAAAAAAAAAAAAAAAGAAGAGAGAGAGTACGGCGAATACCTATCCGCGAATTGTGTCTGGATGACGAGTGCTTTCAGTTGTACTTTCGGCTGAGCAGGAGTAAGTTGGAGCATGTTGAGTTGTAATAGTTTATTTTAACTTGCACATGAATATCTATGTTTAAATTACAATCCTTATGAAGGATAATAATAGGATAATAATAATAATTAATAGGAATATTAATTAAGGTTATGAAGATGTGTATTGTAGCATAGTAGAAAGACACTGTGGGTTTTATGTTACTGTGAAATAGGGCTGGGCGGTATACCGGTGTCAAATTTACGTACGGTGTGACTTTTTCACATACCGGCACACCGGTGCCCAGCCGTAGTCACTGGTGAAGCGGTCGGAGTTATGTGTGTTACGTGCATTGAGTCATGGTTTTAATTTTATAACAACAATTAATAACCCGCAACTAACACGCTTTAACAGGGCACAACACCACAAAACAACAGTTTGTGACACATAAACAATTTGTAACACTAATAATTGTACATTTTTTAAATTTACTCCGCCGAACTGCATGCTGGGTACAGCCCGCACACTATCACAGAAAGAAGAAACTCCGTCACTACATTAAAAAACGGAAAAGAGCGATGCAGGATGAACAAGAGAGAGCAGAGACGCACCAACACAACGTGTTGCCCAGAGAGGAGCTGTGTCTGCTGGCTGGAGGGTTTGAAAAGTCCGACGTAGTTTAGAAAACGATGTATTGCAAAGAAGCTGAACCTGGAGGGACTTAGGACCCAGGGGAATGCAGGTGAAAAAAACCCGGAAGAGACAGACCGGCTGTCACGCCACACAAACGGCTGTTCACAGCTTGCTGGGCAGTTGCGAGGGAGTTGGCCAGCGAGCGAACAACGAGCGGTGAACAGCTGTTCAGGTGGCCGCAGGTCCTTTTCGGCGTCAATAAATTAATGTTAATACCGTCATATACCGTGAAACCGCCAGAATCTTACAAAATACCGTGATATGCATTTTTGGCCATACCGCCCAGCCCTACTGTGAGTGTGAGTGTAGAGCACAGTCCTCTGAGTGTAGTGCACAGTCCTCTGAGAGGCCAAGAGAGAAAGACGCTATAGAAATGCGAGGCCACTGCCCGCTGGATGTGTGACATGAACAGAAGTGTTCAGAGACACTTCCTCAGTAACACACCAGGAAGCCTTGGCCTTCTGGTCCACTCATCAGCAGAGAGCAGAGACTCCATCGGTGGGGCCAAACTCACGGTTTGGGCACAAACCCTGGCCTTCGGTACGGGGCGATGACTCACATCGCCATGGTAACACAGACTGCAGCTCAGCCACTCGGGGTTCATCTGAGCTGCATTGAGATTCATGCTTATCTGGAAATATTATCTGGAAGTGAGCGTAGCTGACATTGTTTCCCATGAAGGACTGGATAGTACCCATCTCCTCAGCATTAGGCCAGCTTAGTGGAGAGAGAATCTTTTCCTGCATCAAAGGCTTGAACAGTGTTTATCGTCACAGTGCTTTGTGGTCATCTTTCTTTCATTTTAATTGCTTGTTTCTCTTCTTTTTCTGAGAGAGATGATACATCTTAGTCATCACATTTCCTCCAACGTCTCCTTATGTTTACTGTCTGCAAAGTGTGCTAGAATTGTCGACTGCATATTTTAACACAACACTCTGTAAACCAGCGCCCCGCGACCCTAAAGAGGATAAGCGGTTCAGATAATGGATGGATGGATGGATGGACTCTGTAAATCATTTCAGTGTCTCATAGACTTAACTATATGTCTTTATAGTTGCGTGCCACTGCTGCCTCTCATTACTTTTTCCACCGCCACAACAGAAATGGACTTTATTGCACTTTTCTATAACAGCAGACCCCGAGGTGTCGAGGTCAGCTCTCAAGATACTTTCTGTTACTGCGTTGCAGTAAACACACACACAAATATATAGTCTACAAAGTGTTTCATACATTCTGATTGATTCATATATTGTATAATGTTGTGGGGCCAAGCAAACTCTATAGTAATCAAAGCCTTCATGGACTAAAAAGGAGTTCATATTCTATGAGCATGACGTCTCCTGTCAGCACTCTGCCAGTCTAATAAAGGTATGACATGCCTTCAGCCATACTTTGTTTGTCCTCCACGTCCTCCCAGACCAGCAGCGGTAAAAGGAGGTCAGCTGTGGAGCTCTCACTCACACCAGCCGGATGAATCTTTAAAAAGGTGTGTGGTGCCCCTTCTGCCGCCTGGACAACAACCCTTGTCCTCTTTCCCTCCGCAGAGGAGCTAGGGTAGGAAGCATTGGCTCCTCGTGGGAAGACAACACAAGAGCAAAAAGGAATGAAGGGAGACGGACAGGAATCCTGTTGGACGAATGCTGTGGAGAAGAGTAAGGCGAGAGTGAGAAGGGAAGCGGGCGGAGAACCAGCAGGAGCTGATGTAGCGAGGACCCCGGGCTAGCTGCTGTGATGGATCGGCTCATTCCCCTGAGAACGGAGCGACAACGCCACTTTACAACCAGTTAAGAAGGGAACCTCGCCCGTTAACACCGTCACTGTGCCCACTCGGAGATAATATTGTAATATGGCAGAATTGATTCTCAGAGGAAATCACTTGCATTTGATTAGTGGAGGTATTAGGGAGCGAACGCGTTCCTGATTGGATTGATTCATCCGCTGCGTTATGGCGATGCTTACCTACTTAGGACACGTGGAGGAGGCAGGAGGCCGCCCGTGTGAACAAACACACGCTCCCTCCTCCAGGGCTGCAGAAACCAAGGCCGCCACCCTCGCATTAATCAATACTATTCCAGGCTCTCCTCCGGATGGTTTGTCACAGGGAAGCCCTGATTAAGTCAGAGCAGCCTCCTTTCCTAAAATGGAGTGTTGCGTCGGAGCCGAGCTGAGAGGATATTTAATAATGGAGGAGGACAGCCTCAGGGGGGAACGCCCACGTGACCGGGGTACCCCAGATCTGCTATCCATCTAACACACAGGGGTTAGAGCGCCACCTGTGTTTGAGAGACGAATGCATCAGGACTGTTGTGGTGCTTGTGTGTGTGTGTGTGTGTGTGTGTGTGTGTGTGTGTGTGTGTGACCTCGGGCATCTGGACAGCAACGCCAACGAAATGAACAGCTCCTGTAACAAAAGGGGAGGTCGAGAGCAGGGGCCTCCGTTTTGTACCACCTCCCCAGCTACACGTGCGCACACTGACAAGGACACGCGTACCGTATGTGAACTCACCGCCCTCCTCGAGCCAGGAGACTCTTTTAGATATTTTATTTTCAGACCTCAAGGTGGAGAAATACTGATGTTAATATTCCAACTGCTGCATGTGCTTCCCCTCTTCTCTCCTTGACTGAGAAATGAAAGAGTGATGGGCCTGACCGTCTCACCGTCTCCTCTCTCCATCATCTTACAGCACTTCACCCCCCTCCAGAGCTCAGGGCTCACGTCGGGACACGTCCTCCTCAGCAAGCTTGTGTTCTACTCTGTGGCTGGTTAAGCAGTGGAGACACACAAACACTATCTGGTTGTGCACAAATGCTTCGACGTGATCGCACACACAACCAGATCACGTGCATGACTGGGCACAGTTGATTAGCAGATATTTAATCAAACACAATGTCGACGATTAATTAATTAATTAATAGTGTGAACTGGATTACAACTAGAAGCGTTGAAGGTCATTCCAACACTACGGCCCAGACTGAAACATTTCAATCAAATACTGGATTAGGAATAGACATTGGTGGTTCAAGGATATATTGGATGCACGATGGACGGCATGATAGCTCAGCTGAAGCCGAAACATCTAGATCGCAGTGTGTATACGTTTGTTTTAAACAACAACACAAAAACAATCAAATTACACGGTAAATACGTTCTTATCGTGTGTGTTCAAGTGTTCATTTCTTTCTGACAAGTTTGGTTTTAATTAGTCAGGTGAGATGTCACAATGCTCGGTGTGAAGTGTACTGTACAAGAGAGAAGATGTGACTTTAACTTTCCACGTCTAATAAAACGTGTCAGTCTGATCACGAATGCATTTACAGAGATTTTACGGTTAGCTGTTGCTTCCTTCTACCGGACTGAGCCGGACCCAGACTCTGGCTTCAAATGAAGTCCAAATCTGGAGATAGCAGCTCAAGTTTCCGGGACTTTCTTTTGTGCAGTAGGAAGTGGAGACGCGTCGTCCATCTATGTCAGGGGTGTCCAAACTACGGCCCGCGGGCCAACTGCGGCCCGCGGGTCAGTTTTTATTGGCCCGCAGCAAATTCTAGAGTCTAGACCAAGGGTGGGCAAACTACGGCCCGCGGGCCGGATCCGGCCCGTTGGGCGTTTTTCCGAAGTACGATGACGGCTAAAGACCAGCATCGATGTTTCTTAACTCAAGTCGGGAACGGAGAAGCGTTACAGCGGTCTTTACGTGCCGTGCTTTCTGCAGCGCATCAGGCTGCGAGTCCAGCTGCTGCTGTCTGCTCACCTCCACCCCTCCCCCACAGGCCAGCGCGCCACGGAGACATGGTCCGTTTTATACGGCATAACGAACGCACATCAGACCCATGGGACTCATGTGACATATAGGGTTCTGCCCTCCAGCTTCCTGCATGGAGCCCCTCTGCAACAGGTCTCTTGTGTCCAGAGAGCAAAAACAAATTCGAAAAATGTAGTTTATCACGCAGGACAGTGACTCGGCGTGTAGAACTAATTGACGAAGACTTAGCCAGCGAGTTAAACAAAAAAGCTGAGTCATTTAAGTTATATTCATTAGTAAGTAATGTAAGTTCTCTTTACTTTTTAGTTATTGGCTTTTATTTATAATGTATATTGGTTCACACAAACACTCTCTATCCATCTGATACTGGCCCGGCCCGTCTGTCTAATTTTAAAAGTCAATGTGGCCCCTGAGCCAAAACGTTTGCCCACCCCTGATCTATGTGGTAGTCTACTGGATGTGGCACACTGGATTATTCTCATGCTTGAGGCATGATATGAATGAAACTAGAGACTCCTGAACGGTAAGGGGTCTCACTCTGTTGGTGTTGTTGGAGCTATAATCCAGATTGTTCGCTGCCTTCCATCTCAGAGGATCTCTGGCTGAGTGCAGACGTCAGCATGACGGTGCCCTGCTCAAGGGTTATTCATTTCAACCAGTGAAGGCGATGGTCAGTGCGGACCAAGAATGACAACTGAGTCCATAACTAACTAAACATCAGCACATTAGCATGGTCACCGTATGCCTGTTAATAATAATAATAATCCTTTATTAGCATGCTGATGTTAGCATTTCTGGTCCTAGGTGCCGCCTCCCAGAGCTGCTAGCGAGTGTTGATGTGATCCGACTGTTTGCTTCTTGTTCCTGTTTACAATACATTTAATTTGACCCTGTCCCCATAAACCGGGGTATTGAAGGATTCTTCAAAACCCTTGAGTACATTCAATGGCGTACTTTTTAAATGTTTTGAATGGCAACCACGGCATGGCTAAAAGAGACCTCCACGGAGACTCTTGATGGATCGAACCAGAAACCAGCGACCAACAGTTTGGCCATAGATTGAGGGTTGTTCTGCTAGTAGCCTCCAGCGGAGACGAGCAGCCGCTGCAGAGGTCTGGTGACATCCCTCCTTTCTAACCAGACACCTCCGGATGTTTCTACTAACCCGTCGCCCTCAGACCCAACAGATACTGGCTCAACGCACAATCACTCGAGGACATTTAACATACTTACTGTACTTTTTCATGGATGCAAAACCTGGAAACAGACTTTGATGTATACAATCTGTTCTTCTTTAAGGTTAAGGAAACATCACGGTTATGGTAAAAAAGAAAGGAAAATTAGGGTGAATATCAACCGCAGGTTTGTGACGGCACACAAACTGCATTCAGGGATACGTTGGATAGGTTGCACCTCTTCCTTTCTGCCTCGCTCCATGAAGGGCAAACTACTTCCTGCATTGTCACAGGATGGAGCTAACTCCTCGGGTTACTGCTGTTTCTTTAGACAGCTGGTTGGACAAAACAAGTCACTTCAACGAGGGCCTTTAGAAAGTTGTGACGAATTTATATACGTTTCCCTCACATTTTACAGACTGAGATAATTTTTAACATTAAAAAACACATTAGCTGTGACATAACCTGGAGAGCACACCTGCCTCCACTTTGCGGCCCATGTTCGACATCCTTCTCTTCATGCGTCCATCAGCTTCTCAATACACACAGATTCTTCCCTTTCAACAGTGGCATGAAGAATGGCTCAATAACTCCACACAAGGCTAACTTTGTTGAGTCTCATACCAGAGACAAGAGCACAAAGTTAGTGAGTGAGAATGGCTTCCAGAGAATAGCCTCTTTTAGCAACGAAAAACCCCTCACAGGCTTCCAGAGTGGCCGGGGCTGAAGCCACCCGGGTATTGTGCTGTAAATTTAGTCGAGCAAAGGGCAGCTACGGTATAACAAGCAGAGGAGAGAATAAGTTGAACTTTGACCAACGCTCCCGCTATAGATGACAGCAGCGACCTTGGGAGGGCGAGAAAGAAGATTGATGACCGCCATTTTCCTTAATGAGCTCACGAGAGAACCGGCCCCTCCCTGTGAGGGGAAGTCAGTCGTCTCCCGCTCAAAGAAAGAAAAGACAAATGTCAGCGCGATCTGCAGTGCAGCCATCTCGACACCCGACCATGTACACATCAATTACAACAGGATGCTATCGCCAACCTACATCTGAACATAGCCACAGATATGGGTGACGGTGAGATTCATCTGCACTAATACAGTGAGAAATAGACTACATGACAATACATGTTTCTATATAACTTTAAAGCATATTTGGGATAATTGCATTGAATAAAAATCCCCTACAAGCGGCTTATGTCAATCATTTTAACTGGACTGAGTGATTTCAACATTACAAACAAAATGCCTTCAGCATCCTCACACGCTATCCTTGAGTGCCTCAAAGAGAAGTTGCTGGTTGATGATAAGATAAAAAAGGTCACCATGGAAACTGGGATTTTTTTTCTTTCTGAGACGTGGCCACAATGAGGGAAAACGTAGGGAAGCACAGAGGAAGGGAATGGGAAAGATGAAAACAGAGTTGGTGCAAGACGGGGAGGAAAAAGCTAGGTGGAGGAAGTGAGAGTGAAATCTGCAGGATCCTAAAAAAGATTGGAGACGGAGACCAAATGAGGAAAGCGCTGAGGCAGCCAGAATGACACCGACTGTTGTAGCCTGTGCTCATGGGAAATCGTCTGACCTCACAATCTGGGTTACCCCCCACATCAGGAGGAAAATTAGGGGGACAAGAGAGGGTGGAAAGACCAAACATGTGGGGTGATTTGTTCTGGCGGGGAGAACATCTGGGTGTCCCCTTTCTTTCGTCCTCTCTGTCCTACCTGGAGCAGTACAGTTCTTAGAGGCTTCCTCCGACATGTCCTCTAGGCTGCTGTTGTCCGGTTCCTGCAGTAGCCGCCTCCCTCCCCATCTCTCCTGGCCGCTGGGGGTGGAGACATGGAAACCTGGGGGATGTTTGTCACAGTGAAAAGTCAAAACAGATTCAAGGGCGTTTCATATAGAAAAACCTGAAGCTGGAATAAGATGCCAGCTTTGAGCAAAATACTTTTGGACTCAAGATACGCTTGACTTGGACTCGCTGATAGACTTGAAACTTGAGCTGGACTCTCGGTCACAAACTTAAGACTTGGATTCACTGCATCTAGCAAGCCTCACATCTACTGGTTGTATGATGTAAAAATACAGATTTTGCTGTGATTTTATTTCAATAAATGGATAAAACTACAATATGATACAGATTTATTGAAATTCTGAATTCATGTTTTGTTAGCTCTCTCCGCAAGACAACAAACAAATAACTTTTAGAATACTTGTTTTCTCAACGGAGCTTGGATCGATCGGCGCAAGGCTGTGCTAACGTTGTAGCAGCTCCGTCAACACTCACAATAACGTCATACAGCCGTGTTGTTGTCCTTGTTTGTACCATATGGTTTATACACATTTATCTGTACACATAGTTTTGTCCGGTCTATACTAATATGAGGTATCGTAGAGCTCTGGATGAACACCCACAACTACTATATGTATTTCCTGATTCAACAACCGCAGGGCGTTGGTGGTGACAGGAGGAGCGTGACGCAGCGTCTCGCAAATTTCTTGACGGCAAATTGGCAATTGTTCAAAATCAAAACATTTATTACAATTATATAATCCTCCCATTTGATTATTTAAGTTGACACTGAAGAAGGTTTGGCATTTCGGCTTCTGTTACATGTTGGTGTTGCTGGGATGTTGCAGGTAGAAAAGTGCGTGTCAAGCAATTTGTTTCATTTTTAATGTGCAGGGTTGTGTTCTCTGTCACATTAAAGTTTGATTATTTATGTAATAGTGGGGTAGGAAACAGCTGGAAGAGTGCACCACAGATGTCGTCGTCGTCGTCGTCCCCCCCCCCCCCGCCCCAATTCATACATTGAAGGGGAATTTCATGATTTTCCAAAACAAAATCCTCTTGGGGGGTGGAGCAACAGTGCAGAGCGCACAAAGTGGGGCTCCCACTGTGGCTACATCTGCACATTCTTCAAGAAAGCAGCAACACCAATGAATTAATTTCATACTTCAGAGATCCCAGCAGGAGCCCTCTGCCCTTTCCACCCTGCCAACTACAAGTCTGGCCTAAGCGAGCGATTCAGGTAGAATTAAAAAGCCCAGTTATTCAATAGTCCTCGGGCATGGCTGAACTTCTCACCTGGGCTCACCTTCACTACATCTCACACGGCAGCTACAGCGGCAGAGAGGTTTGCGTGCCAGCGCTTTACTCCTCCCTCCCTCTTTCTATCTGTCGCTATATCTTGCACACAGAGAGGAGAGGAGAGGAGTGTGGGAATGATTTATGCACCACGGAGAGGAGGTGTTGAGTGCTCCGATTCTGACTCCACGGCATCCAGCTAAATTGAGCAGAACTTCATTAAGCGCATCATAAATAATCAACTTTAATTGATATTCCGGCGAGCTGATTAAGAGTTAACGACCACGCAATAGGGACAAGGGAAGTGCATTAAGTGCTCATCCCTTGTTCAACTATGATGTTGAGCACATGCAGGGAACAGCACTGTTGCATTGCATTTCCATGTAACCAGGATACACAGCGGGGGGTGGAGGGGAAGAAGAAAAAAGAATGAGTCCCACTGATGATGCACAAATCATGAGTGTATGAATATTCATGCAGGCCTTCTGTCCATAGAAAGTGATAAATACATCTCACTTTAGCTGACGCTGACTCAGTAATCAAGTGGAGTGTTGGGGGAACAGTCGAAGACGGATAAAAAGAGTAAGAGAGAATCATGCAGACGGCACGTTAAGTGGTACAGATGTTTGCTGTTAGGAGGCACAGCAGCAGTTACTCTTTATCAGGGTTTCATCAGATTGCTTTTGGATCCTTTGGCAATAGTAATGAAGTCAGAAGAGCTTCGACATGAAGTTGGAGAGAGACAGTAACCTAGAGAGCTTTATACCCTGATGTGTACCCTGGAGCATACCCTGGTTTATACCCTGGTTTATACCCTGATGTGTACCCTGGAGCATACCCTGGTGTATACCCTGGTGTATACCCTGGTTTATACCCTGATGTGTACCCTGGAGCATACCCTGGTGTATACCCTGGTTTATACCCTGATGTGTACCCTGGAGTATACCCTGGTGTATACCCTGGAGTACCCTGCTGTATACCCTGCTGTATACCCTGGTGTATACCCTGGAGTATACCCTGGTTTCTACCCTGGTGTATACCCTGGAGTATACCCTGGTTTATACCCTGCAGTATATCCTGGTTTAATACCCTGCAGTATACCCTAGTTTATACCTGGAGTATACCAGCTACGCTGTCACAAGGACAAATACCGGAGATCATTCCTGCCCACTGCAATAAGACTTTACAATTAATCCCCTCTGGCCAAATCAATCACTCACCTATAACACCGTTACACTGCTTATTATTTGTTTGTTTGGTTACATCTTGCACTAATGTTTAGTTAGTTCATTTTTGTATATAGTGTGCATTTTTATATTTAATATTGCTTTACATGTGTGTATAAATGCTAGTGTAGCAAAACAATTTCCCCTTAATTAATTAGGATTAATAAAGTATCTATCTATCTATCTATCTATCTATCAATCTATCTATCAACCTACCTACCTACCTACCCTGGTGTATATGCCCTGAAATGTACCCTGATTTGTACACCCTGAAATATACCCTGGTGTATACACCCTGAAATATACCCTGTTGTGTAAACCCTGAAATATACCCTGGCGTGCATGCCCTGGTTGATGCCCTGGTGTTGATGCCCTGGTGTATACCCTGGGGCTCACTGCCCTGATTTCAGCGCTCTGCAGCTAAAACACCTGAACATACAGGAGCCTCCGCATCATTCCACCCAGAGCAGTTCCCATGAAGAGATGAACTTTGAATATTCAAAATGTCATATTTTAACACAATATCAACTTGTGTTAAATGCTATGCTTTGGAAACATAACTACAGAGAGATTTTAGAAGGAGCTTTCGTCCCCATAGGAGAAGGCTTTCACACACCACTTTTCACACACCACTATCATTTCACAATGTAACCATAGTCCATTTAGACGTTGAGTAAATGCACCACGCTGTAAGCTTCCGGAAATGAAGAGAGATAAATGGCATTAAGTGAAAACAGGAAGGGTGGTTTTCATCATGGAGCCTGCTAACGTTAATGTCTCTTTACGAGCACGGTGGGAAGAAGCTGAGAATAGTAAGTAAAGACTGTTCACGTTAGCCTAACCAGAGAACTGTTAAAAACACGCAGCCTAAGGCACTGAATCAAACAAGCAAACTACCGGAGGGATTCAGCGACCCTTCCCTGCGTCCCGGGGCTCCGACCCGGAGGCTGAACAAGCGGCTGAACGCTCACCTGAATGTTCCGCCAAGTAGGAAAACCCCTTCACGAGCAGAAGCAAGCCGCCGAACAGGCAGATCTGGATTAAAACCAACTCCTTTCGTCTTTTCCGCCTCGCGTGGACCTTCCTCTGGTTCGGCATCACTTGCGTCGGCCGATTCCGGAGTCGGATACCCGGCGGAGACGTCCCCACTACCGCTGCCACATCCATGCGGATCCCCGAAGTAAACAAAAAAAAACGAGCAGCCTCCTTCTTTTGTTCTTCTTTATTTTGTTAACTACTGAACTGCTGCTACTTCCCGGGAATGGATGGCAAACCCAAAGCCCGCTGAGGAGCAGGGGACGGAGAAATTAAAAAAAGTTGTCAAATTTGTACCGCAGGGATGCTACGAGCGTCTGCTGGCCGGAAGAGACCGGGCTGCGCTTCTTAAGTCATGTTGGAATGCGGCTTTTGGAAGTGGAGCGAGGCGCGTGGACCGCTGCACGAGCGCTGCGTGGACGCGTCCGTCTGCGGAGCGTCGAGGGAGCGCGTGAGAGAGAGAGAGACACTACACGGCGAGGGCGCGAGAGAGACACTCCACGACCAGGGCGCGCGAGAGAGAGAGACACCACACGGCCAGGGCGCGAGAGACGGCGCGCTTAGCCAGGCACGCACATACGTTAACTTAAGTGAAACCCAGGTCAAACTAAATAAATCTCTATTCGTGGAAAATAAATGACAATTTGGGTATGTGTGTGTTCGAGTAGTTGCTACCCATATTAAACTCGGTATGCTTTTTGGGCATTCTCTTTGATTGAAGGTGCAGTCAGACTCAATGGAGCATCGTTAGAGCAGCATCACGACAGGCTCTGGCCACTGAGGGGGTAGTGCAACAAACTGCTACCGCGTTCATATGGTGAACACGTCGGGCACCAGGTGGCACCTCCAAGGAGACCAAAAGCAATTTTTTATCTCAATATTTAGCTGGATGCATACTGTACCTAGTCCCCCTGTGTTCTGTCAGTGAGGGATGTGGCACGTCAAGTCGTCACTCTGAGGTTGGACTTTATTCACTTTTAAAAAAATAAACAGCGGGGGTCGACGTGTTTCACAGCTTGCGGGCCACAGAAGCCAGCGGTGTTCCTCTTGAACTCGTGTCCGTGTTAACTGGTGACTCTCGGCAGTGGTTGCTCGTTGTGACGGCAGCTGTTGAAGACACCAACTGGGACTGTCTAATTGATGGAGGAGATGACGTAACTTTAGGTTGGTTCATGTAGCTGTCCCGGCTGTCTAATGACCTCACAACACTGAAGTTAGGTCACGTGGTCTGCTTTCGCCTGCGGCTCCTTTTTGGTACGTGAAACAGAACTTTGGGACGCAGTAGATCAAACTTTACAAAAGGGTTACCAACTGGGTTTGCTGATTGTCGGGCCTGAGGTTTCATATAAACAGCACTGGAAACTTTCCAGCAAGAATGGAAAAAGTGGTCAGGGCTCTAGGCAGCATGGCGTCTTTGTGTGTTTTTAACCCTTTGGAGCATGGACCGATACAATACAAGACAAGAGGGAGGGAAAGCAAAGGAGATAAATAGTTAATGTGTCCAAATAAGATCAACACACTATGAGCATCAGTTATGGCAAACTCTGGGGTTTGCCATAAGTTTGCCACCCCCCTCGTGACTGCTGATCTGGAAGCTGCCATGAAACCTGGCCTTTCCGAGTTGCAAAGGGGAGCTCAGACTGGGCATGGAGTAACCAGGCAAGATGAATTCCCAACCTCTCAGAGGCACACAAAGTAGGAGGGAGGGAGGAGGGAAGAGGAAGGAGGGGGGGAGGTAGGGGCAACAAATTAAATCCAGTTAAATTGTTTTTCCATAGCCAGTGGGCTTGGCAAAAGACTCTCACACACGCACAAGATGTAAGATAAGTTGAAGAGAAGACAAACCAGAAAAAACGTGTGGCTTCAGATGTAGAATGCCTGGAATTTAACCCACTTCCCCATGTCTGACTGCCCCCCCCTCCCCCCAGCTCAGGGTGCCCACTGGCTCACACAAACACAGGTGACTGTGGAGACAAACCTTGAACATCTGCTCTGCTCACAGCCTGTCCTACAGCTTCTACTTAGTAGTGCATCAATAGCCCCCTCCCCTCCCCCAGTCTACTTCCTCCCCTGTACTGTGAAGCCTGTCTGGCATTGGGATCCCACTGCAGTCACTGCAGAGCACAGCTGCAGTTGCAGGCAGCACTAAGGCGAGCAGATAGCAGGACACATTTGGGTCATGTCCACTGCGCAGTAGCTGCTCCCCACCACAACACAGAGGCCTCAGCTCAGCACCAATGGAGGGACGGAGGAGGGAAAAAAGGGGTGCATGGATACGGCTTGGTCGGCCAGGAATAGCTCACTGAACTACAAAAAATAAAGAAGAAAAGTTGGGACAGAATAGACGGGCCAGGTGGAGAAATAAGGACAAGCGTCTCTGCGCCCACTGGCTCACACAGCGGAATAAAGCTCAGCCCAGCGTGGAACTCTGACATTTTTATTAATAAAATGTACATTCATATCCGACAGGCGGCAGCAGGACAGTGTCACAATCAACAACATGAATAAAATAGTCAAGTATTTTCTGTGAGGCCCGATCACACTGCTGCCAGTGTTCAATGATGCTGAGCAGACGATGTCACTGAGCCCAAGTTGTTCCATCCTGGTGGGTGGTGGGGCGACGAGGGAACGGTTAAAGGAGACACATCACGCTCATTTACAGGTCCATACTTCTATTTGGGGTTTCTTCTAGAACAGCTTTTCATGTTATAATGTCCAATACAAACTAGTTTTTTTTTTCTTATACCATTTGAAATGCTCCATTTTAGCACCTGTATCTTTAAGCCCCGTCACAAAAAAGCCCAGTCAGCTCTGTTTGGCTTGTGAGAAAACATATGATGTACCTTAGAAAAGGTAGTTCTCAAGGGTTATATTCTTCTGAGTCTGCATGTGATGCGGGAAGGGGAGCCACATCTGATTGGCTTGTTGAATCACATGACTTCTGATGCAAGCAGCCCACAAAAAAGGGACTGGGTCATCTTCTTGCACAGATTGTGGGTTGGTGAGCTCTCCAGATACACTAATGGTTGTGCACAAGCAGTGGGAAAGTGAGATTTCCATCATATATGAGAGACATTCAGATCAATATTTTGCACCCACATGCTCCGTAGCAGTTGGACCTCAAAACACAGTCTATTCAAACAGGTACAATCACCTTTAATGACAGACTTTACACATGCACTGGAGCGATGAAAAGCGAAGCCGTCACTGACGCTTGGAGACCGGTATCACTGTCCTCATGCTCACTGGGAGCCGAGGACCTTGGAGCTGAGTTATGCTTCAAGGTCAGTCCCACGTCTCTGAGCAGGGAGAGAGAGAAGGGGAGACAGGCAGGGAAGGTTTGGGGGGGTCGTCCTGCGCCAGGCCAAAAGAATCCGGCTGTTTGAGGACGGTCCACGGACGGGGGACAGAGTCACTGAGGATGGAGGCTTTCCTGAGGAGAGAGAGAACACAATCATTTTCAGTCCCTGGCTCCTCTCATCCGTGCCCCCATGAATCAATGATCAAGTATTACAATGTGTAAAGCATAACCGGGCCACTTATTTCTGGACAGCGCTCACAAGCAGCAATTACAGGATGACAGCGCACAGAATTTGCCTTCATTCATCTACCTGGAGATCGCTAACATCAGCCACAATGAGCTACCGGTCACAACAGACAGAGTGAGGATGTCACAGCTCAACTCTTGAGCACATCGGAATGAAAAAGGACACTTTTTAAACAAACATACAGAGCCAAGTGAAAAAAAAACAACAAAAAGAAAATAAAGGGGCTAAACATAAGAAAAAGTGAATTAATTCAACTTTTCATGTGTAAGACATAACACAGTCCTACTTTAAAGATGTGTTAAAGGTTTTTTAGCCAACACATTATCATCTTTTAAAGTTGTAATAACGAACATGGTGGCATGGTATCCAGCAGATAGGGGGCAGCACTGCCTCTCTATTTCCTTCTGTGGGCCAGAAGACCCAAAGGTATTGAATGAAGGACGTTTGGTGAAACTTCTCCGTCACTAGGAGTGACAACTTTCACATTGCCGTCTTTGCTAAAGCTTACCGATAACGATGAGCACAGCTGGGAAGAAAGACCGCCCTCATCCTGAGCCATCTTAAGTGTCCAAAGAGGTCACTGGAATTAGCTTTTTATCATCAAAGTTTGACAGTGTTTAAACAAATGGCCTTTTAAGGGTTATTATGTAAATTGAAAAATGGAAGTTCCATCCACTCTCTGAGATGGAAGGAAGGAAGGCTAGAGAAGGTAACGGAGGACTGTTACACACTGCTCCTATTTTAGTCATGCCAAGCAAACCTCAGGAACATCTATTCTCTTTAATTCATGCAGCGAAAGTCAAGCTAGCAAGCCCCTTGTCTGACATCTCTCAGACATCCCCCCCTCCTCCTCCTCCTCTCACCAGAGCGCACACATTTCCAGAAGTGCTGTGAAAATTCAACGAACTCTCTGGACTTCAGACTTTATTCTTTTGGCTTCTTCCTCATTTCCCTCTGCCTCCCCTCAGTCTCCCCCGATCTGGCTCTCCGTCAGACTAAAAGGCCTTATGTAACGAGGTGCTGAAGCCTCCATGTCTTACCCAACATGCACTTAGGGATTACAGGGGATGGACCCCCTGCAGAAGAAGACGGGACTGCACAGGCTTCAGCTTTGTTTATACCCCGCAGACTAGCGAGCTCCCAGCACGGCGAGGCGTTCATGCTCTAATGCGCCGCGTTCTCCTCCCAAACACCAGAGGGCGAACAAACAAAATGAACTGTGAGGAATCCAAAAGACAACGAGTGTAACTCAGAGATGAACGCAGACTGTTGATGTAGCCGACAGAAAGTCATAAACCAACCTCCACTGGGACGAGGGGGGATGTAATTATCTGTAAACTCATATTCACAAACTACTTTATTGCCTTTATACAAGCCCTGTTAATAAACAAGTCAAGTATTAATGCATTAGAAAGAAACAATGGTTGACTATCTGATAGGATCCTGGAAATAGGGTTTTTATCATTTAACTATTAGGGACGGTCAAGCGATCGCGTGCGCCAAGATACAAAAATGCATTCATGCGTTGGTTGTGATTACGCCATTTCCAGACGCGCCCGTGCAAACTACAACTTACGCTTTACAAAGTCCCTCATGGGACAGGACACGTGCAACTCTGGAGGCATGATAGTACGGACAGATCTACGTCAAAACCAATGCAACACACTTCAGTGGCGATTATTAACCCGTTCACGCGGGTGTCAGGTGGAACAGGACCTGTCGCCGCCCGGCGGTGGGCTGCAGTGCCAGACTGCTCGTCGGTCAGTGTATTCGCCTGCCAGGGAGCTGACAGGAGCCGTTCCACAGCAGCAGCAGCAGGGCGATGACTCAGTGCTCGTTCTCCTCCTCCTCCTCCTCCTCCTCCTCCTCTATTGTTTTTGCACGAGTAAACAAATACTGAAGGCAAACAGGAGCAACCTCAAAAATTCTGGGAATATTCAGTAAAATAGGAATATTTGTGAATAAAACGGCTGCTCCGACAGCATTCATTATGTGCAGATGGAGACAAACCATTACATCACATCATAAACTGATATAATCCATCAGATTGCAAAAAAAAAAAAAAAAAAAAAAGGAATTAAGGAAATATAACATGGCGGAGGGGTTTGTGTGTGCCAGGGATCCTGGTAGCCGTGTTGTCGAGGGGAACAGCTCCTGGTAGGGTTTCTTCAGGCAAAGTGGTCTCAGGGGAGAGGCCAGACCAAGAGTGATTCACTGACCCTATATGAAGATATACTGCATGCACCTCGCCCTGGGTGGCATCCTGGAAAGGGAGCCGACTGGGGACTCAATTCTGATGTTGGATTTCAACGCTCACGATGGAGGGAAGTGATGTGGAGGAACAACCGGCTTGATCCTGAGCTTTGTAGTTAGACTTCTGTGATTGTTGTGGATTGCCCATAACACAAAAACTGTGCTCAAGCATTGGGCGATTTATAAGTGACCAGAAGACCCAAGACCCGAAGCCAACGATCGTTAATCACCTCGAGGCAAAACCGCTTTCTCTGAGTTGTAGTCCTCAACAAGATCCAAAGAGAACTGCCCACGCTGGCATTCATTCCAGCAAAATGATTATGTTTCTGTTGACTAAGGCACCACCAGTCGGTGCTTGCTCTCAGCAGCAGCGGCAGCAGCAGCAGCGGCAGCAGCGGCAGCAGCGGCAGCAGCGGCGGCAGCAGCAGCAGCAGCAGCAGCAGCGGCAGCAGCAGCAGCAGCGGCAGCAGCGGCGGCGGCGGCGGCAGCAGCAGCAGCAGCGGCGGCGGCAGCAGCAGCGGCGGCGGCGGCGGCAGCAGCGGCGGCGGCGGCAGCAGCAGCGGCAGCAGCAGCAGCAGCAGCAGCAGCAGCAGCAGCAGCGGCGGCGGCAGCAGAGGACGTTCTTGAGTCAAGTCTCTAAAGATTGAAGAACACATCAGACAGTGTCCTTGTGTCCCTCGTCCTCTGCTGATGTCATCACTGCCTGCAGGTATTGCTCGTAGAGAGAGGCGGGTCTGATTAGTTTCAGCCAGCAGAGAAGTTGAGATACGTGGCAAACTAATCCAAACTGTCAGACCACATATAAAAAGCTTTTGTTTGAGCTGGTTGCGCTAACAGCCGAGCTAGCGCCGCGGGATGAGACATTGAGGACAGAGCCGATTGAAAACTAAAACTAAAAACTAAAAACTAAAAAACCCCGATACCGGTATCGGGGGTCGATACTGCGTTAAAATACTCTTACTCGTATTCGTTTTCAATTGCCGATACCAAGAACCGATACCACTCAACAGTATTTCGCTACAACAAACTGGTCGCGCTTTGTGGAGAAAAAGATTTGTTGTCCTACCTGACTTCAACGTCTAGGGCAGGGGTCGGCAACCCGTGATCCAGAGCCGCATACGGCTCTTTCGTCGCTCTCTTGCGGCTCTTGCAGCAAGGTGTGTAGAGTAATGCTGCGTTCACACCGAACGCGACGGAAATTATTGCCGTCCCGCCGGTTTGAATCAAACGGCTGCTGATCCACCAGAAGTAGCGCTGGCAGCGGCCTCATTCAGACGCTGTTGTGCGGCTACGGATGATATTATTGTAGCCGAGTGTCTGTTGTGTGTCTATATTTGTAATTCTAATAAAATGAAAACACGCTGCAGGGTAACTTGAACCACTTTTTTATCTCCTTCACACACGTATATCCCACAATTCCACTCCTCTTTTCCTTTCCGTTTCTCCCTCCACAATAAAAGCACCGGAAACATAACTTGGAACACAGCTTCCTATATAATTGCTCGATCCTTAATATTATCGCTTACATTATGAACCCGGACACGGGGCGTTTTATGGTCCGACATTAGAGGGACTTCCACAAGACGTTTAAAGCTTGGGATAGCCTTCTGTTAATTTTGTACTATAGGCTTGACATAATCTGCAGAGGATAAAATAAAATCTGCCTCCAAATTAATTGCACTTTCATGGAGACCAAATCTAAGAAGTATTGGTATCGGTACTCGGTATCGGCAAGTACACAAATAAAAATACTCATACTCGTAACGGTTTGTAAAAAATGGTATCGTTGCATCCCTAATTTTTTCGTGATAAGGCACAGCTGTAACCTTTCTAAAGAGTTCGGGTCCGTCAGAGTGTCTGCAGATTTTAGTCGAACTGATCATTAAAACATCGGCCATTGAGTTGAGACTACTACATCTATACATTTTCCTTTTTTGCTTTAAAAAGACAATGAGAACACGCTTGACGATTTCTGTACAGATTTCTCTGTTGTTGAAATGTTGAAACGTTTGAGAAAATACAAGTACACAACAGCAACTCATTAGGCAAAATAATTCAAGACCTCAAATAATAGTCTTTAAAACAAGAAATAAACTAAAGAAAAAACGGGAGGTTTTAAGGACCTGCAGACACCCGGTGTGTGTGTGTGTGTGTTTGAACATGTGTTATGTGTGTGCGTCCCCCTCACCCTGCTGACCTAGGGCTCCCTGTCTGATGACACATCCCCGTCGGCCCCGCTACTGGCGTTGGGGTCCGGTCGGGAACGTACAGCTCCTTTTTCCCTGCTCGACTCAGAGGGGCCCTTGGAGCGCGTCTTCTCTTTCCTCTGCTGCTGCTTCTCCTGCTTTGACAGCTGAGGAAACACAAGCAACGTACAGGATGTGAGAAACAGTTACATCCTGTTGGATCCTATTTGTAGGATACTTGTGGTTTTCGGAAGATGTTCGGGTATGTTTGTAATAATATTTATGTGAAATCTTTTACATTTGCAGAACAGAATAAACATGGAGTGCATAACACGAGGCTTAAAGCTTGCAAACTAGGGTAAAATTACAGAAAATGTTGATTATACATACATACACATATGTACATACACATATGTATATACATATATATACATATATATATATATATATATATATACACACACACATACATATATATATACATATATATATATACATATATATATATATATATACACACACACATACATATATATACATATATATATATACATATATATATATATATATATACATATATATACATACATATATATATACATATACATATATATATACATATATATATACATATACATATACACACATACATACACACATACAGTTAGATTTATATTTACAGAATATATACACTAAGTAGTTCCCTGTGAAGATGGAAGTTTATTTTGAAACAAAATCAACGTTTTCCGAAGAAAACGCATGTAAAATGAGGAGTAACTTTTGGTAAGAACCGTTGTGTGATGGTATGCTGTAGAAAAACATCCCCTTTGGCTGAACTGGAACTGAGACCGGGGTTCCTTGGGGCTCACATCATGAATGTGTTGCATCATGATCACTGACCATGACCTTTGCAGCATGTTCAGTATTCAGCCAAAGGTCCCGACATGCATGAGAATTAGTGAAATTAATTCAAGGAGAAACGCGTCAGCGCCACAGACCAGCACTCCATGTGGATGTGCCACCACTCCTGCTCTCTCCTCACCAACAGCCATGCTGGCTCATCATATGCCCACTTCAACAGGACTATTGTTGTGACTGCATGCGCGTCCTCTCACACGGTCCAAAATAACAGTTCACAGCGCCAGTCGTAGTCAGTACTCCAATCAAACCGCTCCTCCTTTCCTCATTGTGTTCTTCACGGCTCATGAAACACCACAACAGGAGCCTCCATCTGAAAAGGGGCCTGTAAACACAGGTGCTAAAACTTTAATGGCTGCTGGGAAATATTCATGAGCTAAATGTCATCTTAAAAATCCAAAGCATTGCATAAGACATTACATTATTTAAAGAGGACCCAAAGAAAAATATGTGGTATTCCCATTTGAACCCATTAACATGCTGTGCTACCGAACCAGGCTTACGTAAGCCCATGAAAGGGCAGGCAAATATGTATGCGAGAGCAAATGGAAATCAAAGTTGTATTTGCTGAAAGTGGTGCTGACTGAATTATCATTTCCTTTGAAAGCTACAAACCCCCAAAACTCACATCCCAATCTTGATAGATACCTTACATCAAACATTTCATCCTTTCTGTGCAAGTTGGGTTTCCTTCCAGGGCCCCGAAGCCAAACGCACAGTCAGGTGATCAACCTCCAGAAAAAGGACCCTCTGCCATGGACCCCAGTCGGTCAGCGTCCCAAAGGCAACATCCAAACGGCATGATTTTCATTGCTCTGGATAACCCTTGTTTGCTGGCCGCTTGACCCCGCAGAGGAGCAAATCCCTTATTCATGGACAGAATGGAACAGTGTCTGTTGGCCATTGCTTCATTTCCCCCCCGTGCCAAGCTTAGCCTGTTGGCTGGCCTTTTATCCCTGATGCTCAGCCTCAGCTTTGGCTCATCGGCCCACACAGCAAAAACTCCCAAACAGAATAGATTAGAATTCTGAGGACTGCTTAATATCCCAAAGCTGGCCTGAAGCCAAAGCATAGGGACGCTGGCCGGGTTCCACGGAAGTGACCAGAATTCATTGAGGAGGATGGATATGAACATCTTCTGGAACAAGAGGCTGAGAGAGGTGCAGACAATGGTGCTTCATTCAAGGTATGCAGAGGTGAAACTAACCAGTATTCTTTTTTTAAACAATAATAACATAAGATACCTGCAAAACTACACTCAATTACCACAAAAAAAATGCATTTTCATTATTATCAGTCCAGTCCATTCCATTCCAAACTGAGTTACAGGAGACGCAATGTGGAGTGAATCCAAAGTGTTGTGATCAAACACAGGAGAAGGTCAAACATTAGTAATCCCTACGTTGTATTGATTTAATTGCTGGAACTCAGCCATCAACTGGTTCCGATGTGCTTTTAGCAATGGGGGGTCAACCATTCACACATTTAGAGGCTTCAATTCACCTCAGTTGCATGTCAGCCGGAGATCCCGGAGAGAACCCATGCTGACACGAGGAGAACAAACAGACTCCACGTAGAAGGCTCGTCTAGCCTGGGAATCAAACCTGGGCCCCTCCTGCTGTGAGGCAACGATGCCAGCCATCACCAGCCTGCAATCTTTTTCAATAAATAATACTAACTTTTATATTAGTTTCACACTAGAATTTCCACCTTCAGGTTGAATGTTGCAGTTAACATCCCTGTGAGTCTAAAATGTCATAATGTTATCATAATGCATCATTTGTATGAAATTGTCATAAATAGTACATCAATTCTGCAGTTGTGGCCAAAGGATTTGCAACCAGAAGACATAATCAAATAAATAGAACCTTCTGAGCATGAGACCAGCACGGCTCCAGGCCCGGCGATGTGCGCCCGCCTACACTAGTCAGGACTGAAATATTTCAACACAGTGTCCCCCCCGGATTCTGTGAGACCATGAGAGGCGGAGCTAAGACCATCGAGGGGGTCGGGTCCTCATGCTGCCCTGGATGAATGTTTTGTACATTTTAAAGTCAAATGCATAGTACTGGTGAACTTTAAGAGGACAGATATATGAAGAACTTTGTGCTCTTTTTTTTAGCAGTAGTGGAATGTATCCAAGTACATGTACTCAAGTGCTGTACTTAAGTACAATCTTCAGGTACTTGTAGTTTACTTAAGTAGTTACAATATGTAACAATATACTTCTAATCCACTACATCTAAGCGGGAAAGATTGCACTTTTAATTTACTAGTTTTATTTGACAATATTAGTTACTATTTAGGCAACTTTCCAGATCATTAATCCAAAATATAAATCAACTAATGAATTAGGATGCATCGTTAATTATATTAAGTATAAAGTAGTTAAATAAGCTCCACTTTTACCAGCTGCAACATTACAGTGATGAACACATTAATGCATCTATAATAACAATACAATAATAAAGTCCCAATGTGAATATATTATTTGAAATGGGCAATTTTGCATAGTGAGTATACTTTTACTTTTGATACTATAAGTATATTTCAAAACGTATTACTTTGTACTTTTACTTAAGTAACATTTTGAATGAAGTACCTTTACTTGTAATCGAGCAATAAGCCAGATGAGACGGCGCAGTCAGAGCGAGCGCTGCAGGAACACCGACACGGCCGGAGCCGAGAGCCACTTCACTCTCCGAGAAGTGTAACAATATTTTTTGGTTCATTATGAAACTATGGCGGAGTAAAAAAGGTTATGGCGGTCCACCAGAGTCTAGGTAATAATGGATGAAGCCTATGGACCGCGGTGATCTCCTGACTTTTTCCTCCTGTGCCACCATCACCAAAAATATGTTTGACATAAGTAATGGCTGGAATCATATCTTGGAGCTCGCAACAGAATACAACTAATTGAGGGAAAGAAATTGTCTATTTTAGAGATGGACTCGGCAACACTGGAGAAACCAGCAAGAGGACGTTAGATTTGAGAGCGTCCAACCCAAAAACCCAACGGTTCCCCACTGAGAGCAAACTGAAGAGATGGAGAGGATTCTTTATTGGGTCGTCATTAGAGCAGCTTGTAAATGTTGGATGGATAATTTCTTGATCTAAAAGTCAGTTGAGCTCAGATCTGATTTCATATTTCTAGCTACAAAATAATTAAACAGCGGTCAGTGAAAATTGAAAATAAAATAAAATGTTCTCTATATTATGTCTTTGCACAGTTCATGTTTCTAAACAAAATCCTTTTCAGAAAAAAAAGAAAACCTGCTCTACATCTAACAGGAGAAGCACGAGTAAATGTCACCACCTAGTGGAACACAATGAGAAATGAAAAGAGGAAATACACTTTGTGAATGATCTGATTGGGTAGAGAGAAGCAGCCAATTCAGTTAGTTTTTTTTAAATGAGATGTCAAGTCAATTTTAGTTATATGACCAAATATCACAACTCTCGCCTCAAAGGGCTTTGAGAAGAAGCAAGTTCATGATGACTCGGCTGAAAGCAGTTGAGAACTAATCAGTGGACCTCGAGGTAAACCGTTCTGTCGGACTACTTTGTCCCAGCCTTCATGCGCAAAAACACGTACCTGTCTGGGGTCTGAGGGGCCAGTGGGGGACGTCAGTTCGATGGTGACGGGGCCGTCGTTTTGAATGTGGACCTGCATGGAGGCCCCGAACTTCCCGTCTGGAGACACAAGACCAAACAGACATTTTACATCCGCCAGAACGAGACCTGGACATCAAACATCAAAGAAGAAAGATGAAGCCAGCTTTCATCTGTCGGCATCACCGACACCGTTAGCCCACAGTGGACTAAAAAGTAACCCCAACGTCAAGAGGCAGTCGGTGTTTCACGAGGACGTGGGATGGCGTGGACCCATGAGACACTGGGGACAAAAGACAAAGGGTCTGTAGGAGGACAGGAAGTTCCAACTTAAGTGCTCTCCTTTCTTCAAACAGGGTCCAGGAGATTAATGACACCATCTGCACAATGAAGCCGTGGGCCTCGGTGGAAAAGCGCTGCATCATCATGTTTCCTCTCTGGGGGCGGGGGGGGGGACTAATTAGGAAGCCTTATGCCTGCCTTGCTGGGACAAGGTGTTCTCCGCACCCGCTCCCCGGTGGGCTGACCCAATTCACTGTCACCACCACGCCATCACCGCAGCGATAATTCCCCCCTCACACTGAGATGGGAATACTGCAATGAAAAAGCAGGGAGGGGGTGGAGGGGCTCTGATCCAAACGTATGAGTGGGTGGCAATAACGATGATCCTCAACACTTTCGTGTTTAATAGGCTCGGAAACTAGCTTTCTTTTTTTCAGCCATCTTGTCCTCTCGGGGTCCTGGGACTCCACAGGAACAAGCTTCTGACCCCCACACTGACTCTGGAAACTGCGACCTCACAAAATCTATCACGCTGTCGTAGAACTACAGACGTGTGCAGTGTCTCCATCTAGCCCACCCAAACGAAGAAGAGTTGAATCACTTGGGTGTCCCTCCCCAACTTCAGTGGATCAAAACCAATCAGGTCTGGAGTTTCTCTGCAGAGGCTCGGCTTCAAAATGAGATGGCAGTTTTTGAGCCTCAACAAAGGTTGATGTGACCTGCAACAGACTGGTGAGGCTGGTTTTTAGCCTCATTGATTGCTGGAGATGCCTTTTGCTTCCGATGCAGCTGTTGATCCCCACAAGAGGAGTCAGCAGTCAGTGATGGTAGAAAACAGTCAGTCACATCGTGAATCACTAGAATCCACCAGAGGTCCTCGAGCATGCAGCTATAAAGAGCACAGCCAGTAGGAAAACATTAAGCTCCGGGTGTACTCGCCCTTGATGAGCTCCGGCTTGTAGCTGCTCCTCATGTTCTCCAGGATGCTGCTGTAGAAGGGTTGGGCCAGCTCAGCGGGCATGGCCGCGTGGAAGTCCGGCTTGTTGCCCTTCAGGATACACTGCAGCGTGAACTGGCTCACGCACAGCACCTCGAAGTCCCGGTCCATGACGCTTTTGGCCCACGCTCGGCCGCTTTCGTCCTCGAACAGCCGCAGGTTGAGGATCTTTCGTACTCTACACACACACACACACGCACACACGCACACACGCACACACACGCACACACACGCACACACACGCACACACACGCACACACGCGCACACACGCGCACGCACGAATGCACGCTTTTATTGTCAATATTATTCTACTATATCCACTGTTGCTGTTATTTTTGGTTGTAACTTTTTCATCATGCCTACTACTCATTAAATTAATAATTTCATATTCATTGAATGTGCTGTCTGTCTGTGTAACTCTGTTACGTTGTTCATTCCTCTACACATGAGATCTATTGCTTCTGTCCATCCGGGCAGATGGATCCTCCTCTGTTGCTCTCACCAAGGTTTCTTTCCTATTTTCTCCCCCTTAAAAATGTTCCGAACCGATGTGAGTTCCCGGGACAGAGGATGTTGTCTGTGTACAGATTGTAAAGCCCTCTGAGGCTAGTTTGGGATTTTGGATATACAAAATAAATAGAATTTTAACTGAACACTAAATTATTTCTGACACAAAAACATGGGGTGCATCCCGTTTCCCTCACTTGGATCTTTTACTTGCGTCTTAGTCCCGCCCACCAGGGATGCATGGAGAGACACAAGGAAGACAAGCGAGGAGAGAGGACACGAGGAAATATGTTTTAAGAGACATGAGACGTCCTTTCTTCTGAAGCGTCACGTGAAGCGACGTCGGTTTCTGATGACTGCAGCGCCGATCACAGCTGGATCAGCTGTCAGTCGGCTTTAACAGCTGGACAGACTTTTGACGGAGTTTTTTTAACGGAGTTGTTTTCTGGTCCGGACAGTTTATAGTGAACATGCCAATAAAAATATATTTAAAATATTGATAAAAATGATCGTATAATGTTTTCAGATGAGTTAATAGCGGTAAACTACTACTTGTATTAATAAAGAAACAGTTATCATCAGTGTCAGAGTGGAGATGTTTTCTTATAGTCTGTTATCTGTTAAATTGGACGACTGTGGCTCAGTGGTTAGCAACTCCGTCTTTCAATCAGAGGGTCAGTGGTTCGATCCCCGGCTACGGTAGTCCATGTCGTTGTGTCCTTGAGCAAGACACTTAACCCTAATTGCTCACCGTTGCTGTGTCTACTGTATATCATGTAAGTCGTGGTTTGTCTTCAACGCTGCAATTAATTTGTTTAGGCTCAATGTTTCAGGCCAAACTTAAATTATATAACTCATCAAACCCGACACAGGAATGATCAGCCTCACGTGACTGAATAGAAAAATGACACAAAAGTGTTTCATCTCTCCAGCGCTCTGATTTTAATTATATTACAAGTTATTGAGGGAAATAACAGATCAGAAAAGAGAAATATTTTTATAAATGAAGAAAGTAGTTTGAAGTGCTTTTGTTGTTCAGACCTACAATGAACATATTTTAACCAGATGGTGAATCAGAAAACAAATCTAATATATAACTTGAGTTTAATCTGTGATCCTCTTCGCTCAGCTGCAGCATCCAATCACATAACTGATAAACACTGAGGGGGCGTGTCAAGCGTTTAAACACTTCCTTGAAGCTCGCTCTTGTGGCTCCTCGATCATGGCTCATCCGTGATCCCTCCTTCCTAGCAGAATAAGAGCTTTGGGACGGCCGTCAATATGGCGGCGCCGAACAACTTCCGGTTCAATTGAGGAGCGAGGAAACGACAATTAAGAGACTTGGGATGCACCCATGGATTTGTAACTTTGTGTTGGTGTTGAAGGCCCCTCCCACAAACACTCACATGTAGTCTGCATCCTTCTGGGTGTCCTCCACCGACACTCCCAGCAGTACACACAGTCCTCGTCCTATTGAACTGATCTCTTCTTCTCCAACTGCAGGAACACAGGAAAAGACATGAGCAACGCCTAACTTAGCAATGCAGTGCAACTGCTAGGGGAGCTAACGCGCATGCTCGGAGACGGTAATAGACGAAGGCGGTTCAGCGACACTACAAGAATGGGGTGCAAGAAGAACAATGCCACCTCTCGCTGGTCCGAGCGGTCGCTTACCCGTCACGCTGGCCTTGGTGACCCTCTGAATGATAGCTCTCATCGTTCCGCGCTCGTGTGTCTGTCCTCTCTCTCGCTCTCTCTTTCTCTCTCTCGGCTTCCGTACACCTCCGCTGTGGACTAGACGCACAGCGCACACGTCCCCTCCTTCTTCCGGAGGCGTGTGGGACAGACGTGCTCCCTCTTCTTCGTGGCTAAAGTTTAGTTACTCGAGTACTTTACAATTCTGAGGTACTTCTACCTTATTTGGGTTGTTTCATTTCCTGCTCCCTTGTGCTTGAAAGCGACTCCACCAGATTTTAGAGGGAAACATTCTAGTTTTGACTTTGCAGATTTTAAATTTTAAACCTATGAGCAGAGAATGTGATGCATTTTTTTCCAGTAAATGTACACACCAACAGTATTTGAAATATCTCAAATAACTTTGGGCCTTTAATACATCAGAAATAATGAATAGTACAACAGTTAACTGTGACAACGCTTATTTTCCTGCATAGCACTTGTTCTCGCCTTTAAGTTTGTTTTATTTAATTTTGAAAAGCAGGATTTTCAAATGTAATTATTTTTTTTACAGTGAGGTATTATAATATATTGTAATATAATAGCAACCTCTAAATATGAATTATGTATTACAAGCAGGGAATGAGAGAGAGCTTATTTTCCTGACATAACTCAAAACCTTTAATTGATACATCAGACCAACTGTGTGACGCATCAGAGCTATAATGCTGTACACATTTTACAATATTACATTATAGTGCAGTGTTAATGTGTCGGGTATTGCATGAATGGATATCGTTGCTTTCACTGGGTCGTAGCAAGAAAAGGTGCTTCTAATACCATTCCCACCTCATAGGCCTTCTTTTCTATTTGTTGGAAGACAAAGAGGATGAATCCCTCTTGGCTGCCTCAGTCGTGGGTTAGAGTTCACCTTAAAAACATGGCTGATGTTATTAGTAACGCATAGCATATAGAACAACCTCTTGCATAATGAAGAGATTAGGTTTATTTCCACATCATCAGCCGGAACAGGAGCCGACAGTAACATTACTGAATACTGTTGGCAGGGAAAGAATAAAATATATCTCAGGGTCAGACCATTAGCATCCAAACACAATGGCAGAGAGTGTCCTCAAACCGAAGCATTCATTCATAGTTCCTTGTAAATGCATCGTCTCTCCATGAGCCCGGTGTCCATCGTCACTCGTCCCTGTACCTGTCTCGATGAGGGTGTTACAATTGTCAAATAAAAAAAAACACACCTGTAAGTCCCAGTCAGTAATGAAGCGATGGGTATTCACCTCGTCTGTGTTTACATCCTCCAGTTGGCATGAGGGGAGTTAGTGTTGTAATGTCTCGTTCCCTCTGCTGCTTCTCTGTTTAACTCTCTTTTGCTACTTGCAGCAGTGACTCATATGAGAGTTTTTTTCTTTATTTTCAGCCACTTGAAGTTGTGTACCTGTGAAGCCTTTCTCAGCTTCCAGGGAGAATGAATATACATCTGAGAGTCTCGGTGCTGGTGGGCGAGTCGGGCCTCACTGCCACTGTAAAGCTTGAAGCATGTAAACAAAGCCACGACAACACATTGCCCCTCATGCAGAGATGGATTTGTGGCTGCTGACTATAACTTACCGCTCATATTCAGATGCACAGTTCAGGAGTCTGCTGCTGAATCATGATCCCATCTACAGTTCCTCTAAAGGTCAGGTAGAAGCTCATGAGCAGCAATCGTTTTGTCCACACTTCAAAAGTTTTCACTTGTTATGTACAACAATATTATTGTTATCAGGGCCTTTTCAGAGTCACGGTTGCATTCCTGTCATGTGCAGGACTCACGAAGCACTTAGTTTCAGTCTCCACACGTGCATGTGATTATTGAAAGAAAGGACCGTAACCATCGATGCAGTTGTGCGACACTCTCACCACATGTATTCCATGTTTTCCAGGTGTAGGTGTGTGTGTGTGTGTGTGTGTGTAATGCCTTGGGGATTGGTAACCTTCCAGCTCAGCGTCCAATAATCTTATCTGTCATCTTTCACACAGTGTAAAGTATCTTTTCCCTCAGGAAACAAACAGTGTGTTCTGTTTTCTTGGCAGCATCGGATGGACAATCTAACTACAGCCACGACTGTCCGGTCTGCTGGAGGTGGAGGAGCAAGTGGCAGAAGTAAGATCTCAAAAGGCCTTTACCTGCAGCTGCTTCAAACAAGCTTAAAGGAGCCGTGTCACATCATATATCAGTGACAACACTAGACGGCATTAGTTTGATGACAGCGCTTTAAAAGATTGGTTCATTCTAATTAACAGAGGGGGGACAAAAGGGGGATCTGTCTCTGGCATGTCTGCTTCCACCTCAATACAATGAAGTGAGTCAACTTCCCAGAACACGCTGGACTGTTTTTCATACGAGGACTGAAGGAGAACTGTTTACAGTGAACCAGTGGCGATTCTAGAACATTTTACATGGGGTGGCAGAAGGGTGGCAAGTTGAAATTCAAGGGTGGCATATCACACACACACACACACACACACACACACACACACACACACACACACACACACACACCTGGGCCCCGTTCCTCGTACGTGGTTCAACTAAGTCCATCAAATGTCCTATTATCCAGCTTAAATCAACCCGATGATTGACATCAGGCTAACTCGGTTCCTCAAAGGCTGATCCGTGCTCAAACAGTCTCGTTAATTCAAACCAGACGTCAGGAATCAGGATGATTGCGCGTGCCCGTCCAACTTCAGAAGGGGGAAGCGTCGATCACCGAAACCATGATTATTTAACGGTACAACGGCAAACAAACTCAAAAGAAGAGCCTCTTTTTTCTCCGCTGACGAGCAGAAGATGATCATGAACGCATATGAGGAATTCAAGACCATAACTTTGGCGAAATCTAGTTTACAGCGCCACCGCTGTGAGGGCTAGACAAGACGCAGGGCAAAATATCACATGAGTTAAATATGTAAGTGTTGGGAAATGTATCGGCTAATTTTAATATCTCATCACTCCAATCAATCAGATTATATTTATTTAAATGTGCCTGCTGGCAATAGGCTTAATAATATGCATCATCAAATGAGATCTTATAGCGAAAATAATGATCTCAACTTTCAGAACAAGTAGATAAAAACGAGCCCAAAGAGGGTCTAATTGATACGAATTAATACTTATGATATATGTACTATATGCGCTGATGTAACATGTACTATATGTGTAAATTATATACAACTGGGAGTTTGAATACGTGTGTGTGAATCTGTTTATGGGCGGATCAGAATCTATGTTTGTATGTATTCATAATCAGAAATGCAATCAATTGAAGCAGTGAAAATTCTCTATATTCTTATCATGAGTCCACCTAAATAATTTTCTACAATAATGATATGCTGTGGTGCACTAATAACCCTGTCATATAATTATGAGTCTTCTTTAATTGCATGTACTCGGACATGAATGTAATGAACACATCCAGAAGTTTCTTAAGCTCCAAATCAACTTTACGAGCAGCGCGGCATGCAGCGGCTTTCTGATGTTCTCTGCATCGCCGCCACTGTATAGAGATGTACCACAAGGCTATGCACATATACAATATATAAACATATATATATATGCTATGTACTCAGTCTGTGAGACTCAATGCTCGGCTGCTCGTGTGGTGTTCAATGTACGGCTCGAGAAGGTCTCGTAAATAATCGATAGCGCTCGTACAGGAAGTCATGATGTGATAGTCATGATCGTAGAACTCTCTCCTATGAAACGATAATCTAACTAATATCGCTCCTTCAACGGGATCTCTGATGAAGGAGCTGCCATTAGTTTCTGGGGTAGTAACAAACTTATCCAGCTTACTGAAGTAAACCTGCGCTGGAGCAGGATCAAGTTTATGGATGTGTTGCTATGGTGATTTTTCCAAACTTGCTTCGTGGAACTGAAAAGCCTGGGTTATGTAATCTTATCCTGAAAATTATCCTGCTAACTCAGTAAGCCAGGTACGAGGAACGGGGCCCTGGTGTCTATATATATTTATTTATACAAATCCAGATAGTGAAAACAGACAAGAGCAATGGAATAGCTTAACAGTTAAGTTACATACGTAATGAAAATAAAAACTGAGAAAAAACTGCTATAACATTTTCTGTCAGTCCACCTTACTGTACTAAAGACGTTAGTAAGACGGTTAGCTAAGCTAACAGTAGTAACTTCAAGGCTAGCTAGCACAAGCAAGCTGTATAGCGAGCTAGCTACTGTATGCTACCGACTTTTGCAAGCTAGCAATTAAATAAACGATTGAAATTACAACGGAACTGTCTATCACATATGACCACCCATCACATTTTCTTGATTCACGATTCAGCAGTACTGTACCTTCTTTCATCACTGGAAGCCTACAGTAGGCTTGTCTCCAGTTAGTTGCGGGAGATGGGCAACCACGGTGACGAGAGCAAAGCGGACTCATGGACTCAACCATCTTACAGGGGAGGGGGAACTTAAAGATTTTAGAACAAGTTACCAAAGAGATCAACAGCTTAATTAGCAAAAATATAATACCATTATATAAATGTATAGTATATTATAGGAGACACTTCTGACAACCTGGGTGGCAAGTGGGGTGGCAAGCAATCTTTTTAGGGTGGCAGCTGCCACCCCTTGCCACCCCGGTGGTTTCGCCACTGCAGTGAACCAACCTTTCAAAGGCCACATGCTGGAACTGAAGTAAGGACATCAGTGTTCTTATGTGTGTTGAATAATTCAACCCTTCCTCACAAAGTGAAGCTACCCTGAAAGCTTTGTGAAGCACTACCTAACCAGCAACGTTACCTTGAGGTTTACTAAAGCAGCACTTGTTAAAAATAAAACAGGACCATGTACAGTATATGTGATATGATTTCGTAACAAAATACTAAACAAACAGCTTGTCTTTGCAGTATAGAGTATATTGACTCTCGGCCGGCTCCCAGGTCAGAAAGGGGAAGCGAGTCAGTCTCGTATCTGCAGGGGGATTGTTCCTCAGACTCAGATTGAGTCACAGTGATGCTGTCGCTGTGAAACTGATACTTCATGTAGTTCTCTACTCGAATGGCATCATAATTACTTTGCGGTGCCATAAGGATACATCATAAGCAAGCATTTAGATTGATTTCTTACACAAGGAACGATTGTGACGTTAAATCGTTAAATTCGCATCAAAAAGTACGTTAATTGACTGTACCAAAGGAAAAGATGTTCATAAGGTATTTCTCTGAAGTACAAGAGTCACTTTATGAACGGCTAAGCACCAAGCTGGAACGGGAACAAGGTACTTTGTTTTTTTTTTAGATTTGATTATATGTTTTGTGACTTTATCTTAATGAAGCTGCACAAGTGTGGTTAAATTATTTTAATAACATACTAATGTTAGCGCAGTTGAAAATTGAGGACTTTACCACTACGCCAAGATCGTCTCAGTGTACCATGTTGTAGGTACAACGCAGTCAGCAGTCTTCCTAAAGGCAGAGGGCAACCAGATCAACTTGTGACCACACTGCCGACTACCATGGAGCCTCTACAATATTGCTGCTTTCTCAAACTGATAGGCACTAAAGTGCCAGGACAGCGGCAAACAAACGACACTCGTCGAGAAGCTGTGGGTAGAGCCACATTTCCTGGGAACACCCATTGTTGTTACAACAGGTCGGCTGCCGTAAATCAGTTTTATGATCATAGAATGGAGGAGCTGCGGGGTTTTGTCTTCTGTCATTGCCTAAGTGTATAGATTGTGGCCCCTACATACACCTAACTACTGAGAATACAAGTGGTGATTTTATCCAACTTGTATTTAAAAAAAACTAGTGGCAGAAATGAGTTTCTTCCGTAGGGAGGCATAGAGATAGGGTAAGGAGCTCAGACATAAGCAGGGAACTTGAGGCGCTACTCCTTTGTGTCGAAAGGAGTCATCTGAGGTGGTTTGGGCACCTCATCAGGATGCCTCTTGGAAAATACTGCTGCTGTCTCTGTTTCTGTCTCCCACACAATCAGAGTTGTTCGAGGTGGAGTTTCCGCATGTTTCCTTGGCACGAGGCCCATAATGGAGTGGAAGGACATGTCTGACTGGCTGAGCAGGCAGCACTGACTTCATTCCCACAGAGGTTGCTGGTAAGATCATTGCCAACAGTGAAGAGTTACTCAACTTGTGTTTGATCAAAACATACACACCATGGTTTCTCTTCTCTGTAGTCTGCGACATCTCTGGTGGTTCACCCGAAATCTGATTTCAGGCCATGCATGAAGCAATATCCACTTAAGCAGGAGGCCATCAATGCTATTACACCTGTTTTTGAGTCCTTATTGAAGGCTGGCGTAATAGTCAAGAGTGTTAATTCGCTGGTGCGCACCCCAATTCTTCTGGTAAAGAAAATATGAGAAAAGGGGCAACCAACCGAGTGGGGATTTATCCAAGAGCGACAAGCAGTTAATGCTTCGGTGCACCCGGGAGCACCTCAAGGTTCTAATCCACACACATGTTTCTGTTTTTCTGTACCTGTGCACAAGAACTGTCCATTTGGTTTGCTTTTTCATTTAAAGGAAGAGGGTGTACCTGGACCCGCATCTGGTGCAGTTTTAAAAATGATGTCAGACAATTGCCAAGTGCTCTCTTCCACTATTACGCTAAATCAGCTCACAGCAGAGATAATTTAGCAAAAGGGGGTATATGCAGTTTATTGTAAACATATATCCACATTGTACAGTTTTTAGTAAAGTTACGCTAAAAGACAGCAAAATAGCACAGTGATAAAACATGGACGGAGATTAAATCTACATACTTTGGGAACTGTCCAATGCAGGTTATAATCCTTTTGTTCAACTGTTCATTAAGATGTAGAGGTGCCATCAAAGCAAATAAAAGCAACACTAAAGATGGTATAAATAGTTTAGAACATTTTATATCTCTTTATACGATATAACATTTTCAGGAAAACATTAAAACATATGAATATGTCATGATGTGGCTGTTATCTGTGTTATTGTGAAGTCCTGTCTTGTGTTTCCTCTGTGCTCCCTGCACTTCCTGCCCCTGTGATTGTCTGATTGTCTGCCCTGTGTGTTTGTTCCCTGCTGTGTCCAATCACATTTGAGCCCTGTTTGTCTCATGTCCCCTTGTCTGATCATTCTTTGGCTATGTGTGAGTATGTGTCGTTAGTGCCTGTTTTTGCCTTGTTTTGCCTTTTTTCCATAGAATAAATTTATGTTGCACCGTTGCTTTGGCGTTTGGGTCCTCCTTTTACCCCACTTCGTGACAGAATATCAAAATGATCAAATTCGTTAACTGACATTTAAGGAAATGTAAAAGAACAGGAACAAATATTTTAGAAATTACAATACGATGCTGGTTCACTGAAACAGTCGGCTGAACACCGTACACTATATGACAGCAGAGATTTGTCTGTGAATAACTAACCACCTAAGTAACGGCGAGGGGAGGCAGATCTCCAGCCCCATGGCACCTCTTCCCAGGTCGGCATGGGGTGGCCTAAGAGGTGCAAAGAGTTTTCTGTTCTTCGGTGCAGTAATAATTGTGCTCCAGACTGAAGAAAGGATTCGTGAACCAGCAACCAAAGCCATGTGTGTACTGATGGAGCACACATCAGAGGAGTGTGCCAAAGATCCAAAATATTTGAGACATCATTCTGCTTTTCTAGTCTAATCTATTTTTCCAACTTGTTTTAGGTTAAATTGCTCAAAGAGAAAACCTTCTGTAAGCATGTTGTGTCAAAGATTTTGGTAGACCAACACCAGACGTCATTCCTCCGATAGACTTTTACGTTCCAAAGAATCACACTTTTACTGATTGCTTTGAAGCAGAAGACGCTGGGCACAACTTGGGCAGTAAATAAACCGTTAAATGAAGGCAACATGGAACAAAACAGTGTTAACACAACCTGCATGGAGGAGAGAAGAGAGAGGAGCGAGAGTTGGAAGGTGAAAGAAGACTAAGTTAATGTTTGGCGGGGACAACACACACACACACACACACACACACACATTCAATAACCTGGAATCTACTAACCATCCACGGACATTCAACCCCTCCTGCGCTTTCACCCGCCTCTCTTACCCCACACTTAAGTAGTGTCATAATTTATGTTAATTAAGGACATTGAGTGCCATATTTTGGACTGTATTTGTGTTAATTGTTTGTTAATGGACATTGTGCTTAAGGCAGTAAAAAGTGACTGCAAATGTATTTGGTTCATGTTTTCTGATGATCTGATGATAGCGAGGTTAACAGGCTAGCCGCTAGTCTAACTGTTTCAGGTAGACTACTCTTGAAATGATAGGTTAAGAAGTTAAATCAGTAACATATTCTCCTGTCTGGTGCCCAACACCTACCTGTTATAGTTGGAAGGAAAACCACGCTACATAATACAACAACACATTGAAGGGCTGAATTCACAGTCTTCACTAATTATTAGGCCTACTTTAATGTCAGAGATAATCGGCTGCAATAATGAATGACCACTTTTTCACTTTGTAATGTTTATTGTTCACTTTTTTTTGTTGCATCTGCAGAATGCCAACTGACAAGTGGTTATGCTGAAATGTTAGAATTTTCTTTTTTTAAATACAAGTAGATTAATATCTCCACTTGTCCTCTCCTTATATGTGTCAGTAGATGCCGCCAGCTGCCAGTGCCTATTTTATTTTTGCAAACATTGAATGTTAAAACTCTGAACTATTTTTCTGGGTCAGACCATTTGTGGTGAAAGAGCTCTGTCCATTACATTTAATTATTCCAAGTATCTGTTTAATAAATGCTTAAAGACATTTAAGTATTTCACATCACATTTGTTATCTCACATCACATTTGTTATCTCTAAAAGATTGAAAAGATCAATTTCCATAACGCCAAAGGAGTGCTGTTTGGTTGCAGCTGTCCTGACATCTGACTGACGCCTGCCACAGAACAGTCAGTAATCGCACTCGCTGTCTCTCCTAAAATGTCACTATTCCTTACATGGAAAACAACATTCACTGAGAGTAGACATTTAGATTATGTGTAAATCAGATTTTCTGTTCCCACATTTAAGATGTGAGAAAAATGTGTTTAGATTTACTGGTAATAATAATATATGTGTGTCTTTTCTACAGCAACGAGCGCGCCCTTCACGCCCACTCTCCGGAGCAACACTGAGATTCCTGGTATGCAGCTGAATGATGCTGAGACCGGACTTACCACCACGCAATTTTAATGTTGGCTAATAAATTTGACATGCCATCATTGATGCTTAGGTAAAATTTGTGATTTATTGTAGGGCTAAATGTGACGTATAATTTTTTTATAAAAATATAATATATTGTCTGAGTGGCATTTCTGAATATTTCCTTAAGCAATTAGTGTTAATGGTGTCTATGAAAGCTTGATTCCAAGGTAAAAACTAAATGAACATGTGGGATTGTGTGAAAATCTCTGAATGATAGAAGGATCGTCAAAAGTATCATGTAGATATTTGCTGTAACCTCAAAGTCATGATTGTGGAGCTTTGAGCCAAGACAATAATCCCTGTTTGTAATATTAATTTAACTAATTTGTAATTCCTCATCATTAATGTGGAAACTGATCTAAAATAATATTTTTAAACATTCAAATCGTTCTGCTTTGTTGAAACTTTTCTTATCGGGATCAGTTTGATTAATTCCTTGAAAAATTCCACATCATAATATACTGTTACTTTGATTTGACTAAGTTAAGTGGCAACTTATTAACTGTTCCATAAATGAAGAATTTCATATAAATCATTAGGACATGTCTTTTGTATGAGATAATGCTGGAGTTTCTGCAGGCAAATGAAGATCTGTCTGTCTCTCATCCCTTGGTAGCTCACGCATGCACGTAGGTAAGCACGCACGCACATAGAAACAAAACGTGACCAAGGCTGGAATGCAGATTCAGAAAGTCATTTCTTCGTCCTTGAACTTTGACAAGTTGACTTCGAAATCTTGTATGCTCCAAAGCTAACACATTTTCTTGGCCTGTTTGCCCACTTCTAGCTAACGGACGTTTAAAGAACCAAGTTGAAGAAACCCGCAAAGAGGAATTCTACAAAAAACACCACTGCTAACAGACTGCCTCAGAGACTGCACCTGCTGACCAGCCACACAGTGCTTTATTGACTTTTAAGGTAAGAAATATTTTTATTTTAATGTCAAATGTGTTTATTAATGTTTCTTACATGCTCAAAGCGGTATAAAATCTGTAAATTCATGTATATCATGTTGAATAGGTGCATAATTAATAAAATGTTGGTCTACCTTTGGGGGAAAAAATTGTTTGGAGGTCACTCAACGTTTTTTCGGTGTAATTATAAGGCAAGACCGGAATTTTTTTTAGTGTGGGATGTGTGGAATGTGTTAACACTTGTATAGGGATATTAAATTAATATGCATGCAGTTCACGTCAACGAACCAGTCACATTTAGTTATAGCAAAACATGACAAAACAATCCAACAAAACTGTAAAACACTGCACACTCAAGAGCACGAGCCACAATATAAGTATGTGTTGTTCGCGTCTGCACAACACTTTTAAAGCATCACGACGTAAAAAAAGAAAAATCAAACGACAACACAAACGCTGAAGGAAAGCAGCCGGACAGCGAGGGAGAGAGATACTCGTAAAGTTGTGTAGTACCCTCAGTAAAAAAAACAATAAAACATCAAATCTGGCGACGTGTTTGTGACATCCTTCATTGCACATAAGTGCGGGGAAACTTCGGCGGCCTGGCACGGACAGGGAGATAAATCTAACCACACAAAGTTAGTGAGAGCTAGCTAGTTAGCTCCTCGACAACCACTAAACTTAGCAAACCAGTCCCTGGCTCAACGCGGGCGGTAGCAGCAGGAGCAGTAGCAACAGTGGCTTGTTTATGATTAAATACACTGCAGATGTAAAAACACAAGCAGTTCACTCACCAGATGCTGTTCACTTGATAAAGAAAAAGTCCATCTGCCTCTTTTTGTTAACAAACTCGCCAGTACCAGTTCCTTCTCCATGGCTTTGAACGCCAGTGACTGCTTTTTAGGAGCTGAAGATATCCACGTTGTCAGTAAATCCACCACCAAGTCTGTTTCTCCTCTTTCAGCCATTGAGTGTTAAAAAAAACAATCAATGGCTTTGAGTGTTATTGAGTGTTAAAAAAAACAGCAGAGAAGACTTAGCTAGCCCTTGACCGCCCACCACTGCAATGCAGGCTGTATGGCCATATATCAACTCCAATAAACGGCTACAGCCAACCTTCGAAATCAGGGTTTGATTCCCACTCCTGTATTTTACAGCAAACACAGAGACTGAGACACGATGACTAGATGTTTAGCTGATGTCACAGAGAGGCACACACACAGTTGTCACAAACCGGGCTGCACTTCCATGACAAATAATGTGGATACACACAAAATAAGTGGGTTTAACAGAAAAAGGGTTTATTTACTTCCACTAACAGAACCAAACCGTGAACTTGTCACCAGTCCAACCTGGTGCATTGGGGCAGAGAGAGAGCACAGACCTGAGGGCCTTTTAAGTTGCTGCCGCTAACGAGCGCAGGTGTAGGCATGGTATGCAGAAAGGTCAATGGGTTGTCTGTGTAGACCACCACTGGCGACACCCCAGACCCTACATGAACTGCAAAATGTTGCAGGGCCCAGACCAAAGCCAGGGCCTTCTTCTCAACAACAGTAATTTAACTGATGTCGGTTGAATTTCTTAGAAAAGAAACTAACAGCCCTGTCAACTCCCAGCTTCCAACATCAACACGGCTAACGCTCCTACGTCGCTAACGCTCAACCTGCAACACAAAAGGACGGTGAAAACGGGGAGCAGCCAGCACTGGCGCTGAACACTTGCTTCCTGGCACTCGGTTGACCACACAAACTGAGCTCTGGCCTTCAGCAAGTCAGTAAGAGCCAAAACATAAGAAAGATCCTTGCAGAAACAACGATAATACCCCATCATACCAAGGAATCTCATGAGCTCCTTTTTAGTAGCAGGCCGTGGAAACTGCTCCACTGCCCAGACTTTGGCATGCACAGGAGCCACCTTCCCCGGTCTGACCACCCGACCCAGGTAAGTCACCGTTTGAAATATATACTTCAAAATCAGCTCTTCAAATTGCCATGCCTGTGTTTCTGACAAATGGCTGAACCCCCTTAGCCTTTTGAGGGTTGCTGAATTTTTTAGCCGACCAGAAAGCAACCCCTCATCAGGCTCGAGAACATCATCTTCCATACTCTCGACCCAAAGCCCATCCACTGTACCAGCCACCAACACTGGACCCACTGCCGCTAGTTTATACTAACCCTCACCAGGCGCCCCTGCAGAGTGAGCATAATAGGGTTTAAGCAAGTTGACATTGAACAACTTCACAGGCTTCCTGCGACCAGGAGTTGAAATCAAATAGTTAATGTCTGAGATGTGTTTAACCACTGTATACGGACCCGACTACTTTGCCTGGAAGGATGAACTCTAGGGCTGCAACTAACGATTATTTTAATAATCGATTAATCTGTCGATTATTTTTCAATTAATCAATGAATTGGATAAAAAAACTAAAGAAAATAATTTCCAACCCTTTATTCAAAAACAGAACTGATGGTGCAAAAATCTTCAGAAAGTGCACTAACAGGTTGCTCCTTGAACATCCCTGAGCTGTTAAAGTAATAATTAAAAAATAAAATAAATGGACTAACACAAACATACACATGTATGCTTTACATCTGCCAAATATATAGGCTTTTATTAAATAAAGTGCACAAAAAGTAATATTTTTATTTAAAGGGACCTGAGCTGTCAGAACAACAAATAGGCTAACTTATAAAAAATAAAGAAAAATACAAATCAGAAAACTTAACAGGATTTGTTTGAACGTCAGAACTTGTTCTCTACACTCACAAACTCTCACGGACACACTTACAGACGCACACACACTCACAAACACTCAGACGCACACACGTGCTCTCGCTCTCGCTCTCTCTCTCTCTCTCTCTCTCACTCCCTTTGTTCAGACACATTGCATTGTTCTTAAGGAGCTAACGCTAACTAGTCAAGCTAATAACGAGTAAACAGCAGAAAGCTGCTGGAGGGACGTTACGTCTTCACTTCAAAACGGAACACAACCTGCCGACCAGGGTTGCCAGGTCTGTGTGACAAAACCAGCCCAATGGCCAATAAAACCAGCCCAAAAAACAGCCCAATATCAGAACTCAAAATATGCCCCTGCCAAACCATATACACTGCTTTTAAAGTCCAACAGCATTGCTATCATTGCCAAATGTATTGGAATATCTACAAAGTAACACCAACTAACACTAACTACCAGACCAGAGTTGGGATCGAGCCGGGAGACAGAGCATTAGGTGCGTGTGTGTATGTGGGCGTGTCCCATGTCCATGTGTGTACGTGCTGATCTGGAGTCAGTTTGGTAGGATTTGGGTATAAATAAATAATTTCATTTAAAATATGGATTTTTATTTAAAGATATTCATGTAATTTGCATGCAAAATAGGTCTACCCGAACCAGCGGACAAAAAATTCAACCCGCGGCAACACTTCAAAAGTAGCCCAATTCCGCGGGAAAACCGCGGACCTGGCAACACTGCTGCCGACTAGCCGCGGCAGCTGAGCCTCAACCGGAAGTGCTCTACTAGCTGCCCCGGTTTGATCTGTGTTGTGAATTCCAAATTATACGAGGAGGACGGGTAGTTAAATTCACAGAGATTTATTATCAATATAAAAATAGTCTAAACAGAGCAATGCATTCCGGGCAGTTTAACGTGCACACGGTCCTAATGGAACTTGACTAGTTCAGCGGTCCCCAAAGATTAGGCGCTTAACAAAGAGTGCGCAAAGATTATATTTGGGTTCTCCTTGTGGAGCCCATTGGTAAGAAAGAAAAAACAGTTTCCGGGCGTGGTTAATACACAGCAACAGTTTCAACAAGTGTTCATTGTCTGGCCCGACCTTGAACAGAAGTTTATACACAGCAACAGTTCAACAACAGTTCATTGTCTGGTTTTCAGCTGGCTTTTTATCAGAGTTGTTATTTTCCACATCTGCTACTGTGCTGTTGGACGGCCTTGCCTCCACGATGTGTTTCAGTCAACGTTACGGTCTCAGCTGGTCTCTCCTCTACCTCCGCTCTGCTCCGCGCTCAACTCAACTTTTTTTTTTCCATACTCAAACATCTCCGCGACTTATTGAGTGGCGTAATAATCGCGCGACTCATCATGAGCAAGTTTTATCACATGACCACGAAGCTTGGATGGAGTGACAACTTGAAAAATGTGATCTCCGACAAAATCCTCCCCATGGGGAACCCACTCACCAAAATACCGTCCTGAAGAAAGTAGCCCCTGGAAACTGTTTCACCTCACCATCCGACAGCATTGACCCAAACAACTCTTTCAAGGACTGATCCGTTCTCTGTCCACTCTGCAGATCCCTATGAGACACGGACAAAGGAAAATCAAGTAAATGCAGAACAATTTCCTCCGCATCCCCATGTACCCCCTTTGAGCGCGACTTATTGACCGCGTCACAACACACGCAGGGAACACTTCAGGAAAACGTATAGCACTCTGATCAGGTGGTTCTGAGCCTGAGGGAGAGGGCGTGACTAACGGAGGAGAAGTTTGCCCGTTTGGCATATGTGCCCAAACGCGACTACCAGCCAAGTCATTGCCCAAGATTATGTCAATCCCTTCCAATGGCAGCGCAGGTGTCATCCTAAGAGATGCAAGTCACCCATTATACCGGGAGACTGTGATGAAGAACTTTCTTCCCCTCGCAAAACATCCTCAGAAGGTTTACCATCTCTGATCAACTCTATCTCTGATTAACTCTAACGCCAGCTCTGTCTACTGCCGCAACCTCTCAATTGCCACTTGCTTCTCCCCATCAATTCTTTGCCTTTCCAGTATCAATTGCTGTTTACCATTCTCCTGAGAAAACTAACAAAAGCAATTCCTTTTGCTGCTCAAAAGGTAAAGCCCTCTGACCGACCTGAAAGTTTCTGTGCTGCTATTGACTGAACCAGTCCCTCTTGTTTAGCAACCAGCACCCCTTTTTCAAACAACTCCAGTTTTACCACAGCCTTTATACTATCTACCTAAGACGCAGGGCAAAATATCACACAAGTTAAATGTGTAAGTGTTGGGAAAATATATCGGCTAATTTTAATATCTCATCACCCCAATCAATCAGATTATATAGTTTTAAATGTGCCTGCTCGGCTGCTCATGTGTGTTCAATGTACGGCTCGAGAAGGTCTCGTAAATAAATGATTCCTTGTCGGCAGAATCGATGGCGCTCATACAGGAAGTCATGATGTGATAACGGATCTTGACGATCTCGTAGAACTCTCTCCTATAAAACGCTAATCTAACTAATATCGCTCCTTCAACGGGATCTCTGATGAAGGAGCTGCCATTAGTTACCGGGGTAGTTGCACGCTTATCCAGCTCACTGAAGTAAGCCTGCGCTGGAGCAGGATCAAGTTTATGGATGTGTTGCTATGGTGATTTTTTCAAACTTGCTTCGTGGAACCGAAAAGCCTGGGTTATGTAATCTTATCTTGAAAATGATCCTGCTTACTCAGTAAACCAGGTACGAGGAACGGGGACCTGGTCTGTGAGGGCTTAACTCAAGGTCAATAAACAACCTATAGATGTATGCAAAGGATGGGACGGAAAGGAAAATAAAAAATCCAACACTGTAAGTAATGAGAGTAATGCACATGAGAAACAGAAATAATAATACAAATAAATAAAGATATGTATATATATATATATATGTGTGTGTGTATATATATATATATATATGTGTATATATATATATAAAGCTAAAGCTATCAAATATAAAACATTGATGAAATAAAAATGAATCAGGAATTTAAATGAGGGCCATAGCACATTCTTATCAAATGTTAAGCCTTAAGACTTTCCAAAACAGTTTCTGTCGCTCTCCGATCCTCAGGCTTGGGGCAACAACTAAAAAAAATAACCAAAAGACTTTTGCACCTGGAAGATGAACCGCAGGGGAAGTCCTTTCAAAACAAGTAAAATCAATTTAAAATCCAATCATAACCTGTATCATAGCACTTAAACTATAATTTCAGCAGATAGGATTAATTTAGTGTTAACGTCATAAATGTTAGTGATTATGACATTTGTTAATATATGAAGTAGGTGTCTGTTTAATTAGTGACCGTTTTACCCAACTTATATTATTATATTATTATTGTTATTGATTACTCTGACACATATGTTCCAGTCCTGTACAGCCTACATCAGTTTGATGATGATGATGATGATGTGTGTCATGTGATCAGGCGGATAACCACCAGGACAACCTCGTTATTGAAGTTAGAAGCTGACGGTCTTGTAAACTTCATCACCACCAATGAGGGCCGATACATCACAGAGTACAACGAAGTGGTAGGTCCTACTCATGTATCCACTATCTGGTAAATGTTTTCTGGAGCCTGTCTGTCAAGTGTTAAGTGTTATGTATTTCCTCTCATTTATCCCTTAAAACTGTACTTTTTATTGAAGACAAAAACATCATTTTAAAAGACTAAAAAAAGTCCCCAAATACACTTATGTTCTCCCCTACCAAACTCTCAATTATCATATGACTACCACAGTGGTGGAAGAAGCATCCAGATGTTTTACTTGAGTGAAGTAGACATACAATAGTGTAGAAATACTCAAAGTCATGCATTCAAGAAAAGTACAGAATTATTAGCTACAAAATGTAATGAAAGTACTCAATAGGCAGCAGAATATGGAGGACTAAAAGTGCCACAATTAAATAAATAAATACACCATTAAATAATTACTTAAATATGTCATTAATTAATTAAAATTAGAATTAAATACATAAATGTGTAATTAAATGTGTCATTAATTAATTAAAATACCGATTCATTTTATGTAAAATACATATATAATAATTTCACTATTTACATTTACATTTCATGATCCTGCATTGCAGTGCTTCATGAATTACTTAAAACTGTCAAACTGACCCATCAAAAGTTGGTAGGGGGAACCTAACGCCTGATTGGTTACCCTATGCATCAAGCCAAGACAAATCAATTCCAGATAATGGATTGATGCAGAGCTACTGAACACATTCCAATACACTGGGTGGCGCTATTCACCTCTACGTTGGTTTAGATACTCGGTTAAACAGAACTTTCATTGCAACGGCTAAAAAGCAAGGAGAAGACTTAGTCCTGCTAGCCCCAATGTTGAGACGCCGTGTGAGGTGCAGGACAAAATGTCTAAAAGTTGCCCGGAGCTGCTAAGAGAAGCAGCGAATTTGATTGAGGAAGCTCTGAGCAGAAGTCCAACGGGTCCAACGGCTCCCGCGTCACCGGTGGATCCGGCGGCTCAGTCACAGCAGATACCGGCCGCTCAATCACGTACACCTGTCCAAGGTAAGCTAAGTAATTTCATGTTAGCCAGGTGTGCTACTAATTAATGATTCGGGACACACGTGTAGATTAAATTAGATCGACTCGAACATGTATTTGTATGCGGTATTATGATGTTTCGTGCGTGACACGTTTATTGTTAATGGGGGGGAGCATAAAACTAGTTCGCTAATCGGCTAAATGGTGTTAGCTGGCTTGAGCATCCCAAGATAGAAGTAGAGGCTGTTTTAGCTGACTGGTGACCATTGAGCTGTGACGTTTTTCTGTGTTGCAGCGGAGGTAGCAAGGCTCTTTGCGCCATATAACATTGGAGCCAGAAGGAATATGACGAGACGACCAGCACAAGTCCAAGTTAGCCGAAGAAGCTACACACACACTGTCTGTTGTTTGGCTGACCACAAGGCGGATAAAATTCCAAGCGTACTGTTTAAAGCTGAACTTCTTACTTCAGGACTTGGAGAGCAAAAAGTAACATTTTCAGGTCAGTGCGAAACTAGGCATTTACCAAAACTAAAAAAAGTTTGTACTGTCTGTGGCTTGTTGAAATTATTTGCATTTTTTTTTATAGTGACTCGAACTTAATTGATGTTCATAATGTGAATAATAGTTATCACAGGCTTATTTGCTTAATTTAAGGTGAGGTGAGTTATGATTTTTTTTTTTTTTTTTTTCCAGGGAATGACCATGATCCCATGGTTATAACAAATAAACTAATGGAAGTGTTTCCGAAGCTCCAACAAGGGGGAGGCTTTGAATTTCTAAAACTTGTAGGATCTACTCGCAGTCGAAATCTTGCATTGCTTCGGTGTCCCAGCACTGGATACACCCTTGCCTATCTGAAAGATCCATCGACGATGATTGGACAGGCTACAATCTACATACGTCCACTTCAACAGGATCTACCCTTAGATTGTGTACATACATTTACAGAGATCTAGTTTAATACATAATCAAAACAAATATTACTGGTGACTTTTAATCATTAATTAAAAGCCATTTGTTTTTGTTAGGAGAGCTCACGTCCTGCCTCAGGTCCAGTCATCCCATGCATCACTTGTCAGAAGGAATTTCCCTTTTCAGAGATGAAGCTGCACAGATTGAGCTGCAATGGGTATGTACTTCTTAAAGCAATGCAAGGGTAGCATATTAATTTTCTTTGGGAATATGTCTCTCTTAGAGTGTTGTGCACACAAATAAGCGAGTATGACCATCATTTCAATTGTGTTAACTTCAAGGACACCCATGCAGGAATCAGAAAGAGAACAAGAGGGAGGCCAAAGTGAAGAAAATGATAGTGAGACAGCCCTAGTCAGTGACCGTGTTCCAGTGAGGCCTGAAACATCAGCTGAGAGTGCAGTAGTACCGGCAGTGATTGTCAACGAGGCGTTGGATCGCAAAGAAACAGACAGTGGTTTGTGTCATCACAATAGTGTTGCTATAAGATTGTGTGTAACTGAAAAGTTAATAGAAAGATAACACCTGCAGGATATAATTAGATAAGATAATACAGTTACAGACAATTAATAACATCCAACTGGGTTTTTCTATTTTTCTAATATTTAGTTTTTGTTCAGAGTGCTGTTTTTATGTCAACTCAGCGTTGTGACAGGTTCTGAAGATGTTGGGTCTCACGTTTTCTCAGTGAAATGAACAAAATTTTCCTCCTGTTCTGTAGAGTGTGAGGATATCTGTATATGCAGGTAACATGCCAACTCACAAGATGTCTCTCTGGAATAGATAACTTGTATTGTTGTTGTTTGTTTTAGAATGGAAGCTTATTAAAGAACCCACTCAAGCTGCCAAAGTTTTCAAAGAGAATCTGCTAAGGGAACATGCAACTGGGAAACCACTTAGAATGAAGATGGATGTAAGGGACTCTGAAGAGGACAGGGAACGGGAGCTTCTCTTATTCTATAAACAGCAGCAAGAATGGGCATGTCCACTTCATTGTACTCTGGTTGGTAAGTAATATAAAGTTTATAATATAAATACATCTGTACAGTTTATACCGCTTAAGTTGCTTATATGGAATTGTTAAATGGCAGAATGGAATGCACAAAATTATATAATTGATAAAAATGTTAGATGTATGTATGTGAATATTGTGCACAATATACTCTTGTTATCTGGAATAATCAATATTAAGGATGCTGTCACTGCACGATGTGAGTCTCAACACGGTCTGAGTCGCGTCGAGTTGCGCATGCTCAGATTTAAACAATTTACGGCATAACGACAATAACGGAAGATGGGAACAGCAATTATAGAAGATATAGAAGGTGGAAATCATTTCAAAAACGTTTTAGTTATCAAATGCTATCTATCATTGTTTGATTGCTAACGTTAGCTCATAACACCATTCCAGTAACAGCCTTTGTTGTGTTTGATTGTTGACTTGTAGCCAGCAGTGAACCAACTTGGTCATGTAGCTCCATTTTTACTGACTTTTTTATTTTTTATTAACTGACGTGAGGGATCATGCCGTGAACATGTGATGCGTTACGCTAAATAATACATTACTGCCATTTCCACCTTCTATATCTTCTATTATTGCTGTTCCCATCTTCCGTTATTGTCGTTATGCCGGAAATTGTTTAAATCTGAGCATGCGCAACTCGACGCGACTCAGATCGTGTTGAGACTCACATCGTGCAGTGACAGATGCTATTCTAGAATTACAGCCAATAGAATGTTGACTGTTTTTTCTCCCTTGCTTGTTAAATGTTACCTAATCCAGTTACCTGTATTAGTCCGGCACTTTTTTTCCACTGTGTTATCTGTATTTTATTTCAGGTGATGTTGCTATCGGAGAGGGTGTGATGCGGTACTTTATGACAACAATCATATCCAAACTCCAGTTTGGATTCAGTCTAGATCTTGGTAAGTATCTTACTAATTTTTTGAAGGTAAATCCATCTATAAATTGCAGGAATGTCTGTCTGTAGCGCATGTCTCTCAAACAGTTACTCCGATGGATTTCAAACTTGACAGGTGTCTTGCTATGGGCACGAGTAAGTGCAGTGCCAAGTTTGACGTTGTTTGGATAAACGCAAAAGATGGCGTTACATATATAGGTAAAAGAAGCACACATTGGCTTTTGCTGCTCTTGCCGCTTGCCATTCTCACACTGCATGCAACGCTGACTGAGCACCTGTTTGTGTCGTGATTCGCTCTACTCCGCCTCTCTCTATGCACACACACACACGCACACACACACACACATGCGCGCACACACACACACGTACACGTACGTTCTGGTGGTTGATGAACGCAGATATGTGCTGTTTAGCGGAGGGCCGGTGGGCAATGTTTTGTGTCAGGTAAATCAGTAAGTTAGTAGTAGGGTATACAGGGGAGTTGCATTTGAAGTGGTTTGGGGGTCCTTCTGTAAGTCATTTTGGAGTAGGCTACAATTTGGTTTAAGTGAATTCTACAAGCGGCAATACCACAGGCCAGGTTTTTTTTTTTTTAAATTTTAAATGTATTTTAAGAGGTTAATTGTTGTGACTTTATTCCCTGCTCTCTTGGTACTTTACAGGAGGAATGGGCCGAACACTGCTATTTGAGGGTGAACCTGACCATCTTGTTCCAGCAGCATCTGAGGCACTTATTGAAAGCAACCTCTTCCGGGTTGCAGGAAGGATGTTGGCCCACACCTTTCTGCATGACGATCCCCATGTCACAGGACTAAGTCCTGCTGTAATTCATGTACTGTTCAATGGGGACCCTGAAATGGCAACTGTTGTTACAGAAGACTGTCCTGATCTGCACATCAGGAGCATCATAGAACTGGTATGTAACCTAAAAGAAACTTTGCCATGTAAAAAACATTGCTTGGGCAGATATAATAACTTGTATGGTCTTAATTCTAGCTTGAACATGAAGAACTTACACCGGAACAGAAGGACACAGTTTCAGATCTTTCCATGTCTTGGGATCTTCCGGCAGTCACCAAAACAAATCCGAGATGGCTACATAACAAACTTATACTCCATGCAGTGAGTTCCTGCTGGTTAAGTGACAGAATTCATTGCTATACTTGTTGAAATTATAGAATGTGTTGTGAACCCTGGCTTGTTATGTTACCACGAGAGTTTAAGTACTAGAGTTTTAATGGATTTTTATAAAGCACTTCATTGTGCTTTTATTAACATTTTCCCTACTGTGCCAACTTTTGTCAAATTTGGGTTAAGGATTTGGGCTGTAATATGGGTCGGTCTGTCTCTTAGGTCGTTGGGAGGACCATGCGCCAAATTAAACAGTTGAGAAAGGGACTGAAAGATGTGATGGTATGGCCCCTGCTGACATCTAGGCCAGATGTTGTACCACTTCTTTTCCCCAAAATGGCTGAAATGCAGTTCACACCCCAGGTAAGTCAGTACTTTAGTTATATTTGTGACTTAACTTGATGAATTTATGTGTATTTTCAATAACTGAGCTGGTTATTTTTCCATTTTCCAAGAATGTGATCTGCATAGTCCTTCACCAAAATAAGTTCTCCCTTTTTTAAAATTACAATTTTTGTTTTCTTTAAGATGCTCCTAGAAAAAATCACATGGCCAGTTGAGGACAGTGATGATGAAGACTTTGACTTAGACACCACCTGCCGCATCACTGGCTTACTAAGGATGTTCATTGAAACGGGTATAAACCTTATTTTTTCTTTACAAATCCTTCTATGTCTCATGGATAGATATGATCAATTAAAGGCAAGGCAAGGCAAGGCAAGTTTATTTGTATAGCACATTTCAACACAAGGTGATTCAAAGTGCTTCACATACAGCCATTAAAAGCATAAAAACACAATGCAGAATAAAAGATTTAAAAACAATTAAAAACAATTACACAATCCAAAATAAAAGATTTAAAAACAATTAAGAACAATCATTAAAACAATAAAAAACCGTTAGAAGGCAAAAAGATAGATACAGAATTGAATAAAAGTTGCAGTGCAGTTTAAGATATAAAATGCATTAGTGAAATGTAGAATCTGGTTTAATTAAAGGCAACAGCAAACAGAAAGGTCTTCAGTCTGGCTTTAAAGAGGCTGAGGGTCTCAGCAGACCTGCAGCTCTCAGGGACCTTGTTCCAGATGTGTGGAGCAGAAAAGCTGAACGCTGCCTCTCCGTGTTTAGTTCTGACTCTTGGAACAGAAATTAGGCCCGTCCCAGATGACCTGAGGGGTCGGGATGGTTCATAAGGCAGCAGCAGATCACTAATGTATTTAGGCCCTAAACCATTCAGGGCTTTATAAACCAGCAGCAGGATTTTAAAGTCAATTCTTTGTTGGACAGGAAGCCAGTGCAAAGACCTCAGAACTGGAGTGATGTGATCCACTCTCCTGGTCTTAGTGAGGACTCGAGCTGCTGCATTCTGAATCAGTTGCAGCTTTCTGATTGACTTTTTACTGAGACCTGTGAACACACCGTTACAGTAGTCAAGTCTACTGAAGATAAATGCATGGACAAGTTTCTCCAAATCCTGTTGAGACATAAGTCCTCTAACCCTTGATATATTCTTCAGGTGATAGTAGGCTGATTTTGTAACTGTCTTGATATGACTGTTCAGGTTGAGATCTGAATCCATAACTACTCCTAGATTTCTGGCTTGGTTTGAGGTTTTTAACATCAGTGATTGTAGCTCAGCGCTCACTTTCAATCGTTCGTCCTTGGAACCAAAAACAAGTACTTCTGTTTTATCTTTATTGAAGAAAATTCTGGCACATCCAGTTGTTGATTTCTTCAATACATTTAGCCAGCACTGGTATGGGATTATAGTCCCCTGGTGATATAGTTATGTAGATTTGTGTGTCGTCTGCATAGTTATGATAACACACTTTGTTGTTTTTCATAATCTGAGCCAGTGGAAGCATGTAGATATTGAACAGAAGAGGCCCCAGTATTGAACCTTGGGGAACACCACATGTCATACCAGTCAGCTCTGACCTGTAATTAGCTACCGACACAAAGTATTGTCGGTCCTTCAAGTAAGAGTCAAACCAGTTAAGTGCTGCGCCAGAGAGTCCTACCCAGACTTTCAGTCTGTCTAGTAGTATGTTGTGATCGACTGTGTCGAATGCAGCACTGAGATCCAGTAATACTAAGACTGAAGTTCTGCCTCTGTCTGTGTTTAAGTGGATGTCGTTGAAAACCTTAACAAGCGCAGTTTCAATACTGTGATGCTGACGAAAGCCAGACTGGAAGACATCAAAACAATTATTTTCGGCCAAGAAGCTATTTAGCTGATGATAAACCACTTTTTCCATTATTTTACTTAAAAAGGGGAGGTTTGATATTGGCCTATAATTTTTCATTATTTCGGGGTCTAAACTAGCCTTCTTTAGGAGTGGTTTAATAACTGCAGTTTTTAGGGCTTGTGGGAAGACACCTGAGAGAAGGGATGTGTTTACAATTTGTAAAAGGCCAGTGATCATGCAGTGCGAAATATTTTTGAAAAAGTGTGTTGGTAGAATATCTAAGCAGCATGAGGATGTTTTCAGATGTTGTATAATATCTTCTAAGCTTCTTTGGTTAATTGAATGAAATTGTGTCAAGATATTTGGATGGATGTTATTTAAAGATGGGGACAACACACATCCTGTGGTTGGTGTGGAGCCACCAACTGCTTGTCTAATTTGCTGAATTTTGTCAGCAAAAAAGAATGCAAATTGATTGCATGCCCAGGTGGATTGGAGCGTAGCAATTACTGGCAACGGAGGGTTTGTTAGCCTGTCCACGGTAGCAAATAAGGCGCGTGCATTGTTATTGTTTTTGATTATGATGTCAGAGAAGAAGGCCTGCCTTGCATTTCTTTTTTTTTTTTTCTTTTTTTAAACTCACTTTTTATTTAGTTTTCAATAACATAACAACATACTGTCAGACAGTCGCATTCTTTGGCAGTTTTTCAGTTGTATGTCTTGGAACACATGATATTCAGGTACAGTGTACAACACACAACGAGAACAACAAGCATCAGGTGGTGCACACCCCAAGAAAAAAGAGAAAAAAGAAAAGAAAAAAAGAAGAAAAAAAAGGGGGGAATAAGGAAAATAATAATGAATAGATTGCAGAAATGAATAAATAATACAAATAATAATTTAAATAAAATAAGTAATTTAAATAGGATAAGGGTCCAATAATTGTCCATTCCCGAGTGTAACATTGCATGTGCTACATGGGCTTTTCTAGAGAGGATTGTGTGTGTGTATACATGTGTAGAGAGTTTAACAGGAGCAGTTCTACCAGAGGGCCCAGCAACATGTCATTACCCTCATTGTAATAATAATGCTGCAACAGGCCTCCATCGTTTGGTAAAGATCGGCTTCTGGAGCCTTAATAAATATGTGATTTGCTCCATCTGATAGATGTCCCATACTTTTTGGATCCACAAGTCGTATGTTGGGGGATCTGGTTTTAGCCATCTGATGGTTATACCCTTCAATGCTGCTGTGAGTAGTATGTTGAGGAGGTATTTTTTGGCCCTCCCGTCTAGGCCTTCAGGTATCGCTCCCAATATTGCTACTGTGGGGTCTTGCTGGATGTCTTCTTGGAATATCTCTTTGATGGCATCAAAGACTTCTCTCCAGTATGTATTTAATTTAGGGCATAGCCAGAATATATGTGTGTGATTGGCAGCACATCCACAATTCCGCCAACACAAGTTGGAATGTGTTGGGCCCATCTTGGCTACTATTTCTGGAGTTCTGAAGAATCTGGTGATTATCTTCCATTTAAATTCCCTCCAGGTGTTTGAGTTTGTGACTCGGTGTGCCTCTGTGCATATTTCCTCCCAGGTATTCTGTGGTATGATCTTGTTCATTTCCGCTTCCCATCTCTGCTTTATCTGTTGGGAGTTATGCGGATTCATAGATAGAAATATGTTATATAGTTTACTTATTGTTTTCTTATTTTCGTTCCCCATCTGTATTTCTATTAAGAATCTTTCCAGAGTTGTACGTTTCACAAGTGTTGTGCGGAAAACAACAAGAAATTCAGGAGGCGACGGTGCAATAAAACACTCGAAAGAATTTAAGTTGGACCACACTGTATTTACTCAATTTAAGGCAGAAACATCACATTCCGGGCAGTAATACGTGCACGGACCTGATGGCAGTCACGACTAGTTCGCTTCTCACACAAAAGGCACCTAAACATCATGTGCAGCTGTTTATAATGGTTAGACTTTAGAAGTCCCCATTGGTCAAAGTCAAAGAAGCAGGCGGGACAACCTTTACTAGTTGCAGCCCGGTTGGAGCCTGGATATGTCCATCCAACACTGGCTCATTTCCGTTGTTTCTTGGATCCGTCAGTGTGTGTGTATGTTGTCGAGTGCAAAGGAGGGGGGAGAGCTATCCAACTATCTTGCAGGTGCAATACTATTCTTCTGTGTCTCACAATGTTTCTCTGTGTGTGTGTGTGTGTGTGTGTGTGTGTGTGTGTGTGTGTCTAAGTTCTTCCGATCCTCCCTTCTCTCCCTGTTCCTGCTTTATCAGTGAAAATATGCACCGTCTGCAACTTCTAATATCCGTCTGCAACTTTTAATATTTTCCCACTACATTATGTGACTGAGTGTCTCTTTACTAACAATGGAAAGCAAAAGGCTTCTATTCTTACCTATGTTATAGTGGTTACTAGTTCAAACATGATTATTTTTATTTACACAAGCTTTCCCCACTCTTTGTGTGTTGTTAAAAAAGTTCTCAGTTGTAGGTATCTGAAAAAATCAGTTTTGGGGAGATCAAAATCTTTTTTCAGCTGTTCGAATGTCTTGAGGTTGTCCTCGTTAAATAGCTGGTGCAGGTGAACCAGTCCCCTGTCTGACCATTTTCTAAAGCCTGTGTCTAGGTTGTTAGGTGTGAAGGTCTCCATAGATCCAATGCTTGTTAACACTGAAATTAACTTCGAAAGTCCAAAAGCTGTCTGTATTCTGTTCCAGATTTTAAGAGTAATCTTAGTCCACTCTGTCACTTCTTTTATGGGCTTACCTAAAAATGGCAAGATTTGTAAGGGCTTTGGGCATGCATTTTTCTCAATATTAAGCCAGCGAGTGTATGTGCCATTTTGAATCCACACTATCAGGGGTTTCATTTGTGCAGCCCAGAAGTAATATTTCAAGTTCGGGAGTTTAAGGCCTCCATTTAGCTTTGATAGCTGTAAGGTTTTAAGTCTAATTCTAGGTCGCTTTTTTTGCCAGATAAATTTGGAAATTATTTTATCCAGGTTATCAAAACTAGATTTTGGAATTTCTATAGGTAGCATCTGAAATAAGTAGAGAAGTCTGGGCAGAACGTTCATGCGAATACTTTCAACACGACCGAGCAGGGACAGAGGGAGCGTAGACCATCGTTCCAGGTCACTATCAATGCACCGAATTATTTTACTATAATTGGCCTCATACAAATTATGTAAGGATGGCGGGATGTATATGCCCAGGTATTTTATGCCATCTTTTGCCCATTTAAATCCACTTTGGAGTTTTACACTTCTTAAGATGTTACCATTGACATCCATAGCCTCTGTTTTTTCCACATTTACCTTGTATCCCGAGTAGTATCCATATCGTGAGATGAGTTCCTTTAGATGTGGTATTGTTGATGCAGGTTGTGTCAGATATAATAATACATCATCAGCGTAAAGGGATATTTTATGCTCTTCTTTATGTATTACAGTTCCTTTTATTTTATTATCATCTCGGATGAGCTGGGCCAAGGGTTCAATACTAATTGCGAACAGCAGGGGAGATAAAGGGCAGCCTTGTCTGCAGCCTCGTTCCAATGTGAATCTTTGTGATCTATATCCGTTAACTTTAACAGCTGCTTGCGGTGATGAGTATAATGTTTGTATCCAATTTAAAAAGTTGGGGCCGAATTTGAACCGTTTTAGTGTCTGGAATAAGTATTGCCATGATACTCGGTCAAATGCCTTTTGGGCATCTAGGGACATAATCATTGTTTCCGATTTCTCTTTTTTTTGATGGGATATTATGTTTAATAGGCGTCGTAAGTTATCGCCATAGTATCTTCCAGTGATGAATCCTGTCTGGTCAGGATGGATGATTTCAGTGATTCTACGATTAATTCTTCTTGCTAGGATTGCTGTCAAAATACGCAGGTCCCCGTTCAGCAGTGATATTGGTCTATAGGATTGGCACTCTGTGGGGTCTTTACCTTCTTTATGAATTACCACTATGGTTGCCTCAGACCAAGACGGTGCCATTGTTTTAGATTCCAATGCATGGTGGTATGCTTTTAGCAACAGTGGTGCCAACAAATCCTTAAAGGTTTTATAAAATTAATTAATATATCCATCCGGCCCTGGGCTTTTATTATTTTTGAGTGTTGAGATCACCTGCTTGATCTCCCATTCCTCAATAGGCTTATCTAATTCCTTGGCTGTTGATTCTGTCAATTCAGTTAATTTTATAGGATTTAGGAACTCTGTAATTTTCGCATTATCAGAGCAGGTATCCGTATTCTTGTATAAGGATTTGTAGAACTCTGCAAAGGATTCCGCTATTTTATCTGGTTTTGTAACAAAAGTTTCTTTTGATTTTATTTTCTGTACTGTATTAGATGATTGCTGTTTTCTTAATCTAAATGCTAATAATCTGCTTGCCTTGTTGCCGTGCTCATAGTATCTTTGGTTCGCAAATCTTAAACTTCCCTCAATTTTATCTGATAGTAGGCTGTTGAGTTCTCTTCGGGTTGACTTTAGGTCATTTAGGAGATTGGACGATGTCGATTGTTTATGTTTATGTTCTAAGTCTTTTATTTTGTCTTCCAATTCTCTCTGTTTAGCCTCTCTTCCTCTTCTCCTAGCAGAAGCAAATGAAATAATGCGACCTCTGATGTATGCCTTAGCACAATCCCACAATGTAAGAGGTGTCGTTTCGGCCGAGGTATTGATATCTAAGTATTCCTTGAGTTCTGCTGCAATAAAGGAGGTAAATTCTTTATCATTAAGGAGGGATGCATTAAGTCTCCATTGTTTAGATGTTGGTCTTTGGCCTATGTCCCATTTTAATGCCACAGGTGCGTGGTCAGATATAGTTATAGGAAGAATCTCAATGTCCACTATCCTGTGTAGCTCTGCTTTCATGGTAAAGAAATAATCAATCCTTGAATAGGATGTATGTCTGTTTGAATAGAAGGTGAAATTTCTGCTTCTCGGAAATTTGCTCCTCCATATATCTACAAGGCCTACTTCCAGGGATTGGTATTTGAGCATTCTACTCATTCTAGAGAGTGGAGCTTTAGAGGCAGGTTCTCGGTCCATTAGTTGTGACATTACGCAATTCAGGTCCCCTCCCAGGAGTAGCAGCCCTGTACTGTATTGTAGGATCTTATTGAACAATGTTCTGATAAAGCCAGGCTCGTCTTCATTAGGTGCATATACATTTATGAGGGATACTTCTGTGCCATCAATTAATCCATTAACTAAGATATACCTCCCCTCTGTGTCTTTATGTACTAGTGTTTGTGTGAAATTAATTTGTCTGTGTATGAGTATTGATACTCCCTTTTTTCTCCCTGATCGGTGTGAAGAGTAATATACTTTATCTGCCCACGACCTTGTCAGCTTTTCATGTTCAACATCAGATAAATGGGTTTCCTGGAGGAATGCAATGTGGCAATTGGCTTGTTTCATCTGGTGTAGAATTTTCTTTCTCTTAACAGGGCTATGGAGGCCTTTGACATTATAACTTATCACTTTTAGCGGGTCCATTATGTAAAGTATGGAATTTTCATATTTTGGGATTTTGTGCAGAGAGACGGGAAGCGGAAGCAAACAGCCAGCACATGGGCCATGTATTCTGCTATGTGGAGTGTGGGGATTCGGACTAGATTATGAAACCAATAGGGGTGGGGTAAAAAAGGGTATTTAAGAAAAATGGATGATGACCTTGTTGTTCTTATATACAACAGAGGATCCCATGGGAACAGTGGGATCAGAACAAGGGGAACGCAGCAGTTGTGATTGCTGTTAACAAACATTAACAACAGTCTAGTGGGACCTAGTCCCTAGCCACTAAGGGCAAGCAGCAGCGGTGCACAGTCGAGATTGAATTGACTATGCTAAGGGTGTGCTAAGATAAGGAATAGAGAAAGAAAGAAGAAAAAGAGAAGTCGACACAGAAAAGGACAGTGTCGAGTAATGGCCATTCAGGCCCCTGCAGTTCTTGGCATACATCTGTAAAGTCAAACAGCTCCTCATGGTAAAGTAGTATTTGAGTTGCACACAGAGCTACAGGCGTACCAGTAGTCTCCTCTTAGGTTAGCTGCCCGTGAGCGAGTAAAGTGGAAAGATACAAACAATATGAGTAGAAGTAATGTGGACATTTTAGGCTATACGGGTTTGTTTCCTTGTAGTGGAGACGGGAATATTTAAAATATTCGCTATGAGACACATTTTCCTTCTCCGGTGTGATTAGAGTAACACTTTGAAAATACATATATCTGAATATAAAATGAGGTAGAAAATAATAATGTGTCAGTATGTGAAATGACATAACTCACTGGTTAGTCCTTAATGTGAACAGTACCGGTAGGGATACATTTAGTCTGCAGCCTCCGTAGATGGGATAACCTTCTTCTGGACATACTCCATGGCTTTGCTGGGATCCAGAAACTCCTCGTCTTCGTTGTTGTGTGAGATCCGGAGTCTGGCAGGGTATAGGAGACCGTAGCGGACTCCTTTCCTTCCTCGTAAGGTCTTCCGTATGTCCGTGAACGCGGCTCTGGCTTTGGCAACACTCGGCGTGTAGTCTGGGAAGATTGCGATCCGGGTCCCGTTGTAGACCAGCGGCGCTCTGTCTCTCGCTCTCCTCAGGATCTCCGCGGCATCTCCGTCGTAGTGTACTTTAGCAATGATCACTCGTGGTTTCTCCCGGTCTCCTGGTTTCCTGGTGGCGAATGTGCGGTGCGATCGGTCGATTTTTATGTCTCTGTCCAGCTGCAGGACTTCTTTAATAACTTTGGCAACTGTCTTAGGGGAGCTGGAGTCCGGTTGTTCTTGAATGCCGGCTATACGGATATTACACCGTCTCATTCTCCCCTCCATATCCTCGCACCGGTCTGTTAACGTTGTCACCTGTCTTTGAAGGCTGGTTATCGTGGTTTCTTGTGCAGTCACCTCGTCGGACCATGTTGATAAGCCGCCCTTCATGTCTTGTATGTCGGCTTTCATGTGGTCAATTTCTGTTTGGATAGCGGTCGTGTTTTTAGCGATTTCGGACCGCACCGCTTGTAATTCGGACTTGAGAGCATTGAAATCTTCAGCTAGCGCACTTTTGAGTTCCTCTCTTATAATTTTGGAAATTTCTCCCTTCAGGGAAGATACGATGTCCGCTTTCATCCGTTCAGTGGTCATACCTGGGCTTTCACTGCGGGTGGGAGAGGGTGGGTCTGGGTCACCTGTTGGAGTCTGCCTCGTGGTTCTTGTAGGCCGCGATGAGCTACCGCCGGATTTATATTTGTATTTTTGGAGCTTTTCCGCCATTCAAAAATTATGTAGCTTACATAAGTCACCTTTTGGCCTCCTTGGGTTGTCCTCGGTGAGCTTTGAGGCTGATATTCCTGAGATAGTAGCTGTTTTTATATAAAATATTGTCGGTTCTGCAGGAGCACTGAAATTAGCGTCTTACTCCATATCTTGCTCACTCGCCTTGCATTTCTAAGTTCCAAATTGTAGTTGCGAAGTCTCTCTTTATAGATACCACAGTGAACCTGGAGATTAGTCTTTCGCCACCTGCGCTCAGCTTTCCGACACTCTCTTTTCTCTATTCGGACCAGCGTGGCATTTCTCCAGGGGGATCTTTTCTTACCTGAGACAACCTTCACCTTAGTGGGTGCAATGGCATCAATAACATTTTTAACTTTAGAATTGAAGTCATCCACAAGCTTATTTACTGAGATGCAAGAGAGGGCTGGTGTGGAGGAGAACTTCTGAATAAATAGTTCACCCGTGTTTTCAGTGATGTAACGCTTTGTCACAACCTTGGTTTGGACATTTGTGTGCAGGGAGATTGCACTCTCAAAGAAAACACAGAAATGATCAGAGAGTGCAACATCAGTCACAGCAACCTTGGAAATGTCCAGACCTTTGGTGATGATTAGATCCAGGGTGTGCCCCTTGTTGTGGGTGGGACCTGTTACATGCTGAGTCAGATCATAGTTATCAAGGACACCACATAGCTGTATAGACCCTCTGTCCTGGGGATTATCAACATGGATATTAAAATCACCAACAATGGCAACACAATCAAAATCAACACAGATTATAGACAGCAGTTCAGTAAACTCATCGAAGAAGGATGCACAGTATTTAGGTGGTCTGTAAATGTTAAGGAATAAAACTCGAGTGGAATTCAGAGCCACATATTCAAAAGAAGTAAAATGACCAAAAGACATCTGCTTGCATTGCAAAGACTCATTAAATAAAATAGCAACTCCTCCTCCTTTCTTATGCGCTCTTGAAACACTCATGAAACTGAAGTTGGGAGGTGTTGATTCAATAAGAACAGCTGCACTGTTATCTTGGTCTAACCAAGTTTCGGTTAAAAACAAAAAATCCAGATTGTGCCTAACAATGAAATCATTGATTAAAAATGTTTTTCCTGACAGAGACCTGACATTTAATAAAGCTAAGTTTAATGTGTTTAAAGCTCTATTTGTCCTAAAATTATCAATAAGTTTGATAAATTTGCAGATTTACTAATGTTTCTTCGCAGCCTCACCTTTCCTTTTCTATGAGTCAGGACAGGAATTGAGAACGCTAGCTGCATACAGGGCCCCGACTGTTCCTGGAGATATTCAGTAGTGTCATTAGCCTTGTAGTCCGGACCCAGAAGATATCAAGTAGATATCAATATCAAGGTTTCTGTATCCGTTATAGCTTGAGGATATTGGTGGAGCTGTCGTGGAGGCGGGGGCAGAAATGGCAGAGGTCGAGCTGGACTTAGAGCCAGTGGCAGCGGTGGCCGAGGTCGAGGTCGAGCTGGACTTACTGGAGGGAAAATGGGAGTGCGGCGGGGAGTGAATTTGGTTCCAGCAGTGACCAGCTCTTTCATGTGGTCAGTGAACTCCAGGTGGACTCCAAAGTTGAACTAAATGTCTTTAATCCATTTTATGACTTAGCTTCATCAGGTACCCTGGCCCAGCTGCTGACATTCTGGGTTGGCTGGGAGATGCTTCCTCCTGAACTGAGAGTGGAGATTTCTGGGGGAACCCTTCCTAAGTCCTCCACATGCTTTGAAACCCTAAAGCTGCCAGCTCATTTCAAAATCTACATGGACTTTGAGAAAGCACTTGTCGCTGCCATAAAAAGTACTGGATTTGGGCTTGTTTAAGTTTTCAGACAGATGTCAATTAGGGCTGGGCAATATTTTAATATTATATCTATCGTGATATAAGACTAGATATCGTCTTAGATTTTGAAGAAGTGTAATATCGTTACATGGTAGGTTTAGTCTTTTCCTGGTTTCAAAGGCTGCATTACAGTAAAGTGATGTCATTTTCTGAATTTACCAGACTGTTCTAGCTGTTCTATTATTTGCCTTTAACCACTTAGTCATTATAGCCACATTATGATGGTTATTTATCCGAAATCTAAATGTGGAAGATATTTTGTGAATGCACCAATTGTCAACCTTACAATATCGTTGCAATATCGACATCGAGGTGTTTGGTCCAAAATTTCGTGAGATTTGATTTTCACCATATTGCCCAGCCCTAATGTCAATGCATACACAGTTCAGATGAATTGACACAAGTTCAGTGTCTTTAAAAACATGAACACACTGTGCAGTAGTTGACCATATTTTTTTTATTCTACATATTTTTTCCATTTACTGAAATCAAACTGTTCTGCACCTTCAGTGCTAACAGTACAGCATTCATGTTAGTCATTCTGTGGACCATAATGAGACAGGAAGCGTCAAAGAACCAGCTTTTTTTTTTTTCCTTTCTTTTAAAAGGAAAGTAAACTTAAATGTTGACCTTGCTTGTTCTAACACAACAAATAAAAACATGGGTTGGACATCAGTCTAAGATTCTTGATAACACTTCCACAGTCTCTACATATAGTCTAAGTGCATCAGTAACAGAAACTCCTGGAGCTGGCAAAATTGCAACCTCTTCATCTGAGAGCTCACGGGCCAGCTGTACCTCGGGGACTGACACAGTGCCTCCATGAAGGCAGTGAGGTCCGTTCCAATCGATCCCATACTCTTCAGGAACCTGAATGGATGACAAGCATAATCAATCTTGTACTTAAAACTAGTTTGACATGTCCTTACACAAGATTGTTATTTTTGGTCAGTGACAGATGAAATGTTCCTTATTAAATTCAGTTTTGTAAAATAATATAATTGCATAATATGCACTGTAGAAACTACAGCTCGCAGGCTGATCTTTAAAAGCTCGGGAGATTTTAAAGAGACAATCTATAGTAAATGTTTAATTTAAAGTATCACATTTAGCACCATTTTTTTCTCCCATTATTCCTTTGGGGAAACAATTTTAAAAAAGTGTTTAAAGTTGATCGTTAACCTCAGTAGGATCCTCCTCAGGGCCTTGCTCTCTGTAACGTCTCCAGAGTTGCTGTGGTGACTGATTCCTTTCAGTTCTAAGACCATGAAAGTTCCAAGCATCTCGAAAAGAGTCGAGGCTTTGCTGAACCAGTGGAAGGAAAATCCGGTGCAGAGCGAAAAGATGGACTTCATTGTCTGGATTTAGTGTTCCCTGATCTTCCAATGAAGTGAAGATCTGATAGAAGAGGTCCAGGGCATGTTCATAAACATCTCTCCACATCCTCTCTATTCTGTGTTTAGGATAAAATTGACAAATTTATTTATATGCTAAAGTACATTCAACTAGTATGTTAGTTGTGTGAGCCTAGTTGCCAAACATATTTCTTTACCGCTGATTGTGGACACTTCTGCCTGTGATGTGTGAATTCCTGTCGGTACCTCTGCTTCTGATCATGAATTCTGCTACATCTGCATTCTCCCCCCCTTTATCAGACCGTACCCTTGATGGCAGCCCATACTGCTCAACAGCGGCGATAAAGCTCTGTAAGACCGTATGAGCTCTGTTATTGCCGGCCACAGTCAGGTAGACCACTAAACGACTGAATCCATCCACCCCACCGTGGACAACAAATCTCCACCTGTTGCAAACACATGAAAAAAATACAACTTTAATGGAAAACAATTGAAATGAAACATCTAGAAAGATGCATTGTTTATCTGCTAATATCACTGACCTGATAAGCTTATGGTGGCCATCTATATGCCACAAAGAGTTTGGGCCAGGAACAAAATACTGCCGTCGCCTTAATACACGCAGCCTCAGATGTCTCATGTAGACTCCCTCTGCATCAACTCTGCGTAAAGACTCTTGCAGTCTTGAGACTGAGGGGAGGAAATTAAAATGAATAACCACACACTCACTGGCTACTTATTTTGAGGATATAGTGGTGTCATAATAAAATATATGTATGTATATATGTATATAGATTCCACATGCTCGAACAGACATGACCTGAGATTTTTTGCCTCCTATGATTATTTCCTTTTCTATGATTATATTATACCCTTTACAGCAGGGGCGGGGGCACATCCGGACAGCTGAGAATATTACAGTCAGATATTGTTCCACCTCTATTAAACAGGAGGCTAAAAATCACAGGACATGTCTATCCTGATGACAAGTCAGCCGTCCTGAAATGTGTGTTTCTCTTCTATTATACACATTCTACATCTCAGAGGCGATGTCTTTCCATAAGCGTGCTTCGTTCAACTTATTATTATATTAAAAATACATTTAAATAATGCCCATATTATTATACTCACTTGGAACATGCACACCTCTTGCATTCAGGTGACCACGCATTAGCTTGTAGCCGGTGTTTGGATGACTTCTGTGAATTTCACTTACAATACGGTCTAACTCCTCATCATTCACAGCTGAATAGAGATCTGTCTTTCTGTACAAACAAGAAAAACACAACATCAAGTAATGTTACCTTAAACGTCATATTCTTTCCGAGTGTATGAGAGCAGCAATTCATAAACAGAAAACTCATGAATTAAGTGTAAATACCTTAAACTGTATTGTTGCATGCGCCTCCTGATGGTCCTCTTTGACACTCCGAACATCGCTGCAATTTGAACTGCGGGAACTCCACAAAGAAGTTGATGCTCCAGAACTGCACTCGGTATGTCAAACGCCAAACGCCCCGGTCCCTGTGTGTGTTGGGCCTGATGCGCCCTGGTACCAGAGAAGCGGTGGACAACTTCTTCTAGATTTGCAATCACTCTGTGGTCGATATCTTCGTCGGAAAGTGCGGAAATGACTCCAACAAGTTCAATAACTTCCTCTGCTTTACTAGCTACATGCTCTGGGTCAGCAGTTCCTGCTTCTACATCCTCTGCTAAGCTTAAAATGTCTCTAACCAACTCTCTGGAAAGTTCACGGAGATCCTCCATTGTCTCTATCCAGGTACTCTACTTCAGACCAAAGCAATGGATCAGACTAGATTTGCGTTAGCCCCGCCCACTGACTTTGATGGGTCAGTTTGACAGTTTTAAGTAATTCATGAAGCACTGCAATGCAGGATCATGAAATGTAAATGTAAATAGTGAAATTATTATATATGTATTTTACATAAAATGAATTGGTATTTGAATTAATTAATGACACATTTAATTACACATTTATGTATTTAATTCTAATTTTAATTAATTAATGACATATTTAAGTAATTATTTAATGGTGTATTTATTTATTTAATTGTGGCACTTTTAGTCCTCCATAGCAGAATGCCCCCTGTCAGTGTTATATTATTACCTTATTATATATCATATTTCAAATTATTATTCCAGATGTATCTGTGCAAGCAACATTTGCCAATGATTACCATTGTTTTATTTTTCTTAAATAGTTCAACTTTTGAACTACTGTTGGGTAGTTATTCCTTGACAAATTAAAATGGTAAAAAGTCAGATTGGTTCTGAAAGTAACTAGTTACTGTCAAAAAAGTAAAATATTTCCCTCTGAAATGTAGAGCACATGTTTCAAAATTGTACTTAAGAACAGTACTTGCATAAATGCACTTAGTTACTCTACCACTAGTATTCAGAGTATTCAAGAACATGAATGTGTCCAACATGAGACAGGAAGAAGTGGCCCAAATGTCAGTGCAAAGAGAAAACAACACAATGACTATATGATGATGATATGAAAATAACCTGCTCATCACTGGAAGAGCTTGTCAGGTGAGAGGAAGGAGATCATGAGTGGCCTGTTATACATACTATGTATATCAGGGGTCCCCAAACTTTTTCCTGTGAGGGCCACATAACTTTTCCCTTCTCTGATGGGGGCCGGGGTCAGTTTGTAACATTGAAAAAGATATATCCATGTTTAAAGGGTGAGGCCTTTAAATGCAATACGTTATTTTATTAAGTAGGAAAATAAAAGCCAGACTCATACACTACCATTGTGTTCTGAATCAAAGGTAGACTTCATGAGGTGAACTTCAAATACTTACAGTGGGGAAACAACAGAACATCAATTCTGAGAACGCGTAACAGTGTGTGGGCTTTTTTGTGGTGATAATTGTCACCTGCAACACACCTATACATCTGTTTTGTTGTGCTCTTTTAAAATCAGTTATACATGTTATAGGTGAAAGCCAATTGGCCCATGTTTAATTAAATCAGAGCTTTCAAATTTCAACATTCCAGTTCTTGCATATTTTTCCAAGTAGTTAACTGCATATTTCATTTCACTCTACCCTATCTTATTTATTATCTACACTCAGTTGCCATTATTTGGTACACCTCGTTAAAACTAATGCATTCTAATACAACAGCCTATACCTACAACTAATTCTCCCTCATATTATTCTACTTCAGGGAGGTAGACAGATCAGAAATTGGTCAATGATACTCCTAGAGGAGATTTGTCTCACATGCTGAACCTTACTAACTGCTTGTGATCTCTTTTCAGACTGCGATGGCTGTAAGACTCAAGGTGATTTTGGGGGAGAGCAACATTGAAAAACTGACACTTCCAAATGGCATACCAGAGTCCCTAGATGACCTTCACAACAAGATAAAGACTACCTTTGGGTTAAAGGGCAACCTCAGACTCCAATACATGGACCAAGATTTTGGCAATGACTTCTTCAATCTGAATTTTACAACTGAACTTCAGGATTTGGGGACAATCACGGTGATCCATCAGCAAACAAATCCATCTTTTGATTTGTGCCACTGAGACCACGTCATCTAATTAGTTTTCATTTGACTCAGATGATGGTGTTTCCTTAGCATCGAATGACACAATAATACTATCATCTCCCGAGTCTGTGTCATCTCGAACAAAACAGTAGCCACGAGACTTTCCACTTCCCAGATTTTCATATGACACAGAGCTGCAGCTAGCAAATGGGAATTCTGAGTGCCATGTGAGCCACAAGATGTTGACCTGCAGTAAAACACATCCTGGAAATCTGACAGGAGAGCTCGTCCCTTGGTGTCGAGTAGATACATTTATTTCTTTTCACTTTCCTTCTTTCGCGTTTGTTTTGTATTAATATTTTTAAAAAGAATCATGATAAGTTTAACATTGTCACAGAAAACACAACGTTCAGGACGTAGCGTGAAGTGAAGACATACCACTTCCGTTGTGAGATATGCTCACAATGAAATTAAATATAATTTCGACCTGCTAGCCAGTTGGAGCCAAACAGAGCATTAAGCAGGAAACGCATCTTAGGGCAATTATTCTTAACCATTGAGCCGGGGCCCCCAATTGTGCCGCGAGCGCCGCCTAGCGGGCTGCCAAAAACGTTCCGTTTTTCACCTGTGGGCCGCGGGACTGCCTAGGTTATCAATTGAAGACACCAGAGAAATTACTGTTATTCACGAGACGCTCAGTTACAATATAGCTTCCCACCACTAGGTGGCGGTAATTTGTCAGTCAGTTGTTTAACAAGCTCCAAGCAGAAGAAGACACTCAGCCAGCCGCTAGCCTGTCTCTAGACATTTATTTAAAAAGAAAACCTGGACATCCTGTCCAGTGTTATCAGACAGTGTATAATCCCTTGACTGCCTTAAACTATTTGGCTTCTCTATTGTTATGTACACCCCATAGTTCCACACAAACCTGGTAGTTTAAACGGATGCTATGGTCTAAGTGCCATCTCTTCACCAATTTCTGCGAGTGTTTCCTACTGAGCCCGGCCTTACAGACACCTCTAAACCTCCTATGTGTTGTTAGTATCTTCACTGGTTTCAGACAAGTAATCCTATTGAATTCACATCCCTGTTTACCCAGACTTCACATAAGAGGGGGTAGGTATCCACAATTTAAGGGTTATCAGCGGCAAACTCTGCAGACAATTGGTTCACCTTTTGCAGTGTGTGCAAAAATAATGTCTTTCCCTCACATTAGTTTAGTTCAATGCAAATGTACTGGAATAGATATTTGGGTTCTGGTAATTTACTCCTAGATGATCTATGCTGACCCTAAGGATTATTTCTCGCACAAACAGTGAATACCAAACAAAAACGTTTTTTTTAGTAATTAGTAAAGCCCTCTGTACTAAAAACCTGGTTTATCATAGATACCATCCCTCCTGTTGAGACATGGTCCAACCCATGGCTCAAAGAGCTGCATATCTATATAAAGTTTTAGGCAATACTAATCTTTCTTCAGGACACCTCCAGAACTTTTGCCCATCCCTCCCACAGCTATGTTCAGGACGTAGCGTGAAGTGAAGACATACCACTTCCGTTGTGAGATATGCTCACAATGAAATTAAATATAATTTCGACCTGCTAGCCAGTTGGAGCCAAACAGAGCATTAAGCAGGAAACGCATCTTAGGGCAATTATTCTTAACCATAGAGCCGGGGCCCCCAATTGTGCCGCGAGCGCCGCCTAGCGGGCTGCCAAAAACGTTCCGTTTTTCACCTGTGGGCCGCGGGACTGCCTAGGTTATCAATTGAAGACACCAGAGAAATTACTGTTATTCACGAGACGCTCAGTTACAATATAGCTTCCCACCACTAGGTGGCGGTAATTTGTCAGTCAGTTGTTTAACAAGCTCCAAGCAGAAGAAGACACTCAGCCAGCCGCTAGCCTGTAGCGAAAGCTATAGAGAAACAATCCCCCCCACCCCCCTCTCAAACGTCTAAATGTTTGTGCAAATATAATCCTGACTTCACAAAGTAGGGCTTTGTAAACGGAGATAACGAGGCGCCGCCCTGAGCCCAGTGTGTGGAGTGTGGGCTAACGCTAGCCTCGCTAGCTAACGCAGCACTGAAGGCATCCAAGCTAAAGCGGCATCTAAAGACCAAACATCCAACGCTCGTGGGAAAGCCGGTGGGATTTTTCAAGAGGAAGGACAATAGGCTCCAGATGCAGAAAAGGTCTGTCGCGTCACTGACTGGCAACTCCACGCGTGCTCTGAGCTTTCACAACGCTTAACTGTCTACAGTCACCCTGGACTTCACTGTAGACTTTGCACTACCGTAGACTCAGGAAGTTCAGCGTTGTGATTGGTCAGGCCGACTGCGGACTCCCAATGAGATCCTAGCAATCGACTGTGAACAACCAATCACAAGTACAACTGCAAGATCATGAATATTCATGAGGGAGATATCAGAATTTAGCGTTGCGAATCTACCTGCTGCGGTGTCCTGACAGTATTCTTGGTGAGACTGAAATCATTTATTCTTCATAATAAACTATTTTTGGGGTCATTTCTTAGACTTGCTTAAGTCCCAAGAGCCTGCATGTATTGGCAAAACTAGCAGCCATTCCAAGGGTTCCTGGCCCACAGAAGGGACCAAGCAGCAGAAACAGCCCGAGCCCGCTGTCCGGCAGAAACAGCCCGCTGTCCGGCAGAGACAGCATGTGTCCGCTAGTCAGCCCACAGAGATCCCGTCCACATCCAGGGGTCCAGATTACTCCATGGTATCACCTCAGAGTGACTCACATGTAAGTCATACTCAAACAATAACAACTAGTTGTTTTAATTGTTTTTTATCTTTTAACAATATTTTGTGCACAACAATAATAATAATAAAATACATTTTGAATCTGTGTTGCAGGTGGAGCTGGAGGGGTGGGTGCGTTTGTGGGAAAACCCCAATGGTGTCCCATCTGCTGATGTTTCCTGGCTTAAAGAGGACACAGAACGAGGCCTGTTCACCCCCGTTCAAATGTTCAAGGACAACACTGGTCAGTTCAAGAGGCGACAGGTGATAAAATCAGACCGCATGTGGTTTTATCCACCAGAATCTCCTGGCTATGTCAAGGGTGCTCTGCCAACTCCACACCTCTTTTTTCAGAGCCGCGTCTTTGTGTGGCGTCCTGTTGGAGTCTGGAGATGCTCCCTGAAGTGTCCTCGAGGTGATGACTGTGTCGGTCATGGACACAATGTGCACCTCTACAAGTCTGGCTACCACCATAACTCACTTCCTTTGAGTTATTACATGATGTTATAACTACGTATGAGAACATAAAAAAAGAGCAAAGAAAGTCATATGCTGATATTGGTCCTTAATTGTTTATAACATATATATATCTATATATATATATATAGATATATATAGATATATAATAATGATATAATATGTGCTTTAGGTACGTCACATCTGTGATGTTTCCAGCTGGTACACAGTGCTCACTGAGGTCCTGTGCTGTGGACCCTGCACAAAGGCAGCCAGGAGCGGAGGAGGAACAGTGGGCCGGTGGCTTGCGTGGGACGCCGCTATTTTAACGCAACTCAGCGAGGCTCATCAAGCTCTGTTCCCTGCTATCCTCACCAGCAAGTAAGCATACTGAATGTGTGCATTTAACAGACTAACTTGAAAGTAAGCCATCAAATCCACCTCACCATATAGATTGTGAAGGGAACACTAAGGTGGGAACACTAAGGTGTGGCAGCAGATACAGGAAATCATGTTGAGGAGTACCTTCAACAGAAGGACCTGTACACCACACTCCTCATGACTAGTGGAACCGGGAGGGATCGTCTCGGCATTAGGGCACTCATTCCAGGCTCTACTTCCTTCCTACTGGCAGAGGCCAACAATGTGCAGGATTACCGCAGCCAGATTACATTACATTACATAACATTTAGCTGACACATTTATCCAAAGCGACTTACATGCTATACAGTAGACCGTAGATACAACGGCCTGGGATCGAATCACCAGCAAGTAAGCATACTGAATGTGTGCATTTAACAGACTAACTTGAAAGTAAGCCATCAAATCCACCTCACCATATAGATTGTGAAGGGAACACTAAGGTGGGAACACTAAGGTGTGGCAGCAGATACAGGAAATCATGTTGAGGAGTACCTTCAACAGAAGGACCTGTACACCACACTCCTCATGACTAGTGGAACCGGGAGGGATCGTCTCGGCATTAGGGCACTCATTCCAGGCTCTACTTCCTTCCTACTGGCAGAGGCCAACAATGTGCAGGATTACCGCAGCCAGATTACATTACATTACATAACATTTAGCTGACACCTTTATCCAAAGCGACTTACATGCTATACAGTAGACCGTAGATACAACGGCCTGGGATCGAACCACCGGCCCTCTGATTGAAAGACCGACTTGCTACACCTTACATAAATACATGTAACGGTACATGAACGGCTGAAGAAATCCACCAGTCCAGCACTGATCCAAGTACTTTGGGGGAGAGCAAGAGCACTTTCTGAATGAATTCACGTGTTCAGTGCAAATGACTCCTGACCTCATTGCAAGGAGCTCAGGCAACAGATCCAGTGTTTTCCAGAATGATTACTCCTCCAGCATTAATTTCAATGTCATCATAATGTCCATCGTCTCCACCCCCGTTGTTGATGACATGTATGCACATGGTTGATATCTTCATGTCTCTCAGGATATCATCTTCTTGATGTCCTGTACACTGAAATAAAATATGAGAAAAAAGAAAAAATGTGTTTATACATTATATTTATTAACAGACAGACAACAGTCTTTCAATTCATCCACCTAGGGATGGAATTGGCACCCTTGCCAGTCACAAGCATCTCTGATCTGTATTTCATAATTGCCTCATTTAAAAACGATCAACTTTTGTTTAGAAATGCGTCTTGCATATTGCAAATAATCCAGGGTGTGCTAGAGGTCTTCCAACTGAGACTGACAACAGTCAACATCCATCCTTTTCATTATAAACAGTATAGGAAGTAGTTTGCTTCAATGATTCATAATGCAAATCCTTTGCTGCTTCAATGACTATGATAATTTAATTAATGTCCCACACACATATACATATATATATATATATAAATAAATAAATAATGGATCTAATCTGGCGGGGTGGCAAAACTTTCTGTCATACAAGGAAGTACATGTGGCTGGCAAATGCAATTACACTGACTTACCTTAAACTTCCAATCAGATTCCCATCATGTACCTCAAGTGGGATGCCAAGAGGATGGCATCTCTTTTAGGGTTGACAGCACTTGTCACCTGTGTAAAAAGATTGCAGTTGTTGAAATATCCATCAACACATCAATAATTACAAAAAATGCCTAGAAATTGTAGCATATTTCCAATCTATGGTAACCATAAAAAATGAAATGACTTCATTATACGTTCTCTGAATGGACTGCTCTCTTTAACTAAATTAGTTAAAGATTATAAATTGTGACTTCATTTTCATGAAATGTCAGAGGTCTGAATGTGTAGGGAGATAGCACTGTTTTAAATTCTACTTATCCAGTTTCACTTAGAGCAGTTGTGACGAGTACAACCAGTCTGATCTGCTGGTGCCTTGCTTGGGGACCGGTGCTAGAGGATCATTCACTCAATTCACTTGGTAATAATGTTCACAAGGAGATGTTTCATATTGAAATGATTACCTTAATCAGAGCAGTCAACATCCAACCTTTTGATTATTAACAATATAGGAACTAGTTTTCTATCAACAATCATAAACCTAAATCCTTGAGGGTTCTGTACATTTGATTAATATTCCACACTTTATCAGGGGAGAGCGCGAACGCAGTCCCCCACTACCAGAAATTATGCAATTGAGATTCCCACATTTGGGGAATTCGCAGAGGTCAGCTCAGCCGAAGTGCAATGGCCAAGCCTCGCCCTGGGTGAACCACCTTCTTGATCATGGTATCTCCCTTGCCAGGTAAGTATGAGTTGTACACATCCCAGGCTGGGGACTCTTTCGCAGACAAACCATGTTGACTGGTGGTGCTGAAAATAGATATTACCAGAAAATACAGACTAAAAGAGGTCTAATGCCCTATAGGAATGTAATATGGAGGAAAGTTGTGTGTAACAAGGTCGACAAAGATTATTTACATTGTACTTGAAACATAATGAGTACATTTCCCATCAGGCATTGCTGTATTTCTATATCAAAAGCCAAACCTAAACTCACTAGCTGTATCCATTTATCTCCAACTAAAGAGTACCAGCTCAACAGTGAGTTCAGATAATACCAAGCTAAATCAATCTGCTGTCAAAAGTAGTTTGAACCACATTTTAAATTCATTCAGAGTTTAAGAATAAAATCCCACGTTCTCCGCTTCTCTGACATGACAACCACTTCCTGTTTCTTTGTTCACTGATGGTGCGCTACTGACATACTGCCATCTATTGGTCTGGAGTATGGACAACACTGGTTGTTTAGCAAATATAAAGAATGCAGTTCAAACATGATTACCTTCATGAAGGAAGGATTTATTGTAGGTCTGTTGTATTAGACTGCTTTAGGTTTAGCAAGGCCAACTTGATGAACTGACAACTGGTTGAAAATAAAGTGTATGTTTCTACGATAATATGTCTTAGATTACTTAACGTATATATATATATATATATACACACATACATTATATATATATATGTATGTATATAAATATATACACAGATACATATACAGATGAGAAATGAGCATTATGAAGTCTAACAACAGATTGAATCAATGTGAATAAATTTACATTTTTCCTCAAATGTGGAGAGAACTGTGAACTCAGCAATGTATAAAACCCTTATCTCACTCACTAGTTAAATGTCTTTAACAGTAATTTACATAACACAACAGAGTTAGAGCATCTGAACATTACATGGTCACTTAGTGTCAAACTACTATAACTTAGAGGTGCTTAGTGTGTTATCATAGATATTATTTTAGACACATTGAGGGGGTGCACCGTTCCTGGAGGTACTGCAATACCAGGTCGATGCGTGGAGTGGACGGAGCAAGCCCCTATTCCATCTCCCTATTCCAAAAATCAATTTAATATATGGTCCCCGGGTAGGGGACGTATCAGATATTAAACTGATAAGAACAGATACTACACTTGATCTTAGCCAAAAGGCCGAGAAGCGATAACATGACACAGCCGGAGAAGAGGAAGGCATTCTCCCAACAGTTAATCTCATTTATGGGTCGGGAACTGAACGAAAACGTTTTAGGTCACCATATGAAACACTAACAATGTACAATAGTAATAATGTACAGCATGAGCAGTTTTGTTTGCGATATTTACATTAAACTTGTGTTCGCAGATTCGCCGTCTTGTTTATTTCCGGACACGTGGTACGCTGTCGACCAATAGGAATTAGAAACACTGTAAATATAATTCCTGACTCGCAGACACGCTGGGATTTAAATAATGTTTGTAAAAGTATATTATTTCTTAAATATCGTGTCACAAACTTGTGAAGTTTAGAAAAGTGATGCAATTATGCTTCAAAACTCCCTGAACGACAACAACTACAGATCTGTCTCTCTGTCTCTAGAGGAGAGCAGACCGCACATTTCACCGTCTTCAGCCTCTCACACAGTTACAGAAGAAAACCCAGCCGCGCAGTCGTTCACTAGCGTTAGTTATTTGAGTTCAGGAGGGCACAATGACGCCAGCAGCTCAACATTTGCAGTCCTGAATTAAGTTTACAACCTCGACGTAAATACAACACGGTTAAAGTGCCAAACTACGTCCGCGGTGTCCTTTACACCAGAGCAGGATTTATACCTCGTGTTATAACACTGTGATAGGAACAAACATGGACGACTTTTCGTCAAGTACCGTTAACCTACTGTTATAGAAACTGAAAGTCTACACCAACATTAAACTGAAGCCAGCATGGCACCCTGACGAATCTAAGTATTGACACGACTCAGTTTTTACAATGCAGAATTAAACATTTAGCATAAAAACAAGACATTTTAATGAGACACGCTAGCTCGGAGCTAGCATTAACTTAGCTAACCGTTAGCTAGCACTATCAAAACACAGGTGCTGCGCAAAACACCTCAAAGAGCCGAAAACTATTTGTCTTCCTTACAATTGTTGTCTTAATAGAGCGCGCTCTATTGTTTCTACAAGAAATGTCGAGTTATTTAGTCAAAATTAACTTACTGACAGTTGCCTTTGACGAATGCTAATTGACGAGGTATTCCTGTTCAAACTGCAACGCCGTCTCATGTGCGATTGACCGTGTGCAAAATGACGTCATTTGTCTGCGTCAGCTACCTGGATGTTGTGATATTATATTCTGAACACAAAATAAGTTTGCCTTCAGTTAAACCCTTTTAGAAACCAACAGTATTTTTCAATCAAACTTTCAGCAAATTTCAATATTTGCTATTTATTACAGAATCCTATATAATACCCCATTCATATAGTAAAGGTTATGAAAACAAATAATACATGTATGTATTTTGTTATATATACAACACAGGAAAAACGACATCACAATAGTCTCCATGTGTAAATAGCATACCTCTGTCAGACCAGACACTACTGAAGAACCACAAGTTATTGTGTCCAATATCATACATACTATCTTTAATTCCATTTTGTGTACTCTCAATGTGCTGCTCTTTGTGCTGCACTTTGACTCTAGCATAAATCCAAACCAGTGACTATTCCCCTCACCATTTATTTAGGCTTCACCGCTATAACCCATATCAGTAAATAACCTTCTTTATTGAAAAAGCATGAGTGAAAAGTGTGCAGATTTTTTAAAGTTAAAATTGGGTAAAAATATCAGCTCTTATGTCAGAGTTTTCTATGACGAAAAACACAACGCTGTGCTGGTTGGTGCAGGCAGCCAGTAACAGGGGAAGCTCTCCTTTTGGAAACACACAAAGGTGATAAAGTGACTTGGATACAAACAACTGGGATTGCAAATATAGCTTCTTTTTTTTTCTTTCTTGGATGCAATTACCCACCAAAATAAAAGCTGCACATTCTGCACATTGTTAGTCTCTCTAGTCTCCTTGAAATGTAATAATTGTATTAGGCCCCAAACTCTCTCATGACAAATGTGATCACATGCAGAGATCAAAGTTACTACAAGGATCTTCATTTTGTGTTGATTTAGGCAATCCCTGTGGACAAAAACATGTGAAACACCTGCAGTGTTTAAAACAACAAAAAAGGAAACTCCAAAAAAGTTGAATATGAATTGTTTGGTGCCACCAGGTTGGATGCTGTGTGAAATCAGATTAAATCATTCAGGGTCACCAGAAACTCCTGCAGCTCAGACTCCAGCAGGTCCTCTGGCAGCATCCCAGATCCGGTTTTGCTGCAGCATTGGATCTGTGGTCAGAAGATCCGGCGGTAGAAGGAGAGTTCGTTGACCGGCAGCAGCATTTCCTCCTCCGGCCAGGAGCAGAGCTTCTTCTCGCTGGGAGCCAACTCTGACGTCATGCTGCTGGAGGAACAGGCTGTACTGTTCAGCCCGATGGAGGAAAAGGAGGCACGGGAGAACCAGAACCAGGACTGAGCGGGGGAGACAGTCAGACCCTGGTGCATTAATGTGGTGTCTCAATGTAGATATTCATTCATCCATTCATCCTCATTTATTGCACTGCGTTAACTGTTAAATGTGTATTGTTAAATGTTAAATGTATGCACCTTCCCGCCAGGACAAATTCCTTGTATGTGTAAGCATACATGGCAATAAATGGTTCTGATTCTGATTAAAATTAGAGGTTTTCTAAAAGGACTCTGGTGCTCAGAAACACTACTGCAGTCACACTGGCAGTGTCAACTTAATACTTAAAGAGTCAACTTTAACACTAATTCAGTGAACATATGGTCCTTATCTACAGTGTTAAAATTACACTGAACCTAGTGTTACAATTTCAGTCAATTCAACTCCACAGAGTTCATATTTTACACTACACTGAGAAGTGTCTACAATATTTCACTGTGATGTAAATAACACTCAAAGTAATACTAGAACTTTTAAAGTGCTAATCAAAATTAACTCTAAGTTACTTTTCATGAGTGTTAGATCTACTTGACACTAAGTGTCGATTTTTGACTGACTCCTGCCAGTGTTAAAACATATTTACTTCTGTAATTACTCCCTATTAGTGTGATTCTTACCCAACATCTTAAGTGTTTGCATTTTCTACTTTACCATGTCAAGCTAACACATTAACACAATAAAACCAAAAATGTTTACAGGGAAAAAAATATTGTACCCATGTCTTAATAGCAATTTATTAAAAATTAAAACATACATTCTTCGTTATCTTTAGGTTTTAAGATGCAATTGTAACTCCCATTTCTGCAACAATAAAACCTCACTTTCAGTTTAAAAGACAAGAAAAGTACAATCTTAATTACTGTAAACACTGAAAAATGTGTATTTAAAGTACATTTTTAGAGGATACACACATACGATTCAAGTCATTTTCACCCCAGAACAAACATCACCATAATCTCAAATCTATAAGCAATTCAAACCAAAAACTTATCAAATTGTCCACTGAATGAGTTGTCATGTTTTTAGGTTTTAACAGATCTGCGGCATCCATACAAATATAATAATAAGAATTCAAACTTTTCTAGATACTCAAAAGACGCTTTACACTGGGGACAAGAGACAAAGACGGATGTGGATGGGGAGGGCGTTCCAGGGGGGGTGCAGCAGCTGAGAAGGCCCTGTCACCCAAGGTCCGGCGCTTGGTCCTGATGGTCTTTAGGGTGTTTGCATCGGCGGACCTGAGGCAACGGTTGGGCTGAGCGGGTGAGGGAGTTAGGGCCGATGAGGAGTATTTCAGATTTATTGCAGTTGAGTTTGAGAAAGTTCTGTTGCATCCATGATTTCATATCAGTAAGACAGGTGGTGAGCGTCGAGTGGGTGACTGAGGTGATGGTCTTGGAAGAGAGGTAGATTTGGGTGTCTTCAGCATAGCAGTGGAAATGACGAACATGGCGACGGATGATTTGTCCAAGGGGAAGGATGTAAATGATGAAGAGGAGGGGATGCTAAAAGAACAACAGAAAAGCAAAAAACTATAAAAGTGTAATTTGAACACTTGCTGGGATAGAAGACAGTGGCTCGTGGCTCAATTGTAAAGATCTTGGTTGGAATCAAGCAGTATCTTGGCAGATGATAGAAACATATATATAAGTTGAATACCAATAACTCCCTTATAACCATTGCTAAATTGCAAAACGTCACCCATAGACAATACAAAAAAACAATTGGAACTTTCTTTTGTGGGATATATATACGTTATTACGTAACCCAGCCAGACAACCAACAACTTTTGATTTTGCTAAATGGTGACCATTATTAAATGACTAATATTTGATTAATTTTTGTTTTTGTTATCTAATATTGAAGTCGGGTTCATATTCAAATCATGGTTATCATATTACCATAAACATATTATAACGGTAGGGGAAACACTGAGATAGATATATATATATATATATATACACATATATACACACACATATATACGCATATATATATGTATATATACACACATACACATATATATATATATATATATAGATATATATATCTATATATATATATATATAAGTGGTGGCAAAACTTTCTGTCATACAAGGAAGTACATGTGGCTGGCAAATGCAATTACACTGACTTACCTTAAACTTCCAATCAGATTCCCATCATGTACCTCAAGTGGGATGCCAAGAGGATGGCATCTCTTTTAGGGTTGACAGCACTTGTCACCTGTGTAAAAAGATTGCAGTTATTGAAATAGCCATCAACACATCAATAATTACAAAAAATGCCTAGAAATTGTAGCATATTTCCAATCTATGGTAACCATAAAAAGTTTAAAAGACTTCATTATACGTTCTCTGAATGGACTGCTCTCTTTAACTAAATTAGTTAAAGATTATAAATTGTGACTTTATTTTCATGAAATGTCAGAGGTCTGAATGTGTAGGGAGATAGCACTGTTTTAAATTCTACTTATCCAGTTTCACTTAGAGCAGTTGTGACGAGTACAACCAGTCTGATCTGCTGGTGCCTTGCTTGGGGACCGGTGCTAGAGGATCATTCACTCAATTCACTTGGTAATAATGTTCACAAGGAGATGTTTCATATTGAAATGATTACCTTAATCAGAGCAGTCAACATCCAACCTTTTGATTATTAACAATATAGGAACTAGTTTTCTATCAACAATCATGAAACTAAATCCTTGAGGGTTCTGTACATTTGATTAATATTCCACACTTTATCAGGGGAGAGCGCGAACGCAGTCCCCCACTACCAGAAATTATGCAATTGAGATTCCCACATTTGGGGAACTTGCAGCCGCTCGAGTCTACGGGAGTGCAAAGTCTACAGTGAAGTCCAGGGTGACTGTAGACAGTTCAGCGTTGTGATTGGTCAGGCCGACTGCGGACTCCCAATGAGATCCTAGCAATCGACTGTGAACAACCAATCACAAGTACAACTGCAAGATCATGAATATTCATGAGGGAGATATCAGAATTTAGCGTTGCGAATCTACCTGCCGCGGTGTCCTCACAGTATTCTTGGTGAGACTGAAATCATTTATTCTTCATAATTAGTTATAACAAGTACTCGTTATACTGCCCAATTGCCTTTTAATTGTTTTTTTTTAAAACGGAGCGTTAACGTTAGCTAGATCGCTCAGACGTGCCTCAACATGTAGCTAGCTAGCGCTAACGTGACTTTGCCTTGCCGCTAGTTCACGGTTACCATCTCTAAATAAAATATCTTCTAAAGTATATATGTTTTACTCACTAATGTCAATATCCCTTGTATCTTGTGTTAACCCGTTAAGTCATAATGAGTACGGCCGAGTCCGGTAAGGTAACGCTCACCGTTGTCTCTAAATAGAATCTCTTTAATCATTATTAAGAACGCTAAATCTATTTTGCGTCCAAAAATAAGCCATCATTCATTAATCAGTAGATCGTCAACTATTATCCAGTGTTTCAGAGGTTAGGGAGACAGAATGCTGGTAGCTTTACATTGTTCCCTGCTGTCAGAAACACCTGCTTGCACAGGTGTTTACATTATCCTTTTACATTATCCAAGACATAAAACGTTAGATAAATAATAAGTCATAAAATATCAGAGGAATCAGTCATTTTTGTAGGCCCAGGAGTTATGATATATTATATATGAGTTATAACATTATAAGAACGAGGAACCAGTCATTTTGTAGGCCCAGGAGTTATGAGATTTGATATATGAGTTTATAACATTATAAGAACTCTCCCCCAGAGAGAGAGTTCTGTGAGAAGGTGGCTGCACACACCAGTGACCCACATCACAAGCGTGCAGATGAAGCGGTTCAGGAGGTTTATCAAGGAGAAGGAGCAAGTGAGTGTTGATTTGATTATTCATTTGTTATGAAACAGGAAGCAGGGGATTAACAAAGTAAATTAAAATTATTCTCTGTCCAGGAATCGCAGGTTAGCACAAGGTGTGATCCCTCATCATGGCCAGGTGGTGACGCTGAACTGGTTGCTTCAAGCCAGGCTGTTGAAGGTAAGAGAGATACACAATTTCATTTCACCTTTGAAGTGCTCCAGAAAATCATTATGCAGCTTGAGCAGCACAAGATGTCCCCCAAAGTCCAAAATCTCAATGGCAGACTTCAAAACTTGTAGTATCACTAAAATGGATTGCTCTTCTGGACCAGAATACTGTGCCTAGCCTACTGCCATATTGTGGAAGCACATGGGGCATGCAACATTTGAGCCTTTGGATGCTCAAAGAGACAATCAAGATAGAAATATTCCCCAAAACACTGTTTTTGTTTTGTTTTTGAAGGAGCGGGAGTTTATTGATGTCTCCAAACATGTTTCTTTCTATTTGAGGCAAACGGTTTCATTTTTTAAAAATATGGTTACCCGTTTTGTTTTAACTGATTTAAAACTCTTAATATAAGTGCCTGTTTATATTGATTCCTTTCCAAAGTTGCACCGTTCAATTGCATCATAGCTGCAGTGGCTATAGCTGGTTATAGGGGTTTCTGTTGAGGTATAAGAGGGACTCCTCGTTAAAGTCTGTTCTTTACTTAATACTGGTGTCATAACATTGTGTTGTGACTTAAACCTATTTGCACAATATATTGAAAACATGGAACATATTGTTGTTGCACTTTGTTGTGGAATATTTTGTTGCATTACATTGCACTTTCTTAAAATCTTGTGGAATAACTTCTATATTATTTAAAAACATTTGTGGTTGCATAGTAATACTCACTGTACTGTTGTGCATTTTGTGCATATTTGTTTCTGGATTGAGTATTTAAAATAATAATAATAACGCGTCGCCCTTGGGTCACGTGACTAAGCCGCTGATCTGACTCATAGACCTGCAGTAAAACACATCCTGGAAATCTGACAGGAGAGCTCGTCCCTTGGTGTCGAGTAGATACATTTATTTCTTTTCACTTTCCTTCTTTCGCGTTTGTTTTGTATTAATATTTTTAAAAAGAATCATAAGTTTAACATCGTCACAGAAAACACAACGTTCAGGACGTAGCGTGAAGTGAAGACATACCACTTCCGTTGTGAGATATGCTCACAATGAAATTAAATATAATTTCGACCTGCTAGCCAGTTGGAGCCAAACAGAGCATTAAGCAGGAAACGCATCTTAGGGCAATTATTCTTAACCATAGAGCCGGGGCCCCCAATTGTGCCGCGAGCGCCGCCTAGCGGGCTGCCAAAAACGTTCCGTTTTTCACCTGTGGGCCGCGGGACTGCCTAGGTTATCAATTGAAGACACCAGAGAAATTACTGTTATTCACGAGACGCTCAGTTACAATATAGCTTCCCACCACTAGGTGGCGGTAATTTGTCAGTCAGTTGTTTAACAAGCTCCAAGCAGAAGAAGACACTCAGCCAGCCGCTAGCCTGTCTCTAGACATTTATTTAAAAAGAAAACCTGGACATCCTGTCCAGTGTTATCAGACAGTGTATAATCCCTTGACTGCCTTAAACTATTTGGCTTCTCTATTGTTATGTACACCCCATAGTTCCACACAAACCTGGTAGTTTAAACGGATGCTATGGTCTAAGTGCCATCTCTTCACCAATTTCTGCGAGTGTTTCCTACTGAGCCCGGCCTTACAGACACCTCTAAACCTCCTATGTGTTGTTAGTATCTTCACTGGTTTCAGACAAGTAATCCTATTGAATTCACATCCCTGTTTACCCAGACTTCACATAAGAGGGGGTAGGTATCCACAATTTAAGGGTTATCAGCGGCAAACTCTGCAGACAATTGGTTCACCTTTTGCAGTGTGTGCAAAAATAATGTCTTTCCCTCACATTAGTTTAGTTCAATGCAAATGTACTGGAATGGATATTTGGGTTCTGGTAATTTACTCCTAGATGATCTATGCTGACCCTAAGGATTATTTCTCGCACAAACAGTGAATACCAAACAAAAACGTTTTTTTTAGTAATTAGTAAAGCCCTCTGTACTAAAAACCTGGTTTATCATAGATACCATCCCTCCTGTTGAGACATGTTCCAACCCATGGCTCAAAGAGCTGCATATCTATATAAAGTTTTAGGCAATACTAATCTTTCTTCAGGACACCTCCAGAACTTTTGCCCATCCCTCCCACAGCTATGTTCAGGACGTAGCGTGAAGTGAAGACATACCACTTCCGTTGTGAGATATGCTCACAATGAAATTAAATATAATTTCGACCTGCTAGCCAGTTGGAGCCAAACAGAGCATTAAGCAGGAAACGCATCTTAGGGCAATTATTCTTAACCATAGAGCCGGGGCCCCCAATTGTGCCGCGAGCGCCGCCTAGCGGGCTGCCAAAAACGTTCCGTTTTTCACCTGTGGGCCGCGGGACTGCCTAGGTTATCAATTGAAGACACCAGAGAAATTACTGTTATTCACGAGACGCTCAGTTACAATATAGCTTCCCACCACTAGGTGGCGGTAATTTGTCAGTCAGTTGTTTAACAAGCTCCAAGCAGAAGAAGACACTCAGCCAGCCGCTAGCCTGTAGCGAAAGCTATAGAGAAACAATCCCCCCCACCCCCCTCTCAAACGTCTAAATGTTTGTGCAAATATAATCCTGACTTCACAAAGTAGGGCTTTGTAAACGGAGATAACGAGGCGCCGCCCTGAGCCCAGTGTGTGGAGTGTGGGCTAACGCTAGCCTCGCTAGCTAACGCAGCACTGAAGGCATCCAAGCTAAAGCGGCATCTAAAGACCAAACATCCAACGCTCGTGGGAAAGCCGGTGGGATTTTTCAAGAGGAAGGACAATAGGCTCCAGATGCAGAAAAGGTCTGTCGCGTCACTGACTGGCAACTCCACGCGTGCTCTGAGCTTTCACAACGCTTAACTGTCTACAGTCACCCTGGACTTCACTGTAGACTTTGCACTACCGTAGACTCAGGAAGTTCAGCGTTGTGATTGGTCAGGCCGACTGCGGACTCCCAATGAGATCCTAGCAATCGACTGTGAACAACCAATCACAAGTACAACTGCAAGATCATGAATATTCATGAGGGAGATATCAGAATTTAGCGTTGCGAATCTACCTGCTGCGGTGTCCTCACAGTATTCTTGGTGAGACTGAAATCATTTATTCTTCATAATAAACTATTTTTGGGGTCATTTCTTAGACTTGCTTAAGTCCCAAGAGCCTGCATGTATTGGCAAAACTAGCAGCCATTCCAAGGGTTCCTGGCCCACAGAAGGGACCAAGCAGCAGAAACAGCCCGAGCCCGCTGTCCGGCAGAAACAGCCCGCTGTCCGACAGAGACAGCCCGCTGTCCGGCAGAAACAGCCCGCTGTCCGGCACATACAGCCCGAGCCCGCTGTCCGACAGAGACAGCATGTGTCCGCTAGTCAGCCCACAGAGATCCCGTCCACATCCAGGGGTCCAGATTACTCCATGGTATCACCTCAGAGTGACTCACATGTAAGTCATACTCAAACAATAACAACTAGTTGTTTTAATTGTTTTTTATCTTTTAACAATATTTTGTGCACAACAATAATAATAATAAAATACATTTTGAATCTGTGTTGCAGGTGGAGCTGGAGGGGTGGGTGCGTTTGTGGGAAAACCCCAATGGTGTCCCATCTGCTGATGTTTCCTGGCTTAAAGAGGACACAGAACGAGGCCTGTTCACCCCCGTTCAAATGTTCAAGGACAACACTGGTCAGTTCAAGAGGCGACAGGTGATAAAATCAGACCGCATGTGGTTTTATCCACCAGAATCTCCTGGCTATGTCAAGGGTGCTCTGCCAACTCCACACCTCTTTTTTCAGAGCCGCGTCTTTGTGTGGCGTCCTGTTGGAGTCTGGAGATGCTCCCTGAAGTGTCCTCGAGGTGATGACTGTGTCGGTCATGGACACAATGTGCACCTCTACAAGTCTGGCTACCACCATAACTCACTTCCTTTGAGTTATTACATGATGTTATAACTACGTATGAGAACATAAAAAAAGAGCAAAGAAAGTCATATGCTGATATTGGTCCTTAATTGTTTATAACATATATATATCTATATATATATATATAGATATATAATAATGATATAATATGTGCTTTAGGTACGTCACATCTGTGATGTTTCCAGCTGGTACACAGTGCTCACTGAGGTCCTGTGCTGTGGACCCTGCACAAAGGCAGCCAGGAGCGGAGGAGGAACAGTGGGCCGGTGGCTTGCGTGGGACGCCGCTATTTTAACGCAACTCAGCGAGGCTCATCAAGCTCTGTTCCCTGCTATCCTCACCAGCAAGTAAGCATACTGAATGTGTGCATTTAACAGACTAACTTGAAAGTAAGCCATCAAATCCACCTCACCATATAGATTGTGAAGGGAACACTAAGGTGGGAACACTAAGGTGTGGCAGCAGATACAGGAAATCATGTTGAGGAGTACCTTCAACAGAAGGACCTGTACACCACACTCCTCATGACTAGTGGAACCGGGAGGGATCGTCTCGGCATTAGGGCACTCATTCCAGGCTCTACTTCCTTCCTACTGGCAGAGGCCAACAATGTGCAGGATTACCGCAGCCAGATTACATTACATTACATAACATTTAGCTGACACCTTTATCCAAAGCGACTTACATGCTATACAGTAGACCGTAGATACAACGGCCTGGGATCGAACCACCGGCCCTCTGATTGAAAGACCGACTTGCTACACCTTACATAAATACATGTAACGGTACATGAACGGCTGAAGAAATCCACCAGTCCAGCACTGATCCAAGTACTTTGGGGGAGAGCAAGAGCACTTTCTGAATGAATTCACGTGTTCAGTGCAAATGACTCCTGACCTCATTGCAAGGAGCTCAGGCAACAGATCCAGTGTTTTCCAGAATGATTACTCCTCCAGCATTAATTTCAATGTCATCATAATGTCCATCGTCTCCACCCCCGTTGTTGATGACATGTATGCACATGGTTGATATCTTCATGTCTCTCAGGATATCATCTTCTTGATGTCCTGTACACTGAAATAAAATATGAGAAAAAAGAAAAAATGTGTTTATACATTATATTTATTAACAGACAGACAACAGTCTTTCAATTCATCCACCTAGGGATGGAATTGGCACCCTTGCCAGTCACAAGCATCTCTGATCTGTATTTCATAATTGCCTCATTTAAAAACGATCAACTTTTGTTTAGAAATGCGTCTTGCATATTGCAAATAATCCAGGGTGTGCTAGAGGTCTTCCAACTGAGACTGACAACAGTCAACATCCATCCTTTTCATTATAAACAGTATAGGAAGTAGTTTGCTTCAATGATTCATAATGCAAATCCTTTGCTGCTTCAATGACTATGATAATTTAATTAATGTCCCACACATATATATATATATATATATATATATATATATATATATATATATATATATATATATATAAATAAATAATGGATCTAATCTGGCGGGGTGGCAAAACTTTCTGTCATACAAGGAAGTACATGTGGCTGGCAAATGCAATTACACTGACTTACCTTAAACTTCCAATCAGATTCCCATCATGTACCTCAAGTGGGATGCCAAGAGGATGGCATCTCTTTTAGGGTTGACAGCACTTGTCACCTGTGTAAAAAGATTGCAGTTGTTGAAATATCCATCAACACATCAATAATTACAAAAAATGCCTAGAAATTGTAGCATATTTCCAATCTATGGTAACCATAAAAAATGAAATGACTTCATTATACGTTCTCTGAATGGACTGCTCTCTTTAACTAAATTAGTTAAAGATTATAAATTGTGACTTCATTTTCATGAAATGTCAGAGGTCTGAATGTGTAGGGAGATAGCACTGTTTTAAATTCTACTTATCCAGTTTCACTTAGAGCAGTTGTGACGAGTACAACCAGTCTGATCTGCTGGTGCCTTGCTTGGGGACCGGTGCTAGAGGATCATTCACTCAATTCACTTGGTAATAATGTTCACAAGGAGATGTTTCATATTGAAATGATTACCTTAATCAGAGCAGTCAACATCCAACCTTTTGATTATTAACAATATAGGAACTAGTTTTCTATCAACAATCATAAACCTAAATCCTTGAGGGTTCTGTACATTTGATTAATATTCCACACTTTATCAGGGGAGAGCGCGAACGCAGTCCCCCACTACCAGAAATTATGCAATCGAGATTCCCACATTTGGGGAATTCGCAGAGCTCGAGTCTACGGTAGTGCAAAGTCTACAGTGAAGTCCAGGGTGACTGTAGACAGTTCAGCCTTGTGATTGGTCAGGCCGACTGTAGACTCCCAATGAGATCCTAGCATTCGACTGTAGACAACCAATCACAAGTACAACTGCGAGATCATGAATATTCATGAGGGAGATATCAGAATGTAGCGTTGCGAATCTACCTGCCGCGGTGTCCTGACAGTATTCTTGGTGAGACTGAAATCATTTATTCTTCATGATTAGTTATAACAAGTACTCGTTATACTGCCCAATTGTCTTTTAATTTTTTTTTTTAAAAACGGAGCGTTAACGTTAGCTAGATCGCTCAGACATGCCTCAACATGTAGCTAGCTAGCGCTAACGTCACTTTGCCTTGCCGCTAGTTCACGGTTACCATCTCTAAATAAAATATCTTCTAAAGTATATAACGTTATGTTTTACTCGCTAATGTCAATATCCCTTGCATCTTGTGTTAACCCTTTAAGTCATAATGCTTGAGTACGGCCGAGTCCGGTAAGGTAACGCTCACCGTTGTCTCTAAATAGAATCTCTTTAATCATTATTAAGAACGCTAAATCTAATTTGCGTCCAAAAATAAGCCATCATTCATTAATCAGTAGATCGTCAGATAAATAATAAGTCATAAAATATCAGAGGAATCAGTCATTTTTGTATGCCCAGGAGTTATGATGTATTATATATGAGTTATAGCATTATAAGAACAAGGAATCAGTCATTTTTGTAGGCTCAGGAGTTATGAGATATTATATATGAGTTATAGCATTATAAGAACGATGAATCAGTCATTCTTGTAGGCCCAGGAGTAATAAGATTTGATATATGACTTATAACATAAGAACTCTCCCCCAGAGACATAGGAACTCTCCCCACCTCATCCTCCTCTTCTTCCTCCTCTTCCTTCTTGTCTGGATATCAAAGGTCTGTTGTACTCTGACGTTCAACCTCATATTAGTAATTTATTATTATAACATAACAATAGCTAATGTAATAATTATAATACCATTTTGTTGTTGTGGTGTTACTTGACAAGTGTATTTCAGTTACTTCGAAAAATGACGACCCCCAAAATACGCATCATCAACCCAGATGCCCCCGAGAATCGTCAACAGGCCGTTGTAATGGCGACCAAAGAGGCTCGTGAGTACAGGGAGAACAGAATGGTCTTCCCCAAACCCCCACAGGAGCTGCTCGACCAGACCTTGGCCCTGGCCCACGCTGAGAAGCTCCTTCGTGCAGAGGGTGTCCCCTGTCCTTCGCGTCAGTTGTGCCTGGGAAAGCTGGTGGTTCCATTCGGCCAGTATGGAAATGCTCCATTCCACTGGCTGGTGGCAAATGATGTGGGCTACATGAAGTAGTAAGCATGTTGTATTATCAATATATTAATATAATTGTAGTCTATGCATTTTAAATACATTTTGTATGGCTTCCTTAAAATAAATTACCTGTATATATCTGTTTGCATCATCAGTGCATATTAGTCATCTTTACACATTATCTCAAGTGCAGTGATATTAATTATACAAGTACTAAGTTGATGTATATGATTCCAGCATGCTGGACAAGCACAGACTTGAGTGCACAACACAGAGAAAGGGAAAAGTGGGTAACCAGTGGGTGAAGGACTACCTCACAGAGTATGCAGAGAGCTTCCCACAAGTCTCCAGTCTCCTTGAGGTCAACATCGACAGGTGTGTCTACGGCCAGAGAGGCTTTGAGCATCACACCTTTCTGGAGATGTGGGAGCTCTACAGCCAGTACCTCACCCAGAAGGACAGACCAGAGCAGGTCAGTGCTGAGCAGAGGGAGCTCACTCAGAAGGCCCACAGTTCTGTGAGAAGGTGGCTGCACACACCAGTGACCCACATCACAAGCGTGCAGATGAAGCGGTTCAGGAGGTTTATCAAGGAGAAGGAGGAGCAAGTGAGTGTTGATTTGATTATTAATTTGTTATGAAACAGGAAGCAGGGGATTAACGAAGTCAATTAAAATGATTCTCTGTCCAGGAATCGCAGGTTAGCACAAGGTGTGATCCTTCATCATGGCCAGGTGGTGACGCTGAACTGGTTGCTTCAAGCCAGGCTGTTGAAGGTAAGAGAGATACACAATTAATAGACATCAAAACCTTTGCTTGAAAATATAATAATACAAAACTATTTGTGGGGTATTTTCTTAGACTTGCTTAAGTCCCAAGAGCCTGCATGTATGGGCAAAACTAGCAGCCATTCCAAGGGTTCCTGGCCCACAGAAGGGACCAAGCAGCAGAAACAGCCCGAGCCCGCTGTGCGACAGAAACAGCCCGCTGTCCGACAGAAACAGCCTGAGCCCGCTGTCCGGCAGAAACAGCCTGAGCCTTCTGTCCGGCAAAAACAGCCTGAGCCCTCTGTCCGGCAGAAACAGCCTGAGCCCGCTGTCCGGCAAAAACAGCCTGAGCCCTCTGTCCGGCAGAAACAGCCTGAGCCCGCTGTCCGGCAAAAACAGCCTGAGCCCTCTGTCCGGCAAAAACAGCCTGAGCCCTCTGTCCGGCAGAAACAGCCTGAGCCCTCTGTCCGGCAGAAACAGCATGTGTCCGCTAGTCAGCCCACAGAGATCCCGTCCACATCCAGGGGTCCAGATTACTCCATGGTATCACCTCAGAGTGACTCACGTGTAAGTCATACTCAAACAATAATAACTAGTTGTTTTAATTGTTTTTTATCTTTTAACAATATTTTGTGCACAACAATAATAATAATAAAATACATTTTGAATCTGTGTTGCAGGTGGAGCTGGAGGGGTGGGTGCGTTTGTGGGAAAACCCCAATGGTGTCCCATCTGCTGATGTTTCCTGGCTTAAAGAGGACACAGAACGAGGCCTGTTCACCCCCGTTCAAATGTTCAAGGACAACACTGGTCAGTTCAAGAGGCGACGGGTGATAAAATCAGACCGCATGTGGTTTTATCCACCAGAACCTCCTGGCTATGTCAAGGGTGCTCTGCCAACTCCACACCTCTTTTTTCGGAGCCGCGTCTTTGTGTGGCGTCCTGTTGGAGTCTGGAGATGCTCCCTGAAGTGTCCTCGAGGCGATGACTGTGTCGGTCATGGACAGAATGTGCACCTCTACAAGTCTGGCTACCACCACCGGGTATAACTCACTTCCCTTGAGTTATTACATGATGTTATAACTACGTATGAGAACGTAAAAAAAAGAGCAAAGAAAGTCATATTGGTCCTTAATTGTTTATAACATATATATAGATATATAATAATGATATAATATGTGCTTTAGGTACGTCACATCTGTGATGTTTCCAGCTGGTACACAGTGCTCACTGAGGTCCTGTGCTGTGGACCCTGCACAAAGGCAGCCAGGAGCGGAGGAGGAGGAACAGTGGGCCGGTGGCTTGCGTGGGACGCCGCTATTTTAACGCAACTCAGCGAGGCTCATCAAGCGCTGTTCCCTGCTATCCTCACCAGCAAGTAAGCATACTGAATGTGTGCATTTAACAGACTAACTTGAAAGTAAGCCATCAAATCTACCTCACCTTACTGATTGTGAATCTACTTACAGACGTGGTGTCGATAAGAGTGTTGTGCGCCTTCTAAGGGACCGGAGCGAAGGGAACACTATGGTCAAGGTGTGGCGGCAGATACAGGAGAATCATGTTGAGGAGTACCTTCAACAGAAGGACCTGTACACCACACTCCTCATGACTGTAGTGGAACCGGGAGGGATCGTCTCGGCATTAGGGCACTCATTCCAGGCTCCACCTCCTCCAAGAGAGCTTCCCTCCGCGCGGCTCTTGCGCCACGCCTTCCTACTGGCAGAGGCCAACAATGTGCAGGATTACCGCAGCCAGATCCTCTCCACTTTTGGCATTGTGCTGAAAATGGATTCCACCAAGAAAGTATGTTAATAAAACATGTTCCATAATGCCATACTGTATGATGCAAAACATGGTTTACACAGTTGTAAAAGGATTTAGAAAGATCACATATCAATAGAATCTAACAGAGGTCACATTATGCAAACTTGACAAATTGTTACAGGTGGTGAAGAAGCTGTCTGGGGAAGGCCGAGGCTCTGCTGAGTGGTTCACCAGCATCGGGAACGAGCACTCACAAATCGTTTCATTTGTGTTGACCTGTGAGGAGTCCACTCCAAAGCTGACACCAATGTGCCATGGAGTCATGGAGAGGTTCCGGCTGGCCGATCAACCTGTCCCCAAGATCCTCTATGTGGACCGCGGGTGTTGCCGCTCTCAGGGTCCAACAGCTTTGGAGACTTTGTACAAATATTGGGTGGACCATGGGATGGTTGTACGCTTGGACATCTTTCACTGGCTCCACCGGTTTGACGCAGCCATACGCACAGAGTCGCACTGTAAATATGCTGTCTTCAAATCGGCTCTAGCTGGGGCAGTGCTGGCTTACAACCGCTCGGATCTGGAGCTGCTCATGGAAGCCGCCAGAGCCAAGGACCCGGCAACGATGAAGTCTGTCTCAGACGAGGATGTCGTCCGCTGCTACATTTCCAGAGAGCAGCTCAAACATCACGTGAGGAGGGTCACACTTGGGGCTCCGGAGACATTCCGGCTCATCCACATGGCCATTGAGGAGCTGAAAGGTCCCGCTGGGCTGGACGAGAGCGGCGTGAGCCTCTTTAAAACACCCGGTACAAAAGACCAAAAAAGTTATTAGAACATAACACAGATTGTGTTGCATACAAAGTGAACATAACACACTTATGCATGTGTTTTTACAGAGGCCATGGATGAGATGTGGGCAGCCCAGCAGCGACACCTGGAGTGCCTCCAGGATCCGCCAGACATGAACATGTATAGGGTGGCGCGTACCACCACCATCAACAATGTGGATGTGCCCTATTATAAATGTCTGCGTGGAAGCAACAGCCTGGAGGGATTCCATAAATCTCTGCCACATATGATTCCAGGTGAGTCCAAGTGCTGTCTGTGTTGTATAATTAAATGAATCATGTGACTTTGTCATTATTCTAATACCTTTCATTGCGATGTTCAACAAACAAAAACCTGACAACTGAAGGAGAGAAATCACAGACTAAATACACAAGGGCCTAATTAACCGATGAAACATAAACAAACAATTTTTCCTACAATATACAACAAACATGCAACAGATCTGGAGATATGTGATTTTGCCTGGACAGGATGGAGATCTGAAAAGTAACCAAAGCTGTCCAGAAAATCAGTAAAAAGTACAATAATTCCCTCAGATATGTAGTGGTATGTATATAATTTGTGCTAAAGTCCAGTACTCTGTTACATGTACTTGGTTACATTCCACAGTTTAATTTGCTCACCTTAAGATAACTGTACTTATGTTTATGTGTAGTTTGCATTGAAGCTAAACTCTGCTCCGCTCTTCTCGACTCAGGTCCCCATTGCGCAGCGCGGCCCTATCAGGTTTACCTGTTAAGCGGCATCGCGCGGTGGAATGCAGACAGGAGCTCGGATGCCGTGTTTGGTGGCAAAGGACGGCACCACAGGACCTACTCTGCACCGCTGATCGACCGCCTCAACACCCGCTGTGAGCAGTTGTTCGGAGAAACTGTGGAGGAGAATTTCCGGGCTCCTGCCAATGTTCTTTCAGGCGAGCTCCTTGGGTTGGAATACCTGTTCAGCCAGAGCACAGGGGATTCTGAACACTTCTCGCTGGAGGACATTGTCAACGACGGACCTGGCCCAGAGGAGGAGGTGTTCCATTATGGGCAGCCCGATCCAGACCCAGAGGCCGACGAGGCGTACCAGAGCGACGGGGAAGCGCATGGTGATGTGTTGGATGCCATCCTGCCCCACATTACACTCACCAGCGACGAAACCTCCACTGTTCACCCTCCGGCCTTTGTGAGTAACTATGAATATGGTAGAATTAAATGTAATGCATTGATGTGCACATTTGAACTTACTGTATTTATATGGCAACTTCTTAACAGGAGGATGCCTGCAGTCCAAACCCCCTTCCTGGATTTGAAAAGTTGGAGAAGTTCTGCTCTGCTCTGGTGGAAATTAGCCTGTCAGAGGACAAGCTGACTCTTTCCACTGAGCAGAGGAACAGAGTCCTTGAAGCGTGGACGGCAGTGGAGGAGCATGACAAGACACCACAGCAGTTCAACCAGCTGTACAGGACACACTGGGGCAACACCCTCTACTGCCGCACAAAAAGGGACGATCTTGTTGAGGCTGCTGTGATACAGAAGCTTAAGATGGCTAAGCGCTACGCACCAGCTCAACAAGACGTCAGTGCTGAGCACAACAGGCTGATGTACACGCTGGTGAAAATGCTGTGGTTGCGCTCACCTCAAGGGTCTCGCAGCAGTCCTGAGAAGAACTTAATCTTGAAGGCATATGAGCGCGTACAGCACATTATTTTGGTAGAGGATCCAATCCTATCCAAAGCAGGCATTCCTCTGCCAAAAATAAACATCAAGACTGTACGGGACTTCATCCGTCGGCAAGAGCGCCTCATCAACCTGCATGCCACTAAGCAGTCCTCCATGGTCACCAAAACTGCCTCAATATCATCTGCTGCCCTCCCTCCAGCACCACACCAGCCTGCAGTCCTCCCTCCACCCCTCTACCCTCTGATGGAGTATGTGCCCACACCCAGCACGGCAGGGACTAAAGTGTTGAAGGGAAGGACGGACATTACCATGCCACTCTCCCGGCCTCAACCACCACTGCCACTTCTGCTACCGTCACCTATAAAAACCCCTGCCACCTGTACCATCACCAGACCTGTGCCCTCCCACTCTACAAGTACAGCAACTGCTGAGACTGCTGGCCCCTCCACACGCCTGATACTGCCTGCTGTATCAACTCCATCCCTCCATCCAACTCTGCCCACAACGCCTGCTGCGTACGATTTGAGCCCGACCTCCTGGGCAAGATCTACGGAGTACAAGCGCAAGGGTGCGGAACAGCCCACCAGAGTTGGAGTGAAGGTGTCGCGGGTTCACAGTCTCCCTGTATGTTCATGCTGTGGGCAACCGACCCAGGGACATAAAAAGTATAAAAAAAAATCTTTCTGCCCTGTAAAGAGGATGTCAACATCCAAAGGTCTGGACAACACAGTGTACGAGAGCTACGAACACTTCACTTCGGTTGTGGACATGGTGGAGAAATAGTATTTTAGATTTATATGTATATATTTGGGCATATTGTATATAGTTTAGCTCGTCATGCACACACTTGTGCATATTGTAAATAGCTTTGATTGTCAAGCACACTTGTGCATATTGTAAATAGTTTGGATTGCCATGCACATAACCATGTGTACTGTAAATAGTTTGGATTGCCATGCACATAACCATGTGTACTGTAAATAGTTTGGATTGCCATGCACATAACCATGTGCACTGTAAATAGTTTGGATTGCCATGCACATATTTTAGTCTTCTTTTTTATGACATGTACAGTGTTTTTTCTCATTGTTCTCCATTTTATACCCTTTATTCAATAAAATGGTAAGTGTTACAGTAACATTGAGTTGAGTATTATCATCTAATGAATATTGATTTGGGGTGTACTGGTTTTCATCAAGAATAGGGAAATGGATATATAGAATGCCAGATTACTGGCATGTAAGTGTATATGCTTATATTACAATATCATCAGATCATTTTGCAAAAGCAACATTGAACAGCCTCAGAAATATAAAACTATTTCCCACAATTGTAAAAGTAAGAAGTGACGAGTACAAGTTTGATTTTAAATAAGATGTTTTTAATTTAAAAAAAACAGTCACCTGAATAAATTATACAATGTATGTCAAATTTGCTAACACAAATATATATACTTGAGATTCTGTATTAGTAGCACAATTAATTGTATTAAAGCTTCAATATGTAATGCAATAAAAAGCTAATTACAATCTAAAATGGGCAATTGCACACATACAGAATCAATACATATGACGTCAACAGTCTCTTTGAATGGGGGCGAGGCGTATTCCAATGGACTCCTTCATATTCCCCAAATATGAGAATCTTGTGTGCATATTTTCCAGGGCCGAGGGACTCCGTTTAGTCTCTCCTGTAAACACATACAAAGAAAGTCTCAAAGATCTACAGGTATGAAGGGACATGTCTAGCAGTGTGAGTATCAGTAGTGGCACACAATTTCCAGACACTTTGAGAAACTGGTAGTGAACAATAGCATTCCTCTGGCTGGTGTGCTCAGTTATAATTACTATGTTAAATTGTAATCCTAAAAACTGATTCATTTAATAATCATAATGTGTTGCTCATACCACAGTTTGACAACTTGGGGGCGCCAGTATCCATTAAACCCGTTTAGGTTATTCCACTGCAGATTGAGCACTTGAAGGCACCATCTAAAATCTTGAACAATGACTGAGTTTAACCATGTGGTGGCGCTAGTGATACACTTATGACAGTAGACTGTTAACCAATCGCATGACGAGAAATTGCACTACCGTACGCCTCACCCCCCTTGCAGCCGCTCGAGTCTACGGGAGTGCAAAGTCTACAGTGAAGTCCAGGGTGACTGTAGACAGTTCAGCGTTGTGATTGGTCAGGCCGACTGCGGACTCCCAATGAGATCCTAGCAATCGACTGTGAACAACCAATCACAAGTACAACTGCAAGATCATGAATATTCATGAGGGAGATATCAGAATTTAGCGTTGCGAATCTACCTGCCGCGGTGTCCTCACAGTATTCTTGGTGAGACTGAAATCATTTATTCTTCATAATTAGTTATAACAAGTACTCGTTATACTGCCCAATTGCCTTTTAATTGTTTTTTTTTAAAACGGAGCGTTAACGTTAGCTAGATCGCTCAGACGTGCCTCAACATGTAGCTAGCTAGCGCTAACGTGACTTTGCCTTGCCGCTAGTTCACGGTTACCATCTCTAAATAAAATATCTTCTAAAGTATATATGTTTTACTCACTAATGTCAATATCCCTTGTATCTTGTGTTAACCCGTTAAGTCATAATGAGTACGGCCGAGTCCGGTAAGGTAACGCTCACCGTTGTCTCTAAATAGAATCTCTTCAATCATTATTAAGAACGCTAAATCTATTTTGCGTCCAAAAATAAGCCATCATTCATTAATCAGTAGATCGTCAACTATTATCCAGTGTTTCAGAGGTTAGGGAGACAGAATGCTGGTAGCTTTACATTGTTCCCTGCTGTCAGAAACACCTGCTTGCACAGGTGTTTACATTATCCTTTTACATTATCCAAGACATAAAACGTTAGATAAATAATAAGTCATAAAATATCAGAGGAATCAGTCATTTTTGTAGGCCCAGGAGTTATGATATATTATATATGAGTTATAACATTATAAGAACGAGGAACCAGTCATTTTGTAGGCCCAGGAGTTATGAGATTTGATATATGAGTTTATAACATTATAAGAACTCTCCCCCAGAGAGAGAGTTCTGTGAGAAGGTGGCTGCACACACCAGTGACCCACATCACAAGCGTGCAGATGAAGCGGTTCAGGAGGTTTATCAAGGAGAAGGAGCAAGTGAGTGTTGATTTGATTATTCATTTGTTATGAAACAGGAAGCAGGGGATTAACAAAGTAAATTAAAATTATTCTCTGTCCAGGAATCGCAGGTTAGCACAAGGTGTGATCCCTCATCATGGCCAGGTGGTGACGCTGAACTGGTTGCTTCAAGCCAGGCTGTTGAAGGTAAGAGAGATACACAATTTCATTTCACCTTTGAAGTGCTCCAGAAAATCATTATGCAGCTTGAGCAGCACAAGATGTCCCCCAAAGTCCAAAATCTCAATGGCAGACTTCAAAACTTGTAGTATCACTAAAATGGATTGCTCTTCTGGACCAGAATACTGTGCCTAGCCTACTGCCATATTGTGGAAGCACATGGGGCATGCAACATTTGAGCCTTTGGATGCTCAAAGAGACAATCAAGATAGAAATATTCCCCAAAACACTGTTTTTGTTTTGTTTTTGAAGGAGCGGGAGTTTATTGATGTCTCCAAACATGTTTCTTTCTATTTGAGGCAAACGGTTTCATTTTTTAAAAATATGGTTACCCGTTTTGTTTTAACTGATTTAAAACTCTTAATATAAGTGCCTGTTTATATTGATTCCTTTCCAAAGTTGCACCGTTCAATTGCATCATAGCTGCAGTGGCTATAGCTGGTTATAGGGGTTTCTGTTGAGGTATAAGAGGGACTCCTCGCTAAAGTCTGTTCTTTACTTAATACTGGTGTCATAACATTGTGTTGTGACTTATGCCTATTTGCACAATATATTGAAAACATGGAACATATTGTTGTTGCACTTTGTTGTGGAATATATTGTTGCATTACATTGCACTTTCTTAAAATCTTGTGGAATAACTTCTATATTATTTAAAAACATTTGTGGTTGCATAGTAATACTCACTGTACTGTTGTGCATTTTGTGCATATTTGTTTCTGGATTGAGTATTTAAAATAATAATAATAACGCGTCGCCCTTGGGTCACGTGACTAAGCCGCTGATCTGACTCATAGACCTGCAGTAAAACACATCCTGGAAATCTGACAGGAGAGCTCGTCCCTTGGTGTCGAGTAGATACATTTATTTCTTTTCACTTTCCTTCTTTCGCGTTTGTTTTGTATTAATATTTTTAAAAAGAATCATGATAAGTTTAACATCGTCACAGAAAACACAACGTTCAGGACGTAGCGTGAAGTGAAGACATACCACTTCCGTTGTGAGATATGCTCACAATGAAATTAAATATAATTTCGACCTGCTAGCCAGTTGGAGCCAAACAGAGCATTAAGCAGGAAACGCATCTTAGGGCAATTATTCTTAACCATAGAGCCGGGGCCCCCAATTGTGCCGCGAGCGCCGCCTAGCGGGCTGCCAAAAACGTTCCGTTTTTCACCTGTGGGCCGCGGGACTGCCTAGGTTATCAATTGAAGACACCAGAGAAATTACTGTTATTCACGAGACGCTCAGTTACAATATAGCTTCCCACCACTAGGTGGCGGTAATTTGTCAGTCAGTTGTTTAACAAGCTCCAAGCAGAAGAAGACACTCAGCCAGCCGCTAGCCTGTCTCTAGACATTTATTTAAAAAGAAAACCTGGACATCCTGTCCAGTGTTATCAGACAGTGTATAATCCCTTGACTGCCTTAAACTATTTGGCTTCTCTATTGTTATGTACACCCCATAGTTCCACACAAACCTGGTAGTTTAAACGGATGCTATGGTCTAAGTGCCATCTCTTCACCAATTTCTGCGAGTGTTTCCTACTGAGCCCGGCCTTACAGACACCTCTAAACCTCCTATGTGTTGTTAGTATCTTCACTGGTTTCAGACAAGTAATCCTATTGAATTCACATCCCTGTTTACCCAGACTTCACATAAGAGGGGGTAGGTATCCACAATTTAAGGGTTATCAGCGGCAAACTCTGCAGACAATTGGTTCACCTTTTGCAGTGTGTGCAAAAATAATGTCTTTCCCTCACATTAGTTTAGTTCAATGCAAATGTACTGGAATGGATATTTGGGTTCTGGTAATTTACTCCTAGATGATCTATGCTGACCCTAAGGATTATTTCTCGCACAAACAGTGAATACCAAACAAAAACGTTTTTTTTAGTAATTAGTAAAGCCCTCTGTACTAAAAACCTGGTTTATCATAGATACCATCCCTCCTGTTGAGACATGGTCCAACCCATGGCTCAAAGAGCTGCATATCTATATAAAGTTTTAGGCAATACTAATCTTTCTTCAGGACACCTCCAGAACTTTTGCCCATCCCTCCCACAGCTATGTTCAGGACGTAGCGTGAAGTGAAGACATACCACTTCCGTTGTGAGATATGCTCACAATGAAATTAAATATAATTTCGACCTGCTAGCCAGTTGGAGCCAAACAGAGCATTAAGCAGGAAACGCATCTTAGGGCAATTATTCTTAACCATAGAGCCGGGGCCCCCAATTGTGCCGCGAGCGCCGCCTAGCGGGCTGCCAAAAACGTTCCGTTTTTCACCTGTGGGCCGCGGGACTGCCTAGGTTATCAATTGAAGACACCAGAGAAATTACTGTTATTCACGAGACGCTCAGTTACAATATAGCTTCCCACCACTAGGTGGCGGTAATTTGTCAGTCAGTTGTTTAACAAGCTCCAAGCAGAAGAAGACACTCAGCCAGCCGCTAGCCTGTAGCGAAAGCTATAGAGAAACAATCCCCCCCACCCCCCTCTCAAACGTCTAAATGTTTGTGCAAATATAATCCTGACTTCACAAAGTAGGGCTTTGTAAACGGAGATAACGAGGCGCCGCCCTGAGCCCAGTGTGTGGAGTGTGGGCTAACGCTAGCCTCGCTAGCTAACGCAGCACTGAAGGCATCCAAGCTAAAGCGGCATCTAAAGACCAAACATCCAACGCTCGTGGGAAAGCCGGTGGGATTTTTCAAGAGGAAGGACAATAGGCTCCAGATGCAGAAAAGGTCTGTCGCGTCACTGACTGGCAACTCCACGCGTGCTCTGAGCTTTCACAACGCTTAACTGTCTACAGTCACCCTGGACTTCACTGTAGACTTTGCACTACCGTAGACTCAGGAAGTTCAGCGTTGTGATTGGTCAGGCCGACTGCAGACTCCCAATGAGATCCTAGCAATCGACTGTGAACAACCAATCACAAGTACAACTGCAAGATCATGAATATTCATGAGGGAGATATCAGAATTTAGCGTTGCGAATCTACCTGCCGAGGTGTCCTCACAGTATTCTTGGTGAGACTGAAATCATTTATTCTTCATAATAAACTATTTTTGGGGTCATTTCTTAGACTTGCTTAAGTCCCAAGAGCCTGCATGTATTGGCAAAACTAGCAGCCATTCCAAGGGTTCCTGGCCCACAGAAGGGACCAAGCAGCAGAAACAGCCCGAGCCCGCTGTCCGGCAGAAACAGCCCGCTGTCCGGCAGAGACAGCATGTGTCCGCTAGTCAGCCCACAGAGATCCCGTCCACATCCAGGGGTCCAGATTACTCCATGGTATCACCTCAGAGTGACTCACATGTAAGTCATACTCAAACAATAACAACTAGTTGTTTTAATTGTTTTTTATCTTTTAACAATATTTTGTGCACAACAATAATAATAATAAAATACATTTTGAATCTGTGTTGCAGGTGGAGCTGGAGGGGTGGGTGCGTTTGTGGGAAAACCCCAATGGTGTCCCATCTGCTGATGTTTCCTGGCTTAAAGAGGACACAGAACGAGGCCTGTTCACCCCCGTTCAAATGTTCAAGGACAACACTGGTCAGTTCAAGAGGCGACAGGTGATAAAATCAGACCGCATGTGGTTTTATCCACCAGAATCTCCTGGCTATGTCAAGGGTGCTCTGCCAACTCCACACCTCTTTTTTCAGAGCCGCGTCTTTGTGTGGCGTCCTGTTGGAGTCTGGAGATGCTCCCTGAAGTGTCCTCGAGGTGATGACTGTGTCGGTCATGGACACAATGTGCACCTCTACAAGTCTGGCTACCACCATAACTCACTTCCTTTGAGTTATTACATGATGTTATAACTACGTATGAGAACATAAAAAAAGAGCAAAGAAAGTCATATGCTGATATTGGTCCTTAATTGTTTATAACATATATATATATATATATATATATATATATATATATAGATATATAATAATGATATAATATGTGCTTTAGGTACGTCACATCTGTGATGTTTCCAGCTGGTACACAGTGCTCACTGAGGTCCTGTGCTGTGGACCCTGCACAAAGGCAGCCAGGAGCGGAGGAGGAACAGTGGGCCGGTGGCTTGCGTGGGACGCCGCTATTTTAACGCAACTCAGCGAGGCTCATCAAGCTCTGTTCCCTGCTATCCTCACCAGCAAGTAAGCATACTGAATGTGTGCATTTAACAGACTAACTTGAAAGTAAGCCATCAAATCCACCTCACCATATAGATTGTGAAGGGAACACTAAGGTGGGAACACTAAGGTGTGGCAGCAGATACAGGAAATCATGTTGAGGAGTACCTTCAACAGAAGGACCTGTACACCACACTCCTCATGACTAGTGGAACCGGGAGGGATCGTCTCGGCATTAGGGCACTCATTCCAGGCTCTACTTCCTTCCTACTGGCAGAGGCCAACAATGTGCAGGATTACCGCAGCCAGATTACATTACATTACATAACATTTAGCTGACACCTTTATCCAAAGCGACTTACATGCTATACAGTAGACCGTAGATACAACGGCCTGGGATCGAACCACCGGCCCTCTGATTGAAAGACCGACTTGCTACACCTTACATAAATACATGTAACGGTACATGAACGGCTGAAGAAATCCACCAGTCCAGCACTGATCCAAGTACTTTGGGGGAGAGCAAGAGCACTTTCTGAATGAATTCACGTGTTCAGTGCAAATGACTCCTGACCTCATTGCAAGGAGCTCAGGCAACAGATCCAGTGTTTTCCAGAATGATTACTCCTCCAGCATTAATTTCAATGTCATCATAATGTCCATCGTCTCCACCCCCGTTGTTGATGACATGTATGCACATGGTTGATATCTTCATGTCTCTCAGGATATCATCTTCTTGATGTCCTGTACACTGAAATAAAATATGAGAAAAAAGAAAAAATGTGTTTATACATTATATTTATTAACAGACAGACAACAGTCTTTCAATTCATCCACCTAGGGATGGAATTGGCACCCTTGCCAGTCACAAGCATCTCTGATCTGTATTTCATAATTGCCTCATTTAAAAACGATCAACTTTTGTTTAGAAATGCGTCTTGCATATTGCAAATAATCCAGGGTGTGCTAGAGGTCTTCCAACTGAGACTGACAACAGTCAACATCCATCCTTTTCATTATAAACAGTATAGGAAGTAGTTTGCTTCAATGATTCATAATGCAAATCCTTTGCTGCTTCAATGACTATGATAATTTAATTAATGTCCCACACATATATATATATATATATATATATATATATATATATATATATATATATATATATATATATATATATATATATAAATAAATAATGGATCTAATCTGGCGGGGTGGCAAAACTTTCTGTCATACAAGGAAGTACATGTGGCTGGCAAATGCAATTACACTGACTTACCTTAAACTTCCAATCAGATTCCCATCATGTACCTCAAGTGGGATGCCAAGAGGATGGCATCTCTTTTAGGGTTGACAGCACTTGTCACCTGTGTAAAAAGATTGCAGTTGTTGAAATATCCATCAACACATCAATAATTACAAAAAATGCCTAGAAATTGTAGCATATTTCCAATCTATGGTAACCATAAAAAATGAAATGACTTCATTATACGTTCTCTGAATGGACTGCTCTCTTTAACTAAATTAGTTAAAGATTATAAATTGTGACTTCATTTTCATGAAATGTCAGAGGTCTGAATGTGTAGGGAGATAGCACTGTTTTAAATTCTACTTATCCAGTTTCACTTAGAGCAGTTGTGACGAGTACAACCAGTCTGATCTGCTGGTGCCTTGCTTGGGGACCGGTGCTAGAGGATCATTCACTCAATTCACTTGGTAATAATGTTCACAAGGAGATGTTTCATATTGAAATGATTACCTTAATCAGAGCAGTCAACATCCAACCTTTTGATTATTAACAATATAGGAACTAGTTTTCTATCAACAATCATAAACCTAAATCCTTGAGGGTTCTGTACATTTGATTAATATTCCACACTTTATCAGGGGAGAGCGCGAACGCAGTCCCCCACTACCAGAAATTATGCAATCGAGATTCCCACATTTGGGGAATTCGCAGAGGTCAGCTCAGCCGAAGTGCAATGGCCAAGCCTCGCCCTGGGTGAACCACCTTCTTGATCATGGTATCTCCCTTGCCAGGTAAGTATGAGTTGTACACATCCCAGGCTGGGGACTCTTTCGCTGACAAACCATGTTGACTGGTGGTGCTGAAAATAGATATTACCAGAAAATACAGACTAAAAGAGGTCTAATGCCCTATAGGAATGTAATATGGAGGAAAGTTGTGTGTAACAAGGTCGACAAAGATTATTTACATTGTACTTGGCACATAATGAGTACATTTCCCATCAGGCATTGCTGTATTTCTATATCAAAAGCCAAACCTAAACTCACTAGCTGTATCCATTTATCTCCAACTAAAGAGTACCAGCTCAACAGTGAGTTCAGATAATACCAAGCTAAATCAATCTGCTGTCAAAAGTAGTTTGAACCACATTTTAAATTCATTCAGAGTTTAAGAATAAAATCCCACGTTCTCCGCTTCTCTGACATGACAACCACTTCCTGTTTCTTTGTTCACTGATGGTGCGCTACTGACATACTGCCATCTATTGGTCTGGAGTATGGACAACACTGGTTGTTTAGCAAATATAAAGAATGCAGTTCAAACATGATTACCTTCATGAAGGAAGGATTTATTGTAGGTCTGTTGTATTAGACTGCTTTAGGTTTAGCAAGGCCAACTTGATGAACTGACAACTGGTTGAAAATAAAGTGTATGTTTCTACGATAATATGTTTTAGATTACTTAACGTATATATATATATATATATATATATATATATATATATATATATATATATACACACATACATTATATATATATGTATGTATATAAATATATACACAGATACATATACAGATGAGAAATGAGCATTATGAAGTCTAACAACAGATTGAATCAATGTGAATAAATTTACATTTTTCCTCAAATGTAGAGAGAACTGTGAACTCAGCAATGTATAAAACCCTTATCTCACTCACTAGTTAAATGTCTTTAACAGTAATTTACATAACACAACAGAGTTAGAGCATCTGAACATTACATGGTCACTTAGTGTCAAACTACTATAACTTAGAGGTGCTTAGTGTGTTATCATAGATATTATTTTAGACACATTGAGGGGGTGCACCGTTCCTGGAGGTACTGCAATACCAGGTCGATGCGTGGAGTGGACGGAGCAAGCCCCTATTCCATCTCCCTATTCCAAAAATCAATTTAATATATGGTCCCCGGGTAGGGGACGTATCAGATATTAAACTGATAAGAACAGATACTACACTTGATCTTAGCCAAAAGGCCGAGAAGCGATAACATGACACAGCCGGAGAAGAGGAAGGCATTCTCCCAACAGTTAATCTCATTTATGGGTCGGGAACTGAACGAAAACGTTTTAGGTCACCATATGAAACACTAACAATGTACAATAGTAATAATGTACAGCATGAGCAGTTTTGTTTGCGATATTTACATTAAACTTGTGTTCGCAGATTCGCCGTCTTGTTTATTTCCGGACACGTGGTACGCTGTCGACCAATAGGAATTAGAAACACTGTAAATATAATTCCTGACTCGCAGACACGCTGGGATTTAAATAATGTTTGTAAAAGTATATTATTTCTTAAATATCGTGTCACAAACTTGTGAAGTTTAGAAAAGTGATGCAATTATGCTTCAAAACTCCCTGAACGACAACAACTACAGATCTGTCTCTCTGTCTCTAGAGGAGAGCAGACCGCACATTTCACCGTCTTCAGCCTCTCACACAGTTACAGAAGAAAACCCAGCCGTGCAGTCGTTCACTAGCGTTAGTTATTTGAGTTCAGGAGGGCACAATGACGCCAGCAGCTCAACATTTGCAGTCCTGAATTAAGTTTACAACCTCGACGTAAATACAACACGGTTAAAGTGCCAAACTACGTCCGCGGTGTCCTTTACACCAGAGCAGGATTTATACCTCGTGTTATAACACTGTGATAGGAACAAACATGGACGACTTTTCGTCAAGTACCGTTAACCTACTGTTATAGAAACTGAAAGTCTACACCAACATTAAACTGAAGCCAGCATGGCACCCTGACGAATCTAAGTATTGACACGACTCAGTTTTTACAATGCAGAATTAAACATTTAGCATAAAAACAAGACATTTTAATGAGACACGCTAGCTCGGAGCTAGCATTAACTTAGCTAACCGTTAGCTAGCACTATCAAAACACAGGTGCTGCGCAAAACACCTCAAAGAGCCGAAAACTATTTGTCTTCCTTACAATTGTTGTCTTAATAGAGCGCGCTCTATTGTTTCTACAAGAAATGTCGAGTTATTTAGTCAAAATTAACTTACTGACAGTTGCCTTTGACGAATGCTAATTGACGAGGTATTCCTGTTCAAACTGCAACGCCGTCTCATGTGCGATTGACCGTGTGCAAAATGACGTCAGTTGACTGCGTCAGCTACCTGGATGTTGTGATATTATATTCTGAACACAAAATAAGTTTGCCTTCAGTTAAACCCTTTTAGAAACCAACAGTATTTTTCAATCAAACTTTCAGCAAATTTCAATATTTGCTATTTATTACAGAATCCTATATAATACCCCATTCATATAGTAAAGGTTATGAAAACAAATAATACATGTATGTATTTTGTTATATATACAACACAGGAAAAACGACATCACAATAGTCTCCATGTGTAAATAGCATACCTCTGTCAGACCAGACACTACTGAAGAACCACAAGTTATTGTGTCCAATATCATACATACTATCTTTAATTCCATTTTGTGTACTCTCAATGTGCTGCTCTTTGTGCTGCACTTTGACTCTAGCATAAATCCAAACCAGTGACTATTCCCCTCACCATTTATTTAGGCTTCACCGCTATAACCCATATCAGTAAATAACCTTCTTTATTGAAAAAGCATGAGTGAAAAGTGTGCAGATTTTTTAAAGTTAAAATTGGGTAAAAATATCAGCTCTTATGTCAGAGTTTTCTATGACGAAAAACACAACGCTGTGCTGGTTGGTGCAGGCAGCCAGTAACAGGGGAAGCTCTCCTTTTGGAAACACACAAAGGTGATAAAGTGACTTGGATACAAACAACTGGGATTGCAAATATAGCTTCTTTTTTTTTCTTTCTTGGATGCAATTACCCACCAAAATAAAAGCTGCACATTCTGCACATTGTTAGTCTCTCTAGTCTCCTTGAAATGTAATAATTGTATTAGGCCCCAAACTCTCTCATGACAAATGTGATCACATGCAGAGATCAAAGTTACTACAAGGATCTTCATTTTGTGTTGATTTAGGCAATCCCTGTGGACAAAAACATGTGAAACACCTGCAGTGTTTAAAACAACAAAAAAGGAAACTCCAAAAAAGCTGAATATGAATTGTTTGGTGCCACCAGGTTGGATGCTGTGTGAAATCAGATTAAATCATTCAGGGTCACCAGAAACTCCTGCAGCTCAGACTCCAGCAGGTCCTCTGGCAGCATCCCAGATCCGGTTTTGCTGCAGCATTGGATCTGTGGTCAGAAGATCCGGCGGTAGAAGGAGAGTTCGTTGACCGGCAGCAGCATTTCCTCCTCCGGCCAGGAGCAGAGCTTCTTCTCGCTGGGAGCCAACTCTGACGTCATGCTGCTGGAGGAACAGGCTGTACTGTTCAGCCCGATGGAGGAAAAGGAGGCACGGGAGAACCAGAACCAGGACTGAGCGGGGGAGACAGTCAGACCCTGGTGCATTAATGTGGTGTCTCAATGTAGATATTCATTCATCCATTCATCCTCATTTATTGCACTGCGTTAACTGTTAAATGTGTATTGTTAAATGTTAAATGTATGCACCTTCCCGCCAGGACAAATTCCTTGTATGTGTAAGCATACATGGCAATAAATGGTTCTGATTCTGATTCAAATTAGAGGTTTTCTAAAAGGACTCTGGTGCTCAGAAACACTACTGCAGTCACACTGGCAGTGTCAACTTAATACTTAAAGAGTCAACTTTAACACTAATTCAGTGAACATATGGTCCTTATCTACAGTGTTAAAATTACACTGAACCTAGTGTTACAATTTCAGTCAATTCAACTCCACAGAGTTCATATTTTACACTACACTGAGAAGTGTCTACAATATTTCACTGTGATGTAAATAACACTCAAAGTAATACTAGAACTTTTAAAGTGCTAATCAAAATTAACTCTAAGTTACTTTTCATGAGCGTTAGATCTACTTGACACTAAGTGTCGATTTTTGACTGACTCCTGCCAGTGTTAAAACATATTTACTTCTGTAATTACTCCCTATTAGTGTGATTCTTACCCAACATCTTAAGTGTTTGCATTTTCTACTTTACCATGTCAAGCTAACACATTAACACAATAAAACCAAAAATGTTTACAGGGGAAAGAATATTGTACCCATGTCTTAATAGCAATTTATTAAAAATTAAAACATACATTCTTCGTTATCTTTAGGTTTTAAGATGCAATTGTAACTCCCATTTCTGCAACAATAAAACCTCACTTTCAGTTTAAAAGACAAGAAAAGTACAATCTTAATTACTGTGAACACTGAAAAATGTGTATTTAAAGTACATTTTTAGAGGATACACACATACGATTCAAGTCATTTTCACCCCAGAACAAACATCACCATAATCTCAAATCTATAAGCAATTCAAACCAAAAACTTATCAAATTGTCCACTGAATGAGTTGTCATGTTTTTAGGTTTTAACAGATCTGCGGCATCCATACAAATATAATAATAAGAATTCAAACTTTTCTAGATACTCAAAAGACGCTTTACACTGGGGACAAGAGACAAAGACGGATGTGGATGGGGAGGGCGTTCCAGGGGGGGTGCAGCAGCTGAGAAGGCCCTGTCACCCAAGGTCCGGCGCTTGGTCCTGATGGTCTTTAGGGTGTTTGCATCGGCGGACCTGAGGCAACGGTTGGGCTGAGCGGGTGAGGGAGTTAGGGCCGATGAGGAGTATTTCAGATTTATTGCAGTTGAGTTTGAGAAAGTTCTGTTGCATCCATGATTTCATATCAGTAAGACAGGTGGTGAGCGTCGAGTGGGTGACTGAGGTGATGGTCTTGGAAGAGAGGTAGATTTGGGTGTCTTCAGCATAGCAGTGGAAATGACGAACATGGCGACGGATGATTTGTCCAAGGGGAAGGATGTAAATGATGAAGAGGAGGGGATGCTAAAAGAACAACAGAAAAGCAAAAAAGTATAAAAGTGTAATTTGAACACTTGCTGGGATAGAAGACAGTGGCTCGTGGCTCAATTGTAAAGATATTGGTTGGAATCAAGCAGTATCTTGGCAGATGATAGAAACATATATATATACGTATGTAAACAGATGGGTTGAAGCTGCCATGTGGTGAGGTCACTGACCTTTTACTTCAGCTCTAGTGTAACCACGATGCCTCATACCCATCAGTTGCTCGCATGATGTTATAGTCACATTACACCACTTCAGAGTCCCCACCAGAGTTCCTTTAAACAGGTATAATTTGCAGCATAGGATGAAAAATAGGATGATATTAGGTCAACATTATACTGGAAAGGTGGCAACAATTAATGTATGGCAGCACGACTGTTGTTACTTGGCAGTTCATGGGAGGAGAATAGTTGCAGGGCTCATTTAAAAACCTGCCAGCTCCTTATATGGTGACAGAACGGAATCGTTAAGCTACACAATCAAACAAGTTCATTTTATCAGCAGAATACGTCATCCACTCAATCCACATATTTCCATCAGGGACCTTGGTCTCTAGTGTTAGAGCCTCTTTGAATGTAGTTATGTTGAGATAAGTTATCACATCTCTATTAGGATTTGTACTGCTCAGAGCAGTGGGGACTTTAGCATCTAAACCTCCTATGTGTTGTTAGTATCTTCACTGGTTTCAGACAAGTAATCCTATTGAATTCACATCCCTGTTTACCCAGACTTCACATAAGAGGGGGTAGGTATCCACAATTTAAGGGTTATCAGCGGCAAACTCTGCAGACAATTGGTTCACCTTTTGCAGTGTGTGCAAAAATAATGTCTTTCCCTCACATTAGTTTAGTTCAATGCAAATGTACTGGAATGGATATTTGGGTTCTGGTAATTTACTCCTAGATGATCTATGCTGACCCTAAGGATTATTTCTCGCACAAACAGTGAATACCAAACAAAAACGTTTTTTTTAGTAATTAGTAAAGCTCTCTGTACTAAAAACCTGGTTTATCATAGATACCATCCCTCCTGTTGAGACATGGTCCAACCCATGGCTCAAAGAGCTGCATATCTATATAAAGTTTTAGGCAATACTAATCTTTCTTCAGGACACCTCCAGAACTTTTGCCCATCCCTCCCACAGCTATGTTTTTCCCAAAAAGTTTGTCTTGCTGTGGAGCATTTGTTTGCATATATTTTAAAATGTCATGATCTAAGTGTTAAACTTCAAAAGTGAATTGGTCATGTGGCTTTTATGTTTTCCTGTTGAAACATGATCAGTCCCTGTTATGTGCTGTGCACTTACAAACTGCTACTTTTTAGGTATTGTTCTAATTGTTCTAGTAGTTGCAATATTACTTATTTATGCGTAATAATAAGCTTCATTGCTGAATTAGTTCTCTGTAATTCACGACTCTGTTTCAGCTAAAATCTTTTTTAATATCACTAAAGCTTTGTCAGCTTCAGAAGTTCAGAATATTTCACTTTTACTCACCACAGCTGCAGTTAATTTATTATCTTTTGCTTACTTTATGTCCTTGTTCCCCTAGGACTGTCAATAGCACCAGAGTGTCTTCTCTGCACTTATCTTGTGTTACATACCAGAATGTCATCAACATAAAGTAAAATCTGTCTCCACTGTGGAGGTTCAACTTCAGCTAGATTAGCAGCCATTATCTGAAAAGGGCTTTTACAATACCTCTGATTCTAAAGAAAGATTATTCAGCTACTGGTGTTATTCTCTCAGCAGCCTCTGGTTTTATTGGATAGTATCTCTGGAAAGGCCTAAACCTATTTTTATTGTCACAGGCTCTACTCATCTTATTTTCCCAAAGGTCCATGTGACCCTAAGGTTTTATCAATAGTTTTCAAAACCTCTTCCTCCTTTGAGGAGAGGGAAAGTTGTCTCACATGTTTTTAGACTTCTTTTTGAATTTCTTTGCTACTGTCACTCAGTTGAGTTTGGTTGTGTAGGTTTTTATTGAGGAGGAATATTAAACCTTGAGATTCCCTCCCACAGGTTCCCACCCCTCCTCTCAGTCCTCTGCGTTGGACACAACCCTCCCACATCTCCCCACATAGCATCAGGTGGTTTAGCTAGCGAGAGATGAGGTGCACATCATCCCTGAAGAGTTTATTCTCCTCTTCTAGGAGATTGCTGTTTTTTATTCTTTTTTTTTTTCTTCCATTTGCTGTTTTCACCACAATGGTGTTTGACGATCATTTCATTCTTTTTTTCTTCTGAGGTTAAAATAACAGACCTGCGTGCTCCGGAATCACACAGAAATATTATCTCTCATCCCTCTACCATTAAAGTCACAAACAGTTTCTCCTCTTGTAACAAACACATCTCTATTTGTTCTAACTCTATATTCTCTCCTAATACTCTAACTAATATTTCTCTCTCATGTTGTTCATTGACACTCTCTGTGTATCAGTGTGTGTGCGCGCATGACTGTGTGTGTGTGTGTGTGTGTGTGTGTGTGTGTATGCATGACTGTGTGTGTGTGTGTATATGACCTGGGCATTCAGCTGAAGTGGATCCTTGACGTCCCCCTCTCCCCGATGTCCCTCTCTCTCCGGCTCCTCTGCTCCTTGCAGTCTCCTCTCCAATGTCGGTCCCTTCCACAGCGAAAACAAGCTCCTCTCTTTGTGTAGTCATCTCTCCATCCACTCTCCCCCCTCCGTCTACGTCCCCGTCCATGGAAGCCTCCGCGCATTTTGGTTATCTCGGGAATACACATCAGAAAACCAGGTTCAGACATTTCATCATCATCAAATTAGTGTTGGGCTCTGAGCCTATGGTTTCTGGAGAATCAGGATATACTGGTATGGTTTGCTTACCGTATTCCACCCCTGATCTGGTGTGCGCTGTTAGCAACGGGCCCACATGTTTGGCGCCTCGCTCTCTCCAACGCAGACACGAGGTCAGCTGCTGTGCTGCCTTTCAGCTGTGCGTGTCCGGGCTGCGGCGGCAGGTGGAGAGGGTGGATGGAGTGTTGGAGGAGACGCTGGAGGGTGAGGTCACTGCAACAGGAGGAGCGGGAGCAGGGGCAACATGCGGAGGAGGCCGTCTCCCGTACACCACTTCAGCATCTGCTTAATCACAGAAATGTACGCTTGGAAACAGATTAGAAGAGTTAGTCATGTTTCATTCATACTGTTCTTTCCTCAATTTCTCCCTTTCCATGCCTAATTTACGTATCTCTGCTTCTTTTGCCCACAGCTGGGCTTCATTTAAACCTTCTTTTTTGCTGTTCTTCATTTAAGCTCTATTTAAGCAATCAAACACTGACATCTTGTGACTGCCAGCTTCCCGTTAAAACCATATTCCTTCATCCACTTCCTTAGGTATTTAACACTTCTCTCATTTTTGTTCTTCATATATTTTACATCACCTCCCAGAGTCGCTTCCCCTGTTTCTTTTAAAAAAAAATCTATTTTATCTTTTATTTTAATTTTAATGATTCTGCAGTTAAATATTTAACATTTATTCCAACACTTTGACATAAGGACATCTTAGTCATACAATTCAGTATATTAATATATCATGTCACATAGCCCTCCGAAAGATAGTCATGCACTTGACTGATGATTTCAAATGTATTTATACATTCCAGAAACCAATGTAAGAGTACAAAGGGACAAAAACGATATTTGTTTGTTTACTCCTTGTTTGCATTAATAGCATACATACACAGAGCCGATGCTTATGCTGATTTACGTAAAACTTAGTTATTACATTTATAACAACTTAACTGACCTTGTGCCTCTTCGGGGGAGTGCTAATACCGTTACTGCTTCTAATTTGTCTAAACATTTTTTATATATTTTCCGTAGCTTTCGACAATCAATATGCGCACAACGAGACTTCCATGTTAACTCCGCGAGCCGCCTTCAAAATAAAAGCATCTCATCTTAAAACAAGAAACCAAATAAATGTAGCATATGGCAGGCAGAAAACACGCAACAAAAACAACAACATTGATTGACAACCCGTTTCTAAAGCCAGAACACACATTGGGTTACTTACATATCATATCATAACCGACAGCACGCCGTCCAACAGCTCGTGTTGTGCCGTCTCTGACGTGCCTTTAAAAACGCTGGCTGTGTTACGGTGCTCCCATAGTACAGCATCTAGGGAGGTCTTGTTAGCATATTCTATATTGGATGCCTGGTAGAAAATCCGGAAGAATTCAGCCAAACGACTTCTCTCATTTGGTAGGTTTATTTCTCTGGTCACAATCAAAGTACTAGCGCTGCAGTTGCAAGAGCAGCGCTTCGCTTCATCAACACGCAGGTTGAGATCAAAACAGCACCTAACCTCAATCTCCACTTCCACCTCCAACTCCAACTCCAACCAACTAACCCCCTCCCACCGGAAGCCCGGTGGTTTTATACATAGATTCTTCGTCACAGGTTTCATTACATCATCCTAGCATCTAATTGGCTCTAACCTGTCAACGGGGAGGAAAGACACATATCCTCCCCATCTCACAAGACTGGGCGTCCAACGCCGGTCTTCTGCAGCTGGTCTAACATAATAATAACAGATGTGGGTGTTGTGGCAGTGCTTGGCGTGTAACTAGTCTAAACACTCAGCGGCTCCTCAGGGACCTCTCTGACTCCATGATAACACTATTATTCTGGCCCTGAGCGCCCTGAACTGTTCCATAGACAAGAATGTACAATAATATAACAAACATCATGATTTATATTTTCAATCCCCCTTTTTACATAATTCATTATGTAAACTAAACAATATGAATCAGCTACAGAAACAGGTTATATTAATTCCTAACTATGTGTGGGTTATTTATTTAACAGTGTTAAAATCTTTAACATATCTATTGTAGTGGCTAGATCAGTTCATAACTATGTGTGTGTTACTCCTCTCACAGGGTGGAAATCTCTAACATATACACATATTATACTACAAGCATGGCTAAGTCAGTTCATGACTATGGCTGAACACATTACAATAAAGCTAAGCTAACCCCCTGTACCCCTTCGGGCATCCTCTAAGCACATAAGCACAATATGGCACAAGCAAAACAGTAAAGAATCATCCTAGGCCTACAATCTCACGCCGTCTACGTGTGTGCGTATGCTATATGGGATATGGTCAAATATTAGCAAAGTTACTCATACAGGAAAGGGGATTCTAACTCAGTCTCTTCTTCGGATCCATCGATGTCGAATCTCACCATACCATTTTCCTCATTCCCCTCCAACAACTGTACCTGCTCTTCTAACAAAGTCATCTGATATGGAGGGGTCAATTTAGAGTCCACGGCTGTGGTGATACACTTCAGGCATAACTGTCTAATACAGGGGATGCAACAACATCCACATAATGTCATCACTACTGTCGCTATGACTATGGAGAGAAATGCAGATATAATTATGCTCTTCCACCTGCCGAACATACTACTTAACCGATCGTTAAGGGGGCTTACTATACCTGAGTGTTCTGCCAATTCGTGGGACATTGCTCTCAGACCTTCTAAGGCCCTGGTAAAAGATCCATCTGGGGCTGTGTTATTTGGAATGAAAGTGCAACAAGTTTGGCCAAACATAGAGCACACTCCTCCCTTCTCTGCCAACAACATATCGAGCGCCATCCGGTTCTGGTAAGACATTAAAGAGGTGGCAGACAACTGTCCATGCACTCCATCTAGGGCATCTCTAGTCTGGTTGGTCAGGCGTTGAATATTGAAATGTACATAATTCAGGCGGTCTACATTTTTATTTACTATGATCCACGGGAGAATGGATGCAAATCCATCAGCTATTTGGTCAGCCAGCTTGTATTCGTTAGGGACCCCTCTGGGCACTCCTATTGCATCGAAATATATGGGGGACCCCTTATCTAAGTCTATAGTTCTCTTCTTTCTTTTCCACAGACCCACCATTCTCACCCGGGTTTCTAACTGCTGGACGTTCATCTGAATTACACTGAAGGGGACTATCAACGAGACAGAGGCGCACGTGCCCTGCCAATTAGAGGGCAATACATTCATTAGTCGTCTTCCTCCACAGAACCAATAGATATCTGCCCTGGCATACTGCAACTTTGTTACATTTTCCCAACTAGTGACGTTAAATGTGGTACCGCACCAATCTCTCTCAATCTCACCTACCAGAGCACCAATCTCGTTTTCCCTCGTAAGACAGGTGTACTTATTTTTCATGGGCGTAAACACCGGTGGGACCGCATCCCTCTGGGATCCTGGGTATATTATGTCCCACTTTTTACACAGCTGAGTTGGGTTCTCCTGTCTATGGGCCTCTATTAAACAGTCAAGATTCTCTACCTGACTCAGGGTGGAGGGGACAGTCCAGGTACTAGGTCTAGCATTTGCACATACCACACAATCTAGAGATTTAACCCCTTCCGCCGCCGTAGTTACCCAGTCCATCCAATAATTCGTCTGCTCAAAACCAGTCTCTATTGCTAATTTCACATGTATTCTCTTCATCCTAGTAACCTCAGGAACGGCTATGCTGGACTTGCTGGTGGTCTTTGACTTCAACTTCGGAAGTATCTTAAAGTTTAGTAACCCCAGTGGGTCCCGCCCTGATACATCCACCCCTATGGCCATGGTCCATCGATCTCCGTTCGTGGGAACACCTGGTCTATCGGGGAATGGGGAAACTCTTAGGTCAGTTACAGAGAATAGGAGTGGATTCACCCCTGTCTTCCCCCTTCCAGATTGATCCCGAACCATCGTTATCTTATCCTGTATTCTAACCCCTGGCGTGGCTTTAGGCAAGACCTCCCTTAAATCCGTCTTATACCCATTAAACCCCGAGTTCCATCCCACCACCTGCCATGATTGGCACCATGGTTCCCATATCGTCTCCGCGGGTATGCACATATATACATCGTACCCCCTCCAAGCCTGGGGGTGCTCTCCACACGAAATTATTTCACATAAATCTATTTCAAATATTTGAGTTCCGGATTCATTCTTAACTGCAATGGTAGGGACTAAATCCCCCTGCTTGGCTCTTTTAGTCCTGTGTAGATAGAGCTCCTTCCCCACTAGTGGAGCGAAGGTTGTGGTGTCATTCTTGGATTGGTCTAATTTACTCAAATAGAGTTCCCACCACATGAAGGGAAGTCCTACCAAGAGACTTATGATTAAGAGTACCAGGAGAGTGGCCCTCGTGTTACATCCTAGAACAGTTTTCATTATCGCGATACCCCAGTATCAAAGCTATAGTTATTAATTATTGCCCCTACTAACCCCTGATTTTCCATCCTTATTTTTATCTTTCATCTATTTTCTATCTTGATAAGAAATACATCTATTTCTATTATCTTTTTCTTTATTTTGTTTTAGGTTTTATTCTTATTTTACTATGCCCTTCCGGCTCCTCAGGTTATACCTCGGTTCCTCCTCGTCTTCACAAACTTCACGAACTTCACGAACTTCCTCCTTTTTCTCTGAGGCTCCTGCTCCCAGGATTTCGTTCAGCTCTCTCAAGTCACTCCTTTCATCCAGCTCTCTCAAGTCACACCTAACTTGGGCCAATGTTCTGTCTTTAGGGGCCAGACCTCGACAGCAGTGGGTCTTGTGTATCCAATTACTTATCTTATCTTCTTTCAACCACACCTTCACACAGTGTGAGGTTACCTCTGCAACCTTATACGGTCCTTCCCAGCGGGGAGCCGTCCAGTTGAATCTGTATACCTTCTTCAGTACCCAGTCATCTACTTCAACGGAAGCACCCTCCCCCTCTTGCTCTTCGGACAGGATCTCCGTCACCTGTTGAGAGATACTCATAACAGCATTGTTCAACCGCCTCATGTAATCGGATATCTCCATATGCTGGTATTGCAACTGACTCACAGTGGTCGGTAAGGTAGAGGTCAGTGGACATGGCATTTTCCTACCCGTAAGTACTTCATGGGGACTTATCCCTAACTTAGAGTTTGGACTTGACCTAATTCCATACAGTACTATGGGGAGAGCCTCAACCCAGTTCAACTTAGTGTCTGCGCATACTTTCCCAAGCCCCTCTTTTATGGTCCTATTTGCTCTTTCTACCAGTCCCTGAGACGCTGGATGATATACTGCTCCGAACTTATGAGTGATGCCAAATGTCGTCTCTATTTCTCGTAGTTCTACGTTAGAGAAATGTGAGCCATTGTCTGATCTTATTATTTCCGGAATGCCAAATCGGGGTATGAGTTCCCTTGTCAACCATTTCACCACCTCTACAGCCCTCTCTGACTTTGTGGGGATAGCTTCTACCCACCGCGAGAATGGATCAACACATACCAACAAATATCTTTTCCCTTCAACGCGATTCTCAGTCCCCATATCTGTAAAATCTATTACTACCTCCTTCCAAGGAGCTGTTGGGGAGGGACAGCTTCCCAACCCGGCTTTGAGTGCTACTTTGGGGTTGTGTTGGCAACATATCTCACAAGTCTGGACGTAGTATTTAGCTATATCCCTCATGAATGGATGCCACCACTTCTGAGAAAGCAATGTCACCATCCTACCACTTGCACCATGTCCTCTGCTATGTGCTTCCTGACACAACATGTTCAACAGACCTGCGGAGGCTACTACTTTCCCTTCATGGTTTCTCCATATGCCTTCCTCATCTTTTCTCGCTCCCTTCTCCATCCAAGCCTGTTTCTCTGTTGGTGCTGCCTGTTCCTGCAATCTTCTGATGTGATCTGAGTCTAATCTTCCTCTCTCTGGCTCTTCTGTTCCCTGCATCATCTGTCTCTTGGGTCCATACCCTGCTGTGATCTTAGCTGCTCGGTCTGCCGCATTATTTCCCTTCACTATCTCAGAGGCATCTGTCTGATGTCCCTTGCATTTCATCACTGCTACCTGTTTGGGTTCCCCTAAGGCATAGTAGAGGTCCAATAAGGGTTGCAAATGCTTTACCGGCGTACCTTTACTGGTCACAAAACCTTTTCGTCTCCAATGGCAGAGGTCTATGTGTGCTGCTTGTAGGGTGTATGCTGAATCTGAATAGATATTCACTCTCTTTCCCTTCGCTGCCTTACATGCTTCTGTTAGTGCTGTCACTTCTGCAGTTTGTGCTGACGCTGGCTGTGGAACTATGCCTGTTCCCACTGTCTCCCACCCGTCAGATGATCTTCTCACTACCGCATAAGACGCAACAATCCCTCGGTCTTGTGTCTGATGGCTGTGGCCGTCACAGTAGTAGGTGTCGTCTGGATCAGTCAGTGGCTCTTTTTCTAAGGTCTGGTACACCTTCATTTCATGGTCTGTTGCCTCTGCACATACATGCTCATTCCCATTGCCCATCTGTGTTGCCATGTTTTTAACTGAGGCCTCAAAATGTATGTGTGTCTTAGTCAAAAGGCTTTGCAAAGTTGCCTGCCTTGCCGCGGAGAGTGTGAAATTATTCGACTGTAGAAACGCCACTACTCCGTGTGTGGAATGTACAACAGTCTGGTGCTCCATCGTTATATGGGCTGTTTTTATCAGTGCTTTCCCTATGGCCGCTACGTGTCTTACACATGTGGGGTGCCCTATTTCCACATTGTCTAATTTCCCACTGTAGTACATCAGAACTCTCCTATCCCCGCAACTCTCCCCCTTTTGAAACAGGACAGAATTCACAAATCCGTCCTTCTCATCAACATCAAGATGAAATGGCTTAGAATAGTCAGGTGGGTGCAACGTGGTCGCTCTGGCCATGGCTTGTTTAATTGTTATGAACGCGGCCTCTGCCTCCTGGGTCCATATCAATGGTTTAGAGTAATTTCGATACCCTGCTCCCTGTATAAGTCTCCTCAACGGGGACACTTCCTCTGAGAAATTAGCAATGAAATTCTTACTCCAGTTTACCAACCCTAAAAATGTCATCATCTCTCTCACTGTTCCTGGCTTTGTATGCTGTAAAATCGACGATTTCTGTTCCTCAGTCATAGCTTGCCCTGTTCTGGATACTATTCTTCCCAAAAACGTTACTCTCTGTCTCCCAATCTGCAACTTTGACTTGGACACCTTGAATCCATTCACCTGTAGCCACCCCAAAACCCCCTTTGTGGCCTCCATAATGGACTCCGAGCTGGTACCTGCTAGCAAAATGTCATCCACATACTGCAACAGCACCACTCCAACTGGTAACTCCAGTTTCATCAGAATGCCTTTTAACACATGGTTAAATATAGAGGGCGAGTCTAAATAGCCCTGTGGTAGGCGTGTGTACGTGTACTGCTTCCCCTGATATGAGAATGCAAACATCTGTCTTGAACTTTCAGCCAATGGCACACAGAAGAAAGCATTTGCCAAGTCTATGCATGAGAACCAAGTCTTGTCTGGACCCACAGCATTCAACATTGTATAAGGGTTTGGAGTGTCATAATTAGTCGGCACCACTACTTTATTTATTGGTCTCAAATCGTGGACCATCCTGTAGTCTGGTTTTCCAGGTTTGGGGACCGGATTAATAGGTGTGTTCCAGGGGGACCTCGTCCTTACCAATACACCTGCCTTCAACAGCCCTTCTATCGTTTTAGAAATCCCTACAGTCTGTTCCATCCTTAAGGGATACTGGTAACGATAAATTGGAATCGTCCCTGGCTTTAGCTCTATTTCAACGGGAGCCATCTCAATCAGCCCCACATCAGCTCCCCCTTTTGTCCAAAAGGTGTCTGGAAATAAAGCTAACATGTTCTCAGTGCCCCCATGATCAGTGTTCTCTCTACCATGCGTGCGACTAAGCATGTGTCTCTGGCCCTAACTCCCTGGCTCTGGATGATGTACCACAGCGCGCTTAGCATCTCTTTCCCGTCTTTCATTATCTCTAACCACCTGCTCTTCCTCACTCTCTGTTTCTTCCTCTTCCTTCGCTAAACTCTCCCTTGCCTTTCCCCCTACTGGCTCAACATCCCTTTTAGATATCCGCTTCTCTCTCTCTGTGCCTCTAGCTCTCCCTCTCGCTGTATCCCCAGTCCGGGATGTCATGGGTCTAGGCCCGATCGCGGGACCCCCTCTTTCTACACACTCCTTTGTCTCTGCTCCCATCTCCCATTCATCGATAGTCGTCCAAAGTGGAGGGGGGAAGGGAGAAGAAGGCAATTTCACTGTCTCCTCCAGATACTGATCTATCTGTCCCTCCTCTGCTAGCTCTTGAGCGGTTACTTGCAATAACCCTTTATGAACTAACAACACCTGTGTCTGTTCTGGTTCAGCTCCTCTGCTTTGTCTTAAGGGCATTTGGTGGAACGGATTTATGTGTGTGCGTACAGGCAGCGAGTGTGCTCCGCACAGATCTGAATGTGTGTGTGCGAGTGGTGAGTGTGACCTTGAGGGTGCAGCCCCTGTTATCAGCATTTGCGAAACCTCCTCATACGGCTTAGACAAACATGGTGGCGGTACCGATTGCTCTGAACTTAGCACCTTCGGGCATATGTCAAGTGGGGTCTCGTCGTCATCTTTAAGCATTGTTTTCACTGTTTGCGGCATCTGTCTTGCCGTCTTACCCATTATCACTGCATTCATTTCCCCCAGGAAATAATTACAATCGGTCAAAAACTCTTCTGCTTGCTCCCAACTTTTCTTCTCTTTACCGCTACCTTTCCCTGTTGCTGCTAGTACCAGCTGTGATTGCTCTCTTCCCTTTCTAGCCATGCTCAGATGGCTCACCAGTCCCTGGCATGTCGGTTGGGGTGTTCTCTCCCCTTCCAGCATGCCTCTCTCTCTCATACTTTCTGTCCACTGCACATATCTCTTCGCTACACTCCCTCTATCTGCCTCTTGCGTCTTATTCATAACCCTCTCATACGTTCTCAACAAGGCATGCCCTAATGTACCTTCCGGGCATCCCTTCCACACCTCGATGGTTTTCCCCGTTCTTCCCATCTTCAACAGTTTATTTTATTAATTTATCCACACGTATCCTTGAAGCTCAGGAGAAAGGCTGCAATACCCAATACAGTGAACTCGAACGAGAAGCTTCTACTGTATCAGAGGGATACAGCGCTCGATCGCTGGGGTTTCTAACACCAGTCCACAAATATTGTTTTATTTCTCCTCGCTCCTTAGTACCATAGACTATGATTTTCCCTTTTATTCCCCTTTAATGCCCCACAGATATGCAGTCTGGTCGAACACCTTCTCCCGAGGAATTCTCAGTACACTTACGTGTTCTGATACACCCGGTTTCAGGTTTCGTCAAAACACCAAGACTTACAAAAACCACCCACACATTTCATGAAACACAACAAATCTTTCCCTGTGTCCTTATCTTCGCCTCTTGCGACATCGCTACCACAGCGGCATTATTCAAAATCCTAAACTGACCGTCACCATCATCGCTATATCGCTCCGTGACTTCAGTTACCAGAGGTATCAATGTATCACACAGATTTCAACTTGGATTTCTACCGACTAAGAGTCGACCTCCGGTAGCTCCAACGAGCATCCCTTTGTCCTATTTAAACTCTTTATTCGTATTAAATAAATCCCTAATCCTGTGGACACTTATTCTCTTCCCTTTTCAACATAACATCATAAACATCAGTGGAAATATGTGCTTTTACTTTACTTGTGACCAGGTACCATGTTATAACTATTTCTAAACTATGGGCAGAGACTCATTCAGTTGTTGACAACACAATTTAGTTTATCCAATCACAGACATTCTATTCATCCGAATAAAAGGTTGCCTGCTCACCTGTTCTTTATGAGGTACCTCTCGTTGTCAACCGCCAAACAGCCGCCGACCCTCAGCAGGGGGTCCGTACAACGGACGTCGTCACCGCTCTTTCTCTTTACCCAGGTCAAACAACCAACGTTCGGGGTCACCAAATTGTTAGCATATTCTATATTGGATGCCTGGTAGAAAATCCGGAAGAATTCAGCCAAACGACTTCTCTCATTTGGTAGGTTTATTTCTCTGGTCACAATCAAAGTACTAGCGCTGCAGTTGCAAGAGCAGCGCTTCGCTTCATCAACACGCAGGTTGAGATCAAAACAGCACCTAACCTCAATCTCCACTTCCACCTCCAACTCCAACTCCAACCAACTAACCCCCTCCCACCGGAAGCCCGGTGGTTTTATACATAGATTCTTCGTCACAGGTTTCATTACATCATCCTAGCATCTAATTGGCTCTAACCTGTCAACGGGGAGGAAAGACACATATCCTCCCCATCTCACAAGACTGGGCGTCCAACGCCGGTCTTCTGCAGCTGGTCTAACATAATAATAACAGATGTGGGTGTTGTGGCAGTGCTTGGCGTGTAACTAGTCTAAACACTCAGCGGCTCCTCAGGGACCTCTCTGACTCCATGATAACACTATTATTCTGGCCCTGAGCGCCCTGAACTGTTCCATAGACAAGAATGTACAATAATATAACAAACATCATGATTTATATTTTCAGTCTCGTAGTGCAAAACTCAAAAGTCACACAAAACTTCACACAATCAATTATTTTGGATAAAGTGTGCCCGTTTTTATCTACCGCCACATTGTGTTTCTTCACCGCAATCCTGTGTCTGTCGTCCAGCTGGGTAGCGATGTTCACTCAGCCTGATGTGCTAGCTTGACGGAGTTATCCATGTGTCATGGTGTTCTCATGTTGTCTTCCTTTTTCTTCAAGTGCTTCATGTCCCGTACTCCCGTATCTGTCCATGCTGGATCTGTCCCCGTCGATTTAAAAAGCAATCATGAAAAGCAAAATACGGCGTTAGCAGGACTGCATCCAGCAGCTAGCTTAGCCAAACCGTCCTGGTGTAGGGTATAGAAGCTGCTTCCTTTTCAGGCCAGTCTGTTGTCTTATGCTGAGCTCAGGCTGATCTGGGACCAGTTGTTTTACCGGTAGTTTCTCCGCCAAAGTTCTTCTCTCAAACGAGTCTTGGAGGAGAGCTTTTACCGAGTTAGGGTTTGGTTTTCTTGGAAGACCAGTGCTCGCACTCGACCTCGCCATTGTCGTGTCGTTATAGTGGCTCCTCACGCAAGAGACTAGCCCCGCCCCTGACGAGAACAAGAGACTAGCCCCGCCCCTGACGAGAACAAGAGACGGGAACGCGCTGTTTTTTAGGACGCTGATTGGCTAAATTGTATATCACTCATTTATATCTTTAATCAACAATTGGCTAAACTGCTTTTAATCCCGCCTTTTTTGGGGCCAAAACGATTTGGACCACGAAGGGTACGCGAAGCTGAGACGTGCACGGGCGCAGTTGAGACGTGCACAGGCGGAGAGGATGTGCAGGAAAAGGATATATTTTGCGCAGATATCCTATTTTTACTAATATTACTGGGTATATTCCATGTCGCAAAAACACAAATATTGACAATTTGTATAATTTATGAATATTATAATTTTTATAAGTTCTTTTTTTTGGTGGGTGGATCCAGGGGGGGCCCGGCCCCATGGCCCCTATTGGCCAGCCGCAACTGGTTAACGGTACAATGGCAGATACGGTTAAAGCCAGAGCCTCGTTTTTCTCCACTGGGGAGCAGGAGAAGATAATGACATCATACGAATTCAAGGCCATAATTATGGCAAAATCGAACACCGCCGCCGCTGCGAGGACTCGTCAAGGAGCCTGGCAAAATATCGGCGACAAATTAAATGCGTAAGTGTTGGGAAGATGTAAGGGCTGATTTTAAGTGCCTCATCACCTCAATCAATCAGATTATATTTCTTCTTTAAATGTGCCTGTTGACAGTTGGCTTAATTGAGTGCATAATCAGATTATCCCAACTCTTTCAGAATAAGTAAATAAAAACAAGCCTAAAGAGTATGTAATTGATATGTGTAGATTACCATATATAACTAGGAGTTTTAATCTGTGTGGGCAAGTATGTATGTATGTATGTATTATTCATAATCAGAAATTCAATCAATTGATGCAGTGAAAATAAATTGTGTGATTCTATATATTCTTATGAGTCCACCTAATCATTTTCTACAATAAAGATAGGCCATGATGTACAAATAACACTGTCATATAATTATGAGTGCATGCTTTCAACCTCCATAGTTGCAACCCGGCCATCAAAAGAAAATGGGAGCTAGTCAAAACCAAGCATAAAAACATTATTCAGACTGGTGAGTCAATCCAATGTATTGAACAGCTTGTCAGTGTCATATCCTTCATATTTTAGCAAACAAAAAGAGGGAAGACATGGTCAAGACGGGGGGAGGACCTAAAACCCCCGACTTTACACATGCTCAGGAGCTGGCACTCCAGCACAATAGGGGAAGGCCCATAATGGAGGGCATAGCTGGGGGCAGCTCCTCTGGAGAGGTGGGCAGTTCAGAGGGAAGGCCTTTTCTCAAAGGTAGGTGCACTTCATTCTATGAGTTTCCTTCATAATCCGTAATTTGGTTAACCATCGTCACATTTTACAGTGGCCGGACCATCAGTCGTTTTGCTGCAGCCACCACCCATCGTTTTGGTTGGAGGAGAGGAGCCCACTGATGTAAGTTGATATTGCATCATTGTGGAATGATTTTATTGTGTGTCTATTAAAACCAAAGACAATTTTCCAAAGGTCCTAATAATTCCTAATTCACTAACAGGAGGCCAGTCCAGACGACGAGGAGACTGTGTCGGCGTTCTCCGGTGATCTGGTAAAAGCAAGTTGTGGAAACTAATACTCCTATCCAACTCACTCCTTGTGAGTGTTATTTGAACTACATCAATGCATTTCTCTCGGCAAATCCTGCTGGACCACGGCCTGATCCACCAGAGCCTGGCCCCTCTCACTCTGCTGGGGAAGGGGATGTGAGTTCTAATTTAAGGTCTGAGTTTAGTTGTCATCTGACAACCACACTGGAACAAAGTTATGAATGGTTTTCTTGTATTTTTTTCAGACTGACAATGAAGATGTGCGAACGGTATACAAGCGGTACTTGCGTACCGAAATAGCTTACCGACAGCTCAAAATGAAAAAGCTCCACAAGGGGATTGCATTGCTTGATCGGCAGCTGGATGTAAGTGTAACCATGTAAAGCAACGCGTCGCCTAAATTATTTGTGAGCTTTGGCATGAATTGTAACTGAACCAAAATTCTAATTTCTTGTGCACCTTCATTTACAGGATGAACAATAAAGGCTTTATTCTGTAACATGGTTCTTTTAAATTATTCTTGAACATGTTCTTAAATCATTCCATATTTTTATTGCCAAGTATACTCTCATATACAGGACATTGACTTGGTGATTTCGGAGCATAGGAGATAGACATCAATATATATGTACAAGTAAATAGAAAAAAATAAGGGTAGTAAAAATACAAATAATCAAAACAAGTATTAGCATACTGTGCCAGTGTTAACAAAATGGCAATAAATGATATGCACTTGCTATGATGTATGCATGAATAAGGATGCAAACTGCTTGCGGGTCCCAGAGTCAGTGTGGGGCAGGGGGCCGGTGGCCTTCTCGGCTGACCGAATGAGCTGCTGCAGTCTGCCTTTGTCCTTGGCAGTGGAGGCGACAAACCAGAGGATGATTGATGAGGTGGGGATGGACTATTAATGGGTAACTTAAAAACAAAGAGTGGCAAACTACATCCATTAGCCATATAAATGAAACATGTAAACATAAAGAGGAAAAACGTATATGGAGTCCAACATTACCCAAAGTCATCTGAACACCTAACTAAAATGATGGTAGGCAATTGTGTCCCTTGCAGCCGGTCCGGTCTGCTCATCCAAGTGGACTGGCTCTAGGTCATCCTCAGGATGGTCCATGATAACTGGGACCCTCTCCTTCCTGATTGTCACCACATTATGGAGCACTGCACATGCCACAGTGATGTCACATGCCCTGTCTGGTGCCACCCGCAGTCCCTGCAGACATGTGAATCTGGCCTTCAGTTGGCCGAAGGTCATTTCTATCCGGGCTCTCGTTCGAGCAAGTGCCCCGTTGAAACGGGCTTCAGGGCCTGGTGCTGGATCTGCAAAGGGGGACATGAGGTAGGGCTTGCAGGCATAGCCCCTGTCTCCAATTAGTAGTCCATCATAGTGACCTAGTATATGATATGTACAATGTTGGATCACCTCTACATAAAATAAGCAATTTCTGAATAACATGAGATTTGCTATAGCTTGCTCAAAGCTGTGGCACAGTGTAGACTCTCTGAATATTCTGGAGTCGTGGACGAAGCCCGGCCACTTGGCCTCAACATTTGTAATGAGGCAAGTGGAGTCACAGATCATCTAAGATTAATTGCGGTCAAGTCATGGGTATTGCCAAAAGACATGATTGTTTTTATAGCAATGTAATTTGAGGAAAATGTCATAAATACCTGCACATTAATGCTGTGAAAGCCTTTTCGATTGACAAAAATCTGCAGAACGCTGCAGCTCGAGTCCTCACTAAGACCAGGAAAGTGGATCACATCACTCCGGTTCTGAGGTCTTTGCACTGGCTTCCTGTCCAACAAAGAATTGACTTTAAAATTCTGCTGCTGGTTTATAAAGCCCTGAACGGTTTAGGGCTTTATGAACCATCCCGACCCCTCAGGTCGTCTGGGACGGGCCTACTTTCTGTTCCAAGAGTCAGAACTAAACACGGAGAGGCAGCGTTCAGCTTTTCTGCTCCACACATCTGGAACAAGGTCCCAGAGAGCTGTAGGTCTTCTGAGACCCTCAGAAGACTGAAGACCTTTCTGTTTGCTGTTGCCTTTAATTAAACCAGATTCTGCATCTTAATTTTAATAATCCCTTATTAGTCCCTCTGCATTTTAACCCATCCTTAGTATTAAGGAGCAGTGGGTAGCCTCATGAAGCGCCCGGGGAGCAACTAAGGGTTAAGTGTCTTGCTCAAGGACACGGACACAACACAGACTGCCAGAGCCGGGGATCGAACCACCGACCCTCCGATTGAAAGACCGACCCGCTAACCACTGAGCCACGGTCGCCCCATTATGCAATCGAGATTTGGGGAAATCAGCCAAAGTGCAAAGGCCAAGCCTCGCCCTGGGTGAACCACCTTCTTTATCATGGTATCTCCCTTGCCAGGTAAGTAACTACTGCATTTTATATCTTAAACTGCACTGCAACTTTTATTCAATTCTGTATCTATCTATTTTTTGCTTTTTAACTGTTTTTTAATGTTTTAATGAATGTTGTTAATTGTTTTCAAATCTTTTATTTTGCATTGTGTTTTTATGCTTTTAATGGTTGTATGTGAAGCACTTTGAATCGCCTTGTGTTGAAATGTGCTATACAAATAAACTTGCCTTGCCTCGTTTGGGCCGGAGGGCGATTTGATGGGGATCTGCGTGCAGTCCACTGCACCAATGACTTTTGGAAACTCTGCATAATGATAAGCTCCGTAATGAATAGTGATAGGAATGCATTTTCATTAAATGGTGAAATATTGAATAACTCAATTACCTGCAATTACATAAAAGCCCTGTTTGATTGTATTTACTCGAACATGGCCAGGGAATGTAATGAACACATCCATAAGTTGCTTAAGTGCCAAATAAACTTTATGAACAGCGCGGCATGCAGCGGCTTTCCCGATGTTCTCCGCATCGCCGACACTGTACAGAAAAGTACCACTCGCAAAAAAGCGCAAGGCTATGCACACTCAATGCTCGGCTGCGCCGTGTGGATTATGTTATCTTATCTTGAAAATGATCCTGCTTACCAGTAAGCCAGGTACGAGGCACAAGGAACGGGGACCAGGTGTGTTGGGGCAGAGAGCGAGCACAGACCCGAGGGCCTTTTAAGTCGTTGCCGCTAACGAGCGCAGGTGTCCCCACTCTCCTGATGACCCTCTCTGCCACGCCCACCTGCACACCTGCAGGGACAACGGCTAGTGGCAGAGCGGGTCGTCACACAGTGTACGAGGTGACTGAGGTGATTTATTTTAGTGTGACAGTGAAGAAATATAAAAATCCTGCTCTGTAAGCCGGGGCAGTGTCGGTGTTGCCTATGCTGAAGGAGCATTTAGGAAGCATTGAAGCTCATTTCCTTTGCATTTAGAGAATTTGAAACATTGTTACTTTAGGGAAAAAAATCTACCAAACACAAATTTCCAAACTTTTTGACTAATGTTTAGTAATTATCTTGTCTGTTGTTCCAGTCAGGATCCCAGAGACATCAATGGCTGCTCACGCATCACAGCACCAGACTCCAACCAGCAGCATGGTAAGAACCTGAGCTCCACACGATTATTTTAACACTTTACTGATACGTTTCTTTCATCATCTCCCAGAGAAGTGTTTACTTAAGATTCCATTGCATGTTTTTCTACGTTTATACAAGTTACATTTAATAATAGCAGAAAATTAATAAGAAACACAAAAATTTGCTAAAACAGAGAGAACGTGTGGGAGAGAGGTGTATTGGGGTGGAATTAGGATGAGGCAGGTGTACTTGTGTATTGATTGTTTATTTATTGGGTGAATATTACTCTGATTGTAAAACTGAAATTCTTACCATGTCCAAAATGAGTTCTTTTGTTGAAATAATGAATGTAGTTTAGTGTTTTTTACTGTTTCCTTGTTGCCTGCTTCATGTCCGTCACAGACAATGAGACATGCACGTCTTCCGATTTGATCTTTTACTGTAAAGTAATACCCAAAAAAAGATATCATAGTCAAAAAACAAATATAAACGGAGACACGAGCGCCTTTCCCAGCTGCTCGAGGAACACCCTCCTCTTGTTCCGCTTGCCGGGCATCAAGTTGGGATGTGTCCGCCTACAACAAAGGCGTTGTAGGCGGACACATCGAGGATGTTGTGGAAGACGACCGAGGGCCAGCGGGCGGTCATCCTTCGGCAGCTGTACGTCCCGGTCACCTTATCGAGGCAATGCCACCAGCACAATTGAGAAGCTGACTTTGGGTCAAACGCCGCACAGACAGGATGGCTCTGGCAGAGTGGGGGAGAGGACGACCGGCACCGCCACCGGCACCACGATCAGCACGGCAATCAAGAACCGGACTTCTGGTTAAACGATGTGCAGTCATGGTGACTTTGGCAGAGTGGTGACCAGCACCGCCGTCAGCACCAGCACCACACGACTGGACACCGGGTACCAAAGATATCTGGATTCCGGGTACCGACGATAGTATTAGAAATAGTTCTTTAACCTCCCACTCCCCGTAGATGTATGAATAAATGCGTAATTGCCCACTCGTGTGTGTGGGTGGTTGTGTGTGTGTGTGTGTGTGTGTGTGTGTGTCTTGTTTTTAATCCGAGCGCTCGGTCTAGCAGAGGGGTCGTGCCAACTCGATTGCAAACACAATGTCCACCCAACATACATCAGTCAAAACATATTTTTTGAAAGTCAACCATCTTGCGAACGATATTACCTCTGGACCCACGGGTCTCGAGCCGCCGTGGGCTTGAGAACTTTCATCAGGTAGTCCTGAGCCACCTCGGGCTCCAGAAGCCTCATCGTGGTGGCCAACTCTGGTTCGAGAAGCGTCGTGTCGTAGCCCAAACGCTCTCGAGCCCGCTGTCCAGCCAACGCACATCAGAGTCAAACATATTTTTGAAAGTAGACTCAAAATGTATTTCTCAAGTAAAGTTAACCACTTCAAGAACGAGAAGCCTCGTGTTGTAGCCCACACGATCTCGGGCCCGCTGTCCACCCAACTCACATCAGAGTCAAACAGATTGTCGAAAGTAGACCCGAACATATTTTTTTAAAGTAAAGTCTAGTAAACTACCTCGCGGACGATATAACTTCCACACCTACCACTGACATCATGGTCAGGAAGTTGAGGCGGTTGACTTATCGGGGCGTCCTGAGCCAACGTGGGCTCAACAACTTCCGTGGGCTCGAAAAACATAAGGGTTAGGGTTGGGGGAGACACACACTCGGACGCGGGTCTTTTTGACCCCAGGACAAGGCGAGGGATATTAATATGTATATAAGCATACGTGGGTCAGTTTTGACCTCAGGACAATGAGAGGGTTAAATGTATTCTCTACAGATTTTTTATTTTTCACGTTTTTTAGGTATAGGTTTATTGTAGGCCTGAACGACAAAACCACCACAAACTACTTTCTTTATTTGTAAAAAGTTGTGTCTTTTCTTGATCTGTTGTTTCCCTCAATAACTTGTATTATGTATATAATTAAAATTTGAGAGCTGGAAAGAGGAAATGTTTTTTACAACATGTATTGGCCTTGCCATTCAGTCACGCGAGGCTGATCATTCCTCGGTGGCGGGTTGTATGAGTTATATAATTTACTCGATCCTGCGCGTATAAGCAGGACAGAACATAGTATAAATACCACACACTGTGTATAAATACTCAATGCAGTTTCAACAGGTTCCTGCATCCCTGAGTTAGTAACGCAACCGTCTTCCTGTGATTCCTGCTGCAGGTCATAGGAACCTGTAGACGTTTCTCACCCTGCTGCTGACCCCCAAGCCGCTCCCAGATTTCCCTCAGGAAAACACATTGCTGACATTCTTTCATAGCCTTTTTGGATGAGTTTTGCATGACAGCGGCCCCAAACTTCTGGTTCCTGTTTTACAAAAAGTGATAGTCATCCATCAAACCCCCCTGTTAAAGGAGCCCGGTCTAATACCCGGGCTACTGAGATGTGGTTCCCTTGGATTGATGGGGTTGACGTGCTTCTTGGTCTTGCGTTTTCTCTCAGTTCCGGTCAGTGAGCCACAGACAGGTTGATTTGTGATAACGTGTTTATTCTTCCGCTCGAGTCCCAACGAAGCCGTGAAGCGGTCAAAACCATTTGCTCCTTCAGGGGTCCAACACCTGCTGTCAATCAGGTTCTAATTGATTATTTAGACAGTCCCCGGAATACTGAACAGCGCCACCCACCGTACATATACAATAATAATTTGATCACACATTTGGCTCCTACACCCCCTTTATTCTTAACTTCCTGGTCCCCTCTGAGACCGCCATCAGTGGAGACGCCACTGTTGTCTGACAACTCCCTTTTCCGTGCCTGGCTTGGCATCCTGTTCCTCACGCACACTCTCAGCACTGTTATCTGTACATGATGTATACAGTGTTTCAGTGAAGTATAAGTACAGATACTTAATGTTGGTGATTGGGTAACACATTTGAACAGTGAAGACATAGATCAGAATATTGATATGAATGCATAAGGTTATATATCTTTCTCCCACAAACTCTAGCAAAGAACGTAGGGGTCTTTCAGAAGTGAAGATAACATGAGTGTTTCTGTCACAGTTCACATGTGTACATGAGGATACATCGGTATGTTTAACTACACCTGGTGAAGTAATAAAATCTCACCTTTACCGTGCACCTGAGGTCCAGTTCAGGATGGCTCTAAGAGTGGTATCACAAGTCAATGAGAAGAGTGAGAGAATTGGGACAAAATAAATAATGTGTTTATTAGCATAACAGTCTCAAAATAAAGTTTTCTCAGTGTAACTTCTTCTGTGAGGTATTCACCATGAAAATAAACTGATGTAATAAACCCACATGTCCTTTTGTAGTTTCCTATAGTTTCCTTCAAACTGTAATTACAGAATGGACATGCATGAGATGCATTTGAAATGTTCTTAGACTTCAGGATAGTTTTGGAGGGAAAAGTGTGTGTTTGTTTGTTTTTATGGCTGAGATCTGGAATTTAGGAAGACTGTCCAACTACTCAGAACCTTTGAGCTGTAATATGAACAAAACTATGCCTGGTCATTTACAGGCTGAATGTCAGCCTAACTTTGGTTTAAATTACAGAAAGTAGTCTGCACAAGAGTAACCTCACCACATGTATTGTTATTAGTTTGTTTTAATGCATTGCATCAGTGAGCTGTTTATAATGTTAATTGTGTATTTTTTAATGTGTGGCCTATATCGGCTATCGATTAATATCAGTGTGTTGGCGTTTGACGGTTGTTTCTACGAATGTTCATGGACAGCAGTGACCAGCAGGGGGCGGCACAGAGGCGAGTCGGCAACAGCGCTGCTAAAGTGCGCGAGGACAGAGCCCCCATCTCCCCCATCTCCCTGAAGAGCAGTGTTGAGGCATTTAGTTAAGTTAACGATAGTCACACCCGCAGCTATACAGCTCCACGGAGTCCTGTTCCCGGTGTGTTTTGCTTCAAGGCGCCCCACTCCTGCAAGCTGCCCACTCGTCTCGGTAAACACGGCTGGGTTACTGATAAGCAGTTAGTCGCTTCGTGGGCGGCTCAGCTGGAGCTTTGACCGGCCTGAACACGTCGGGTCTCTCGCGAGAAAGCGCGGCTAACAGTTCAGGTCCTGTCGCTACTTTCGTTTTCCTCTAATCCGGCGGAACATGACGCAGTAAGTTTATGACCAACGTCGCACAACTCGTGTTTATTTCAAATGTCATGTTTATCACGGAAGTAACGTCGCGCCACAGCTCTCTCCTCCAGACACTTCCACCAACACGAAGGAGGAACTGTGACTGGAGAAAGAAACGCTGGAGACAGTTGTTTTAGTTTTTTGGTTGAATATAACAAGGATAAATCTGTTAAGATTGGGGTTCTACTCTTTCTACTTTGTTTTTGACTACAACGTTAGTGGTTTTCACCCTTTCCCTTTTGTCACCCATCGGAAACGCAATGTATCGGTGGGTTCGCGTGCTGATCACTAGGTTGATACTAAACTAAAGGAAGAAAAGGATCGATATGTCTTCAGATGGTCCTTGAGATGAAGAGTCTGTGTTCACAGTGAGTTAGTGTTTTGCACTTCGTATGCAAGCAGATCGTTTAGTATTTAAAGATAACTATGTAACTTATCTTAAAACTCTGATACTTTTCTAATTCATTATTTGTGCGTGTGTGTGTACGATATACTTACATCAGGTTATGAGTAACTTGTTTACATGTATAAACATTTTCCTTCCAAAAAAAACTGTTAGTATTTTTGAGTTGTGCAAGTAAACCAGGAATAATGTCGTCTAACATTTATGATTTACACCATTGTTTACTTAATTTTCCCTTCACACTAATCTTGTTGTTCATTCTGGTGAAGGAAATGCCCCCACAACAATCACTGGAGATGAGTTTGTATATAATTCAACCAGCAGGAGATAAATCCATCCCCCACTGTTGTCTATTTACTGCAGACACACTTTAACTGCCTCTTTTGATAACAAAATAAGAGTCTTGCAACCAAAACAGCTGTTGCTGTATTGTGTCGCTGAACATTACGATATAGTGATCATCGCTTCTGTTTTTTTACACTCACTGTATTTTCATCTTTTCAGGAACCGCTGCCTCTGTGATGAACCGCTGCCTCTGTGATGGATCTCCAAACCACCCTGAAAACCACCCTGAAGAAGAAATATCAGAAACTAAATGAAGCATACTCCGAAAAGTCGTTACTTCCTTCAAGACTTTGCTATCGACAGCTCAAGCGCGACTACCCGCTGTCTAACTTGCATCAGCACGAGTTTAGATATGTTGACAATTCTGACCGTGGTACTTGGGTTGTTTTTGAAACCGCCCCGCTCAGGGATATTTTATTGTGCGACTGCAAACACAATGGCAGCCAAAAAACGGTTATCACTTTAGGAGTGTGCGGAGTTGGCAAAACCACAACAGTGCAGAGTTGTGCTCTGGAGTGGGCTGAGGGGAAAGGGTACCACAACATCCAGCTCCTGTTTCCTCTCACGTTCTGGGAGCTGAATTTGCTAAGAAGTGAATTGAGCCTCATTGAACTCCTCCAGACGTTTTACCCTGAATTGAAGGAGCTCGACTTCTCCTGCCTGAATGAAAACAACGTGTGGTTTGTCCTTGACGGACTGGATGAGTATCATCGCCCGCTAAACTTCAGCTGTCCAACTGTGAGTGATGCTTCTGAGGTATCCACAGTGGATAATATAGTGACCAGTCTGATCAGGGGGAATCTACTTCCCAGTGCTCATATATGGATAACGACCCGATTGGCAGCGGCGACACAAATCCCTGGTTGCCATTTGCTGAAAGAGACTGCGGTTCAAGGGTTCAATGATGAACAGAAGGAGCAGCTCTTCAGGAAAGTCATCGGTAATGAGAATCTGGCCAACAAAGCCTTCAACCACGTTAAAATATCCAGGAGTCTGGACTTCCTCTGTCAGATTCCTCCGATCTGCACCATCATGGTAAACGTGCTGAAGGATCATCTAAAACCAGAGATTGGGTTTAAAATCAATCCCCTGAATTTAACCCAGATTTACGCAAACCTGGTCAAAGCATCGAACCCGGACATTATTGCCAAGCTGAAAAAGCTGGCACTGCGTCGAATGGGAAAGGCTCATGTAATGTACGAGTCTGATTTTCCAGAGAGTGACCTCAGTGTTGAGGAAGCGTCCACATTCTCCAAGGAGTGTCCTCTGGTGTTGAGAGAAGAGACGGGGCTTCATAACACCACGGTGTTTCGCTTCGGTCACTCGAGCATTGAGGAGTTCTTGGCTGCGTCTGCTAAATTGGACGATTTTGAAGCGGGGCCGGTCTACTCTAACCGTTGTCAGTCTCTGGTGGACCAGGCGCTGCAGAATGCCGATGGAAAGACGGATGTCTTCCTGCGCTTCATCTTTGGCCTCCTTAAGGAACGTGGCATGCTGGAGCGCTATGATCCGCTGTTTGAGCACACCAAGAAGAAGATCCTGGGGAACATTCTGTCCTACAGCGCTGTGGCTTTGTTCCACTGTCTCAGGGAGTACGACAACCAGGCTTTACTAGGAGAGGTCAAGTTCTTCCTGAACTACGGCTTCTCTCCGTTCCGTGAGTTCTCGCCAACGCATTGGAACTATATGATGCAAAAGATCAGCAATTTTGAAGGGATGAGGGAGAGTTTTGAAATGCAGTTGTCCGCGAGATGTGATGACAGCCTCCTCAAGCAGCTACCAGCTGTTTTGAAGTCCAAGAAAGCCATGTAAGTTTGCATTTACACCCATTTTGGGTCAACCGTGATTGTCCTGCACAGACCAAATGTTTTTATTAAGTATTAAAAGTGTGATGATTCCGATATGTACATCATGTCACATTTCATATATAGATACCTAACATTCTTAAACACCCCATAAACTGTAAACGTATTAAATTACATCCATGATTTGTTCCTATGTTTTTATTACCCATTGATTCCTGGGATCCACCTGTGCTTTCCCATTGTTGCACTCCGACCAAACTGCCCTTGTCCTGCTCCCCTTTTGCCTCTGGGCATAATAACTTCTTGCTTTAGATATTAATTACACAATGCCTATATTCAATGATACGCGGATGTGAGATCGAAATATGGCCTGGCCGGCACGTCTACCCTTTTACCATCTGCTCGAGCCAAGAGGGTGCCCCATCTCCAAATGGTCAAGGCTCTTTTGTATACGATCCGAGTGCATGATACCGTAGATTATGCATCGTAAATTGTCTATATAGATCCTTTGTATTTAATGCCTATAAAAGACCCTGGAGAAGAGGCGCTCGTCTCCGATCTCAGGGCAGTTGCATCTTGAATGTAAACTGTTTGGTTTCGGTCCTTCTGCGCAGAAGTATATTAAAACACAAAGACAAATTTATCTTTGTAACTCCCGTGTGTGTGTGTGTGTGTGTGTGTGTGTGTGTGTGTGTGTGTGTGTGTGTGTGTGTGTGTGTGTGTGTGTGTGTGTGTGTGTGTGTGTGTGTGTGTGTGTGTGTGTGTGTGTGTGTGTGTGTGTGTGTGTGTGTGTGTGTGTGTGTGTGTGTGTGTGTGTGTGTGTGTGTGTGTGTGTGTGTGTGTGTGTGTGTGTGTGTGTGCTCTTAAGGAGTCCAGGAACAAGTAAGATAAAGAATGAATTTCTTCTTCTGTGTTATAATTGGTGTTGTGTATTGTTCATCATAGAATTTGGCTGCTCTTCTCAATGTCAACACATCCCATAAAGTCCCATCTCCTTGCAGGCTGCGATTCTCCAACCTGACAGATAAGTGTTGTCCAGCCTTAGCAGCAATCCTGAGCACACCAGAGTCCTACCTGAGGGAGCTGGACCTCGGCTACAACAGCATCAGTGACGATGGAGTCAGGGAACTTGTGGAGGGGCTGAGCGACCAAAACTGCAGGCTGAAAACAATAAGGCTGCCAGGCTGTGGAATGACCTCGCATGCTTGTGAATACCTGGCAACGGCTCTGAGACAGTCCCTAAAACTCCAAGAGTTGGATCTCAGCATGAACGAAATAGGAGATGACGGAATGAGACATCTTGCAGGAGGGTTGAGATCTCCTGAATGCAAGATAGTAACACTGAGGCAAGTGTAGCTCCAACTGAATGTGTTGTATAGACAGTTGGCTTTAAAAGGAAAACAATGTTCTGCACATGTAGCGTTTCTGATATGTGGTTCTATAATTGTTCTCACAGACTATCACAGTGCAACATTGAGCAAAAGGGCTGCTATTATCTGGCCTCAGCTCTGCAGAAGAACTCCAGCAGCCTGGAAGTGTTGGATCTGAGCATCAACATGGTCGGGGACAAAGGCGCCAATGAGCTCTTTAAGAAATGTGACGTATCGCAGCTCACAAAGCTGGAGTGAGTATAACGTCATAGAAATGCATTTGCCTCATCTTGTCAACATGCATGAATACATATCAATAATCCAGTAGCATTCGTCTTCGGCAGGATGTACCACTGTGGCCTCACTGTGTTAAGCTGCAGAAGTATCGGCGAAGCTCTGAAGTTCGAGAACAGCAACCTGGTCGAGTTGAATTTGAGCAACAACAACTTGAAAGATGAGGGTTTTGAGCTCATCTGCCAGGGCATGTACGCGTGGTGTAGTCTGGAAAAACTCAAGTGAGAAGGCCTCCTATGATTACTTGCTGACTGAAATAAAAATGCTTGGATAGAAGGATAAAGCGTGTCATTGCTAAGTTCAGAAAGTTCAAATGAGAGGCTTCATTCGATGCTCATGTCCTGATAACTTGAAAATGTTTTTTCCTCTTGTTTCCCTTCAGTGTGTCGAGATGTGGAATCACTGGTCACGGCTGCATTTATTTGGCGACGGTCCTGTGTTCAGTCTCCCAGCTCTACAGTGGGTTGATGAAAAAAACTGACTGGCAAGCAGTGGAGCTGGAAGAACTTGACCTCAGCATGAACTGCCTCAGAGACAAGGGAGTCAAAGAAATCTCATCTGGCCTGAAGAATCCCTTCAGTCATCTAAAAATTCTCAAGTAAATATTTTGTTTATTTGACATGTTTTGCTTTATTTGGGACCACACTACAGTAGCGCTTTATTGTGTCCTTATTCCACAGACTAGCTGTGTAGAAAACAAAAGGAGCAGCAGCGATTGTTGACCGGCACGGTAAATGTGTTGCTGGTGGAACAGCCATGCTTACTGCTCCCGTGACATCGTTCTGTTTGGTCCCAGCCAAACATTCCTCACTATCCGTTATCCTCCAATGAAGACTTCCTCTGGAATGCTACAGAGATATCACTGTGTTAGATGTTATCTCTCTTCAGTCTCCATCCTTATTTAGAGCCCCTGAAAGGTTTGGAAAGGGGAAAACAACTCGCGGTACTGTTTTCCCCACTTGGAGCAGTACAGCAGGGGGTCAACCAAGAGCCTTCTGGTCAGGAATACCAAAGAGCCAAATCCCTTCTAGCAGAACATTTTGACAATGAACACAACATTGCTTGTTTACATGAACTTGTTAAGGCATACAATCTTAAAGCAAAACAAACATTTGCTGTGGATCAGCATATTCCTCCCCCAGCCTCTCTACACTTGCTTTCGCACGTCTTCGAGACAGTTGCATTACTTTGGATAACTTTTAATTCATACTGTCTAGACTCTGTTGCTCTATGCTGCCATCACCGAGCCAGTTAGACGGAGGTCTCCAAGGAAATCATTTTTAAAACGTTAGTCTTCATTACACAAATGTCAGGTGAATAGAGCCGTGTGCTATAATACGATTTGTGTTTCGTCTCAGCCTGAGCCACTGCAGCCTGACTGATGACTGTTGTCCAGAGCTGGCATCAGGGCTCTCCTCAAAGGAGAGCGTCATCAGTGAGCTGGACCTGTCGGGCAACAACCTTCAAGATAAGGGAATGAAGAAGCTCTGTGTGGGACTCAGAAGCCCTCAAAGTAAACTTGAGAAATTGTCGTAAGTTTTTGTTCATTCAGTACGTTTTGTGACATTGCAGCATATTTTGTTTGTGTTCTCACCAGATGTGTTATTTCTCCATGCTGAGATCTTTGTTACCATACTTAAAATACTATATGTAATTGTGTTATTTGCGGTTATTTGTTATTCCTGCAAGCTGTGTGAATGCAGTCCTACATTGCTGTGTGTCAACGGTAGGGCTTTATTGCCCACATTCAAAAGGAGCTGTATGTGACGGGGCTATGGGGATGTACCGTAAGCTGCAGGCTTCTTTATGGGGAGACCAGCTCTGAAGCATTGAGGTTTGATACCCAGCAGGTGGAACAGTCTGTTTGAAAGGCTCTGTAACTATATAGTCCATATTTTGATCCTTATTGTCATGCTAACTGAACAATGGTTAATTATACAACAACCACATGATGCATTGACCATGTTATTTCCAAATGGTGTAGGGGGTAAAGTGGTTCTGTTTGTCCAGGCTGAGGACCTGTGGCCTGAGCTCGAAGAGCATCCCGTTCCTGACCGCTGCCCTGAAGTCAAACCCCCAACATCTGGCAGAGCTGCATCTGATGGGCAACAATCTGGAAGACTCAGGAATCAGAGTGCTTCTGGAACTAACAAGGAACCAGAAATACTGCCTGCATACAATAGAGTGAGTACTGTTATTGTTGATGATCTGCATTATCAATAATAATGTCTCACTTATGAAGCAGTAAAATAGGCCTCGTGAAACATCTGCTCTCAAAGTTCTCCTCTGCTCTTGGATTCAATGATTCTCGCTGTAAAATTGAAGGAACATGTTCTTGAATAGAGCTCAGAAAACCCTTTTATAACTGACCTCGCAAAACAATTTTTTTGCTGTAACTTAAGAATGAATATGCCAATTCTGCCACTTCCCACAAATGTATAAAAGGATGACGTGAGGACACAACAACACGGTAACAAGAACCATGGTTGGTGTGAGGCATACAAGCACTTTCTGTCCCAGAGGCATTCATGTGCTCCGTGTTTGTTCTCTTATCTTTCAGTGTCTCGGCAGACTGAGGAGACAGAAAACCAGACGCAAGGACACACATTCCTCAAACGTGCTCACAATTTCTTCAGTGCATATTGTAGCAACATCAAGTGCTTTATATTCTCTGTTTAAAAGAGATTTTCCAAGAAGACATAAAATACCCAAAATGTATTTAAAAGCCAAAATATGCTAGCAATTTAAAAAAAGTGTGATTTTCGTTTTACTTATTACTTTGTGTTGATTTTATGTTTTATTAATATATTTTAGTGCCTTCGTTCTAAACTAGCCAACTTTGTTAGGCTGCAGTGCATAGAATTTGATGCTCAAGATAATCTGAGAAAAATGATAGAAAAATGTCTGATGAATGCTCTCAGAACGAGAGCTTAATGGCTTGTAAATACAAAGTTGTTATCGGCGGAAAACTGCACACAGCCACCTCATCTTAAATAAGGTGGCATAGTTCAGGCCATCACATTGGTTAAGAAACACGAAAACACTGGTGCAGTAAAGCAAAATGTGTCAGAGGATTAACATGCATAAGAAAGTATGCAAAAAATGAACTGTTTGTATTGCTTTTATTGATCTTATTGGATTTGTATAACTCCATTAAATCATATGGTGCTCCAGATTTCAAAATGTTAGAAGTATGTATGTGTCAAAACTAGTTTCACTGTCATTAGTACTCTTACCATAAAGCGTTTATACAGTTTTTCATTTCCATTCTCTACAATGTTAAGAAGTATGAGAAATAAATGAGCACGAATTGAATGAGACAAAATCCCCATTCCACACCTTTTTATTTATATCTCAGGAAGACCGACTCCATACTAACATTTATTTTCTGCTTATTAAGCCTATTAAATATACAAAGACACATTTCTCTTTGTAGGTCTCCCTTTATTTGGTCAATACAGTTGGGCACACATCCCCAACAGTAACTCAAACTCGACTCAGGGCACAATCGGTGTGTGCTTAAGCAATAACACCAGCAACGATATATATATTTGTGCAAGGGAAAAATGTGTTTTGAAAATATATTGGTGTATACCAGGGGTGGGCAAACTTTTTGGCTCAGGGGCCACATTGACTTTTAAAATTAGACAGACGGGCCGGGCCAGTATCAGATGGATAGAGAGTGTTTGTGTGAACCAATATAAATTATAAGTAAAAGACAATAACTAAAAAGTAAAGAGAACTTACATTACTTACTAACGAATATAACTTAAATGACTCAGCTTTTTTGTTTAACTTGCTGGCTAAGTCTTCGTCAATTAGTTCTACACGCCGAGTCACTGTCCTGCGTGATAAACTACATTTTTCGAATTTGTTTTTGCTCTCTGGACACAAGAGACCTGTTGCAGAGGGGCTCCATGCAGGAAGCTGGCAGGAGGCTGGCAGCAGAACCTTATATGTCACATGAGTCCCGTGGGTCTGATGTGCGTTCGTTATGCCGTATAAAACGGACCATGTCTCCGTGGCGCGCTGGCCTGTGGGGGAGGGGTGGAGGTGAGCAGACAGCAGCAGCTGGACTCGCAGCCTGATGCGCTGCAGGAAGCACGGCACGTAAAGACCGCTGTAACGCTTCTCCGTTCCCGACTTGAGTTAAGAAACATCGATGCTGGTCTTTTGCCGTCATCGTGCTTCGGGAAACTCAAGTCGGGGACGGAGAAGCGTTACAGCGGTCTTTACTATAATTTATAATTCATAATACTTGGCGGGCCGGATCAAAACGCCCAACGGGCCGGAACCGGCCCGCGGGCCGTAGTTTGCCCACCCATGGTGTATACTCATCATAATCTGATATAAGTTCTCGTTGACATCAGTGTTGTAACCGCTACACATGCAGGACAGAGACAAGGTCACTCTTTGTAGGATCAACGTCAGCAGTGTATGAAGTAAAACAGGCTGCCGAGCCGTGTGGCTAGAGGGGAATGACCGGTCATGATCGGTGGTCCGTCCACTGATGACGAGGATGAAGGGAAGTCCTGACATTGAGCACACAAAGGGCAGGAATATACGACCAACAAGAGGTCTGCTGGGAGTTAGAATGGAGCCTCGGCAAAGTAAAGCACACAGTTGAACTTTGTCCAGGACCTCGCTCATTTTCAACATTCACCAATACCCATCACCCTCATCAACCCATGCAGATTAGTAGTGAACGTTTCAGGGCGTGCTTAATGGAAAATCCTAGCTGTTGTAGTAATATGTGATAGCTGGCACTCTAGGCTCAATGCTTTTTTGTCATGTGTTTTTATTTTCTCGTAGTATAACTGCGCAGGTCATTCATGCCATATTTGGTTGACTGCAGTACTGAAGAGAAAATTAATATGATCTTAAAATAAATTTTCAACAAAAGGGGTGGTTAGACCACCTTGTGTCTTCCCTGGTGAGGGGATCTGTCATGAAACACACCAGAAAATTTACTCTGGCTGGAATATCCGTTACTTGTATCGTCACCGTTATGTTGCGTCACTTACTGTTGAGAAAGGCCCGGCCAGACAGGACGAGCTGGGCAATGACAAATGTGTGTATGTTTGAGATGGGTGGGAGTTAAATAATAAATGGGTAAAAGAGAACAATGGAATCTTTAAATGTAATCATGGGCGATTAGAAAAAACTTCATTGTGGTCTATTATACGTATATATTTTATTTTCATTAGGGAACAGAAAAATAGGGACGACAGTTATCGCCGAGCAGAGGTGTTGGAAAGGTACAAGTACACAGGAACAGTTTGACAAGAACGAGATGAAACCGTGACAAAGCCCACCAGTGTCGGCCCTTCCTGGGGTACCGGACCTTATTTGGGGTGATGAGTCCTGACATGTTGGCGAGCTACATCATAGACAGCATCATTACTGGTTACTGTGGAGAAGCAACGTTCCCTTCAGACAGCCAGCACACATCTGGTTTAGGCCCTTCGGGTGGCTCACCTCTGCCCGAGGTCCAGAACAAGGAGTCAGACGCTGGACCTCTTTCTGGACCAACCCTCCGATGACTTGATACATCTTAGTATTCTAATTCATTTAATACATTTTAATTTGGGAGATGAAACTGGTTTTAGTGCTCATGATTGTTGGATGGTGTTATGTGGTTTTATTAAGCTTGTAATTCTGCCCAGAGATATCCACATAATAGACACAACTTATCACGGCCCTCAGCTGCATGTGCCGGTGCTGAGAAGCTGCTGTGAAATATTGTTACAAATTCAGAGGTGTAAAGTGAGCACTGACGAGACTCCTTTATCAGTTTCTCCTACCTGAGCCAGTTGAGAGCTGCTTTTTGGTGTCTGGTGAGCCTGGCCCCTTATCTGTGCCACAAAGGTTTTAGAAAGTGTGTAACATTTCCGACCTCAGGAACAAGAGAACAAATGAAAGTCTTTATCATTGGGACAAACTCCTAACCTCCATCCAGCTCCAAGACACACAGTCACAGGAAGGAACGAACAGGACAAACTGATTTTGAGTAATTTTGTCAGACGATTTCCATTTGTCTCTTAGTGTAATATAATAGGAAGATATCATGCTGTTACAATAATTCCCTTCATGTTACTTTTGAGCACAGATTTAAGCCTAAATTCAGCTCGGCCTGTGCATACATCAGCACATGATCTCGACCTCTTTAACATCCTCTTTATTGTTCGTCTCCCGCTGCTGCTTTATCTCGTCGTCACCTTCGCTCTTCTCCCTCTCCTCTTCCTCGTCTGCCCTTGTACCTCCCTCTAGTTCTCCTTCCGTCTCCTTCTCCATCGGTGCCCTCCTCCTGTCTCGCAGGGCACAGGGCAGACAGTTGACCAGGAAGAGGACAGCCGAGAGACAGAGCAGAGCGAGGACGGCGCCCACACCCACCTCCAGCTCTCTGGCTCCTCGCCCTTCTACTTCCTCCTCCCGCTTTCCGTCCTTCTCCTGGCTAGGGGAGAAGTACACGGCGCCCTCCTCCTGGCTGGGAATCAGCACAGCTCTTTCCAGATTGTTCCGACTGACCATCTCACCGTAGCCCAGCTGGTTCCAGTGTCTTTCAGGCCTCTTCCCACTGATTTTGTCATAGTAGTCGCTGCTTACGTTCTCACTTTCGTCTTCGTCAAAGTTCGATGCATAGATGTCGCCGTCTGATTCAGCCAGCGTGCCTGAGATGTCGAGATCAAACTTCTCCCCCTCATCATCCTTATCCCTTACTGGCTGCATGAAGCCCAGGTCTAGATTGACTCTTATCCAACCAGATCCCCTTGCCAACCTCCTGGCCCTGCCTCCTCCACCGGTGTCCGTCCAGTCAGTGTTTCCTTCACTGATAGAGTTAGAGGTGATTGGCTGGTCAGTGCAGGTTGAGACCAGAAGTTCTGCAGGCAGCAGAGGCCCGCCTCCATCCCCCTGGGCAAAGATGCGTGGGCTGGAACCGGGCATCACAACAACCACAGTCTCAGCCAATGAGGAGAGACGTAGGAAAAAGGGAAGGTCGCTAAAGGAGGAGAGGAGGGAGGCGGTGTCGTCACTGAACTGGAGCCAGACACTGATGGACGCCTCCTGGAGAGACACAACAGGATATGAACGGATATAAAATTAGGTTGACAAGTCTTGTTTCACATTGTTACTTTAAACAATCAGTGTTTATAACTAACTAACCTCATGCAAATTCTTAAATAGTGGCCTTAATTCAGAGGACTAGGCCTTTATTAATAATTGTCCCTGTTTTTATAGGCATTTCTTGTCATATTTTCATAGAAGCCTCCATGGTTTTTGATCTGTTACAGTTTAACATGTAGTTGTCAATACAACTCTCTTTATTAAAACAAACTAAAGAAATAACCACATGTCATGTCATATTCATCACTAAACATTCAAGACTTTTTTTTGTTCAGTGCTAAGCTACTGTCAATGAAACAACACTTCCTGCACAGATGTTTCATATTAATAGTCTTCCACATATTTCATGTGTTATTCATGTATTATTGACCTCAGCTCAAAACCATCTCTAAGCTTGGAACTTAGTCTTCTAAGAACTTCTAAGATCTACAAAGAAAGTGGAAATGTCTGAATTTGTGTTCGGTAAATGGATTATTTACCGCAATACACCACATGTCATTCACCCATTCATTGATGACACACTGCCAAATGCCCATCAGGACTAAGTAAACATTCACGCCATAATTTATACACCGTAGGCACAGCCTTTGGGGTCTTCTGACTGTCGACCCACTCTACCTCTGAGCCACAGGCACATCATCATAAATCGCCTTTCAGTACCTGGTGATGGTTGTATAGGATGTTGTAGGCAGTTACTGTGGTTGTTACAATGGAAGGGTTGGTTGGGTTAGCCGTGACTGACATGCCAAGGCCACTGACCACTTGCACAGACAGGTCCCAAGGAGTAACGGGGTCAGAGGTCACAGCGATGTCACATCTGCCCAGCAAGCCATCCCACTGCTCAGAGACAACCTGAGAGAAAGAGACAGTGGATGATGATGATGATGACAATGCCCAGAAAGTGAAGATGTTCAATGGAACTGATGTACAACTATCACCTACATGGAGTGATGTCTTTCCTGGTTGTAAACCAATCAGGTTGTTGTGGGCGCCAAGGGAAGCCACTAGAGGGTCCTCTACTCTTAGCCAGTTACGGACCAGCTCTGTAACATCCACGAACCAATCAGATGAGCCCAGAAGGTGTGTGGTTCTGCTATGAGAATCCTGAGCTGTGAACTGAGTCAGAACCTGAACGGAGGAGCGTTGATACACTGGTACACACCTGAAGAGACAGGACACACATGAAGAACTTAAATGCCTTGACTTATCTGAGTGTGTCTGAAAGATAACACACAGATGCATGGGATCATGCTTGTGATACCAAGCCATCAGAAAATACATCATGAGTCAAACGTCATAAACTTGGATCTCAGACTTGGGTTTCCTGTGTAGTTTATAATCTATTTGTGATAGCCTTTCTTTTAAACCCTTTTTGGAGAAAAGTTGCAAAAACTGGTGATTGAGTTTCTCACTAAACCACAGTGAAGACACACTGGTGCTGTCTCCTACCCGCTCTTTGTGAAGTGGTTCCAGCCATCGATGGCGTTGAGAACAGGGTCTGCCAAGGACACTCGCAGGGGCACTGAAGGAGCCCACACCTCCACACACACAGAGCCGCGAAGTGCACCCAATAGGAACTCCACCACTGCACAGGTGTTACCCAACCCTGATTCACTGCCGTCCACAAAGAGGGTGGAGCAATCGCTGGACACCTGCGATTATGAAGGGCACACATAGAAGAATCCCATTAAACTGGCAGTTAAAGGACATTAGTAAAGTATGTACATTAAGAATAATATCACTTATTTAAAGTGATTACGTTACAGTATAATTACATCATCAATTATTATTAGTTAAATGTTTATTAGTTTATCTGTTTTGGTTTAGTCTCATGGCTCTCCTTTAGCTTTTATTCCAGCTGATGCAGCAGGCAGCTTTATTCAGTGTTCATTTAGCAGCTAAAGAGCAAAATATAGTGGCCATGTTTTGTCTTATTCTGTATGATGTTACTCTTCCTGGGTAACACAATTAACGAGCAAACCTGTACTATGTATAAAACCAGACTGCTCTTTTGACAGGTTTGTTGGTGTTTGACTGTGTTGCACCTTAACAGTGTTCTCGTTGGTAGAGTGGCACGTGACGGCAGAGGTGACATCCGACACCTTCCCATTATGGTTTATGGCCAGCACAATGACAGGAAGTGACACTGGCTGGTTGGTCAGTATGGCTGTGTTGATGATCGTATTACTCTGAGGATGGAGGATGAGAATCAATATGTTTAAACAGATTAGGATTTAAGGAATGACTGAACAGATGAAGTACCTCTGTGATGGGGGCGATGCTAAAGATGTGTCGATCGGCAAATGAGAAGATGCTGACTGCTGTTCCGTGTGGCGATAGGTGTTGGATATGCCCAGAGTACTCCACCCACCAGTTAGCAGACACCGTCATGGCCACCCCAAAGCTCTGCTTCAGGCCGTGGACTGACAGACACACCACCTGCTGTAGTAAAGTGGGACTGCAGAGCAACAGAGACTGAGCTGCTAGTATGTATACGTCATGTTCCAAACCTACTTTCCTGACACGGGGAAAGTACAAGCCGACCAACTATGAACCCAGCAAATTGATTGGGAGTACAAAGAGGCAGCTCTTATGGTGTGTTCACACCGAACGCGACGCGAAATTTCGCGCCGCGTTACTCGCGTGAGTTTACTCGCTCGACTTTTTGTGGTTAATTCCCGTCAACGCAAATTCGCTTTAACGCGTCTGAAAGGGGGCGGGGCTTATCTCCGTGGCTTATCTCCGTAAAAACAGTACCGTTTCCCCCATCCACCATTAAAATAACCACTAGTTCTGCTTTAAACGTCTTGTGGAAGTCCCTCTACCATCAAACGCCCCCGTGTCCGGGTTCATAATATCATCCGTAGCCGCACAACAGCGTCTGAATGAGGCCGCTGCCAGCGCTACTTCAGGTGGATCAGCAGCCGTTTGATTCAAACCGGCAGGACGGCGGTGATGACGCGCAGAGCTTCTCAACGCTGATTGGCTTTCGCCAAGCGATTTTTCGCCCGAGTTGGAAAATTTCAACTCACGCGAATTTCGCGTCAAACGCGTCTAACGCGCCGCCCGGCGAAATTTCGCGTCTGTCGCAACCAAACGCGTCTGTGCATTGACTTTACATGTAATCTGGTCGCGCGAAAAATTCGCGTCAGGTTCGGTGGCAACACAGCATTAGAGTTTGAAGGTTACTTCAAAACCATGGCAGAGGAGCTTTTTTTAGCGACTTGGATACTTTTTAAACAACCCTGTTTGCTAGCTCCCACCCTGCTTCCTCTTTAGCTAGCCTCCAGCTTGTTGGCAGCCAGCCTTGACTCCACTCAGTCGACCTTGGGATCCAGAGACATTTGAGCAATGCCCAACGGGTTTACTAAGAAGCAGGTTAGACAGAGCCAGGCTTTTGTTTGCGTTAGCTGGCTTAACAAAACCTAAATGTCTAATCAGTGATAATGGGTATCCTGATGGTGGTCATCAACATTCTTTCTTAAACAAGTTACCTTCATCAGGCTGTGTGCACATCCCTATATAAGGGGGCATTTAGTGTGCTTGCTGGCTACTGTGATTGAACTCTCCACCTACTTGTGTGTGTGCTTGTGTGTGCTGTGTTTACGGCACAGGATAGACACCACGTCGTGTTTGGAGCCTTTGCTTCTCTCCAGGGTCACTGCCCACAAGTCAGAGGTCAGAGTTTTCTGGGCCACCATCGACACCAAGCCCTTCTTCACCTTCAGCCTGAAGACACACACAGATTTTGAATGTAAAACTGAGAGTGGTTGGTAGCTAGTGATACAGACTGTAATACAAAACAACCTTTTAAGAATGTGAAAGTACTGTACTGATATAATGTTGTGTTTACCTTACGACAACAAGCTCACCACTGAAGTTAGCTCTCAGATTCAAAGACACTCTGATTGGCTGTCCTATCAGGACCGGGCCCCTGTGATAGCGAATCATGACATGGGGGTCCAAGCTAAGCTCCTCCTCTTCCTGCCCATTCAAACATGTTTCTTCTTCCTCTTTGGTCCTGCTCTGCTCTCTCTCTTCCTCCTTCAGTGTCACTGCTTTGATATGGAAGAGCTGCCTCTGGGATTGAGCTGCTCTGTCCTCCACACATCTGGATGGAACAAGAAGTAGACGTTGGGGAGTGACAGAAAAGATTAATTCTTGGGCAGCAAAAAAAATCAACATGTTCCTATTCATTCTCATACCCTGGTGATGTCAGATGTAGGTCTGACACAGTGTCGGAGGAGGAGTAGTAAAGCTGTATTTGGTTTCTCAAGGGACCCCGTTGGTGTCTGAGGGCCCATGGAACATGCCCCTGGGTGTCCTCATCAACACCTAGAGGATATCTGAATGAAAGCATACATTTATTTGTCACACAGGTAACTGATCATCATCATCAACAACACAAAGGATCAAACTAAGATCCACGGAAACTGCTTCGAAGACCTCTGTCCATGCACAACTTTCCTGCTATAAATGGACCTCTTCCTCCTGCCTAAACATAATGGGCTTCATGCAACAACCTTTTCATACCCTCATCTCAAACCCTCACTTTGTTGGTGAGGTTTGCCAAGTTGGAAACTCTCATGATCGCACAAACTTGCTTAGCAGTACAACGTTGTTTGTTTCAGCCTGATAAACCTGTGCATTAGTCTGATCATTGATAATCAGTTCCTCTACATTTCAATAAATGGAAATCGTAGGAAAGTTTTGTTCAAAATGTTACTCAAGAATAAAAAGATGAAAGCACAACACATTCATCTGTGTGAGTAGTCAGTTATATTGCAGACCCATACCATGACAGAAATAAAAAAGGATTTGATTTGCCATTGATCACGATGCCTGTTGATGACAGTCACAAATGAGAAGTGATGTTACACAGTCAGGTAATATAACAAAGGATGTTCACCTAACCTGCAGAAATTCCCTATTGCTTCCTAACTACTGAACTGTAACTTGTCTTGATCACCCCTGCATTAATTTAAGAGACAACTGCTGCTGTATGGATTAAGTTCCCCATGTTTATCTCTCTATATTTCAATTTGACTCATTGCTCTCATTTTGTCCCTGGAAACCCTGTCCTCACAAACAAATAACGCTTGCTTGCGCTTAAACATCTCGAAAAAGTATGAACATTGACATTTGCATAATATTTCTCTGTTAACACTTCACCTCAGTGAAGGAGAAGTCGTAGGATGTCCCCTACTCTGCCGTTCTCGCTTCTGCATCCGGCGACGATGGTGATGGTTGCTGTGCCACTTTTCCAAATCCTGATGTGATTGGCTGGTGTGTTGATCCTCAAACCAATCACTCGGCAGTGTCAAAGTTACCACACACAGCCCCAGAGGAGGCTGGGAAACAGGACAGAGAGATGGATATACAGATAAGAGTTAAGAAAGGGAAGAGGTGTAATTAATTAATGAGAAAGGCGGAGCCAAAACACTCAATAGAATCTGGTCCTCACCTTTGTGATACAGGAGGCCTTGTGCTCCTCTGTGTCCTTGAAGGCATGCAGGGTGATGCAGGTCCCTTGGGTGCTGTTGTCACCCCGCTTGTGGAACAGCGTCCTCACCCTAAACCTCTTCTGCCTGCCCTCATCCCTCTCTATCTCCACATGCTCCGAGAGGAGGGAGGCGTACAGAAGGGGAGAGAGAGGGAGGAGAGGCTCTGATAAGAGCTGTGGGAAAATAAAGAGGTATGTTACTACTTAGCGTGAGCGGTTTTAGTAGAATTAGTGAACATTCACATCATCAGTCAACTCACCCACAGATCTCTGTCTGCTCATTTCTCCATTACCTGTGTCACTGAGTAAGGGCCAAATGAAGCCTGGAGACCTGGTCTGGGGGCCTTGCCAGGCGGGCGCACCATGAACAGGCTCTGGGAGAAGGAGAAGGGGGTGGAGTTGGAGAAAAGAGGGCCCAGCTCCACCTGAGACACAGGGAGGAACTGCCAGGCTGGAGGGACCACTGACATGTGGACCGGCAGGGAGAGAGGGAGGGGAGGCTGCATGAAGGATGGAGGGACTGAGGGAATAAAAAATAAAGAAGGGGGTGGAAGTGAGAACCAAAGTCAATAAAAATCTATCTAAGATATCTGGGGGGAAGAAAATACCCCTTTACTCAGCAATGTGTTCTACCTCTCATTCCTTTACTGTGCTGAATAACTAACTGTATGTGCTGTTTGCGTTCACATTCATCTGTTAAAGACGGAACGGTTCTCTTTAAATTTCAGTTTGACACCTGCTGGGTGTATGACCTCACAAATCTGGACTACATCGTTATGTGACAGAATTCATGACTGAAAAGAGCAAGACGGTTGGGCTCATTAACAGAGCCGGGTCCCCCACTGACTGACTCTGTCACCCCCAGACAATTTCCTACTGGTCACTTCCCTGCACACACACACCCCATACCTCATATTTAAATACACTTGCCACTTTACCACTACACTTGCCACTTTAACATAACATTTACATTCCATGCTTTTTATCTTATCTTATTTTAACTTAACTTGTATATTACACTGTTCAATTGTAAATATTCATTCCCATTTATTGCACTCTGTTTACTGTTAAATGTTTATTGTTAAATGTTATGCACCTTCCGCCAGGACAGATTCTTTGAATGTGAAAACAAACATGGCAATAAATGATTCTGATTCTGACAATAACATCAAAGAGAAAACAGCACTAAAGCTGGAAGGAACAAGACATATTTCCACAAACAGATACACACTCTGGTGAATAAGTACCACAGACAAACAACACATTGAATTACCAGAGTAAAGACTCACCTAAAATCCAAAAGAGCAGGAGAATGCTAACTCCTCTTCTGCCACACCACACTCCGGCCCAGCTGAAATCTGCCATCACTAGAGACCTAATGCAAAAATATTATACTATTTGGCATTAAATAGTATCATCCAGTTGAAACATTCAATACATGTGTAGTAAATGGTTGACATTTTAATTATTCAAATGTATTTCCCGAATCCTGTTGTACTTTAGAACGTATTCAACTGAAACACAGGTCTTCATCAGCAGGTCAAGCTCAACGCTTAAGCCAATATGGAAATGAAGTCCTCAGAATAATGAACATTAGAACATCTACTGTTGAGACAAATAGTTGAGCAAATTTCAGTTGCTGGTGAAAACCATGTGATATGGTCTAAAGTTCCAGAACCAGCATGTGAATGCTACATTAATGTTAAATTGTAGTATTTAATAAATATTAATGCTAGCTTGCTTGAGGTGATCAGCATGTTAAACATACAATGATGGATGATAAACTATGATACCCTGATTAGCTAAAGGTTATGGTTGGATGTAGGGTTAGCACTTTGAGTAACTCCAGAACCTGACCAATGCAGAGTTTGAAGACTCGGAGGAAGACACATCCAAATCCCTGGTAAAGGTTGCTCAGGTAGACAAAAGGTTCCACAGCGGCAAGGCGCCTGGGGGGATGAAATTCCCCTTAAGATGCTGACAGCTCTGGACATTGATGGCTGTCTTGGCTGACACACCTTTCAGTTTTGCATGGAGGTCAGGGACAGGGCCTGTGGATTGGCAGACTAGGGTTGTGGTTCCCATAGATCCAAGAGGACTCATGTGGATTCGGGCCCGGCCGTGGAACAATCGACCAGCATGGTAGTTTTCCCATCCAGTCTACATGTGTTATGAGGACTTGGAGAAGTCTTTTTTTTCACAGATGAACTCTGTGTGACTGGACACACTCTGGTTGAACAGGTGTATCTGGTTGACCAGTAGGGCCACAGTAGGGTCAACTCTGACTCTATATAGAGATCTATGTCTTGCATGCTTATGTTCTGACCATCTCCATATATGGACTTCTGTTTCGCATGCCTGTACTCAGCATCTCTCCCTGAAATGTAAATAGCATACCTCTAGGTTAAGACCTAAGTTTAAGCTGAGTAACATCCATGAATGGATGACACCCATGTATGTCTTTGTAAGGGTATAAAGGTCTCGTGGTTTCTTCAGAGAGTTGACGAAATTATGCAGTCCAGCAAACCGTGTTTTTCTTCCCACGATCCAAGTTCAATAAATAATTCTGATAAATATTGATCTTCTACTCCAACCTCATCTGTTCAAATATAATCTATCCAGCCTCCACCAGGGTTGATGGACAGATGGTTCCATTCGGTGTGAGCAGTGATGCAGGTGTTGTACTAGAAGAGGGAGCTGAGCCGGAAGACAAAGCTCTTGCCTAATGAGTCCATCTACATTCTGCATACATTTTGTATTCTAATGCTTTCAAGCATTAGTTTGACTCAAACTCCTCAAGGTGGCGATTCGCAAATCGCCACCTTAACGAGGTGAAGGAGTTTGAGTGGCTCAATGATCCTGGGAGCTATGTTGTCTGGGGCATCAGCCCCTGGTGGGGTCTCCCAAGGCAAACAGGTCATCCGGTCTCTGTACGCCTGCAGTAGGAGCTGTGTTCATATTCTCGGTAGTAACTCAGATACGTTCCCAGTTCCTAGTGGGCAGCCCTAGCCTCTCTGCTGTTTGCAGATGATGTGGTCCTGTTTGCCTCCTCGGACCATGACCTCCAGCATTCACTGGGGCGTTTTGCAGCTGAGTTTCGGTCTACGTCCCAACTCTCACCTATGGTCACGAACTTTGGGTCGTGACCAAAAGAACGAGGTCTCGGATACAAGCGGCCGAAATGAGTTTCCGAAATGAGTGGCCGGGCTCAGCCTTAGAGATAGGGTAAGGAGCTCGGACATCAGGAGGGGGCTTGGAGTTGAGCCGCTACTCCTTTGTGTTGAAAGGAGTCAGCTGAGGTGGTTCGGGCATCTAATTAGGATGCCTCCAGGACGCCTCCCTTTAGAGGTTTTCCAGGCACGTCCAACTGGTAGGAGGCCCCGGGGAAGACCCAGGACACGCTGGAGGGATTATATCTCCCATCTGGCCTGGGAACGCCTCGGGATC